>JABTTQ020002112.1:0-294253 GCA_016081115.2 Rehmannia glutinosa
TAGACGCTTGCTTGTCCTCAAGCAATTAAAGGTGATCTTAAAACAACAAACATGAAGGAACTAAAAATAAAGACGACCGACTGACGACTAACCGCAACCTCACAACTAAACTCATTCGTCAAATTTCGCTTTCACTATCAATCAAACGCTGCATTTTCACAATGTGATCAAGAAGCGTGGAAATGTTCATAACCACGTTTTTATTATTCGGGATAGATCCATGCAATCGTTGTTTTCAAAATGATCCACTTTTGAATATAGAGATTTAGATGCTTACCAACTCCACAGTGCTTGTCTTTCACACTAATCTCCACTAATGTAGGCTAATGTAACACACAAGGATCACTAGACTTTTAAAGCTTCAGAATGTGGCCTAGTGGTAAGGTAGAAAATATGGGATTAAGTGGCTCAAATCACCCAAAACACACAATTAACACTTTTAATCATCAATCAACACTACCCCTTCACTTTTTGACATCCCCAATATTTATGAACCTTCAATCCGCCTGATTTTTCTCATTTTTTTTTCTTTTTTTTTTTTTTCGGCACCCCCAAACTTATTCTTTTGCATACATGAGGTTTCATATATTTTTTCTCTGCAACTTCATTCAATTAAATACATACCTCTTCTCATCATACCTCCTCAACCTTCAATATTCTTCTATACCTTGTGTGTATGAGTGATGGGTAATTAAGATTTTGACATTTAGGCTCGGTATTAGATTGGTTTTGCCAAAGAAACGGGTTTATACGGCTCAAAGGGGACACTAGGGGAAAATATAATACAAAGGTAGGCTTTTGTGCTCTTGGCTTGTTCAACGGACGGCCTAAATCACTTCCTGTTACTTCACCTAGGATTTCACCTCGACCAGGTGATCGGACAAGTCTAGAATCCCGGTGGGATGATAAAGGAAACACTCAATCGCATAATTCATCCCCAAATAAATCAACAGAAGTTAAGCACATAGATGGAATTAATGGAAAGAAGAATATATCACGCTTTTAAACACACGCCTTCGACTGCTCAACTCATATTCAATAAATTCACTTAGTCATGCAGTTTTCACGATTTTACATACGCCCGACTGACTAGACTCTCTTTTTTTTTCACTTTTCTTTTTACTCAAGACACGATTTCGATGAATAAAATAGACCGCACCCCCAAACTTAAAGCGACATTGTCCCCAATGGAGAGGTGGGAAAAGGACTTTCTCAAATGAGGAGCGGCGCTCCTGCAGTCATGTGGTACTACTACGTGTAGGGAGGTGTCTCGTATAAGCGCACAATGCATCCTGGTGCACAAGCTCGGGTGTTGTATGCCTCCGAGGTGTGGTCTTGTTCTTCCCATTTTCTTTGGTCTGGTCCTTTTTGGTTTCGATCTTGTAATCCTAGCTGGGGACAAGAAAACAAAACTCGTGGGAACCATGGAATTCGGGTCAAGGGTGAGAAATCGACAATCAAAGCCCATACATATGCAAGATAAAGACTAAACAATATGAAATTGTCATTGGGGCGTTTTTATCAAACACCTCATATGTATGAATTTGGGCAAAGATAGTGAATGCAATGGATATCTCAATTCAATCCCAAAAATCAACACCAAGCATGAGTCTAACATGATCAACCAATCCACAATCCACAAATCAACAACAATATCCTAGCACTACTACAATCCAATCACACCAAAAAATCACAAAGAGGGGGAAAATGGGGTGGGGTTTTGAAAGTTGCAAACTTACCAAAAAATGAGTGAATGAGATGAAGACGGGGTGTGTGTGGTGTTAGAGTGCTCCTTGTGAAGATGGAGTGGGATATGGGATTTGCACAAAAAGAGGGGAGGGGTTGTGATGCAACTTACTACTCCTAAAAATGCAAAAACAAATTCAGAAAAACAAAACAACTACTAAATTATATTAAAACTAAGAAAGTAAAAGGGCTTGGGCTGCCTCCCAAGAAGTCTGCAGTTTACAGTCTTGACCAGACTATGTTAGATTATTCTCAAGTTGGGGCTACCAGGCATGTTATCCACATTGCCCTTAGAAACTTCCCAACCTCCAATGTTTTTTCACTATATTCCCAACCATCCGCTTACCATCATTTGATTCAAATTTTTTAGTTGGTTGGATGGATGTGAATACAACTTTCTCCCGATTTGCCCGCACGTTAGCTCCCCGCTTTCTACATCGACAAAGCCTCGCGGCCGTAGCTAAAAACGGCCGCCTTCAAAGATGATAGGTATTTTCTTGTCCTCTCTCGCCCAACACTACAAAATCCATAGGAAAAACAAATTTATTAATTCTTACCAATACGTCTTCAATGATTCCCCACGGATGGCGATGGATCGATCAATTAACTTCAAAGTGATATTGAGGGCGGCTTCAACTCCCGAGCCCAAACTTCATCACATCGAAAGAGATATCGCATTCAATAGACCCAAGATCACAAAGTGGTTTGTCAAAGAAAACTCCTCTCCAATAGAAGGAATAGTAAGGAAACTCCCCGATCCTTCATTTTTCGAGGTAGTTTACTCGGGACTATTGCACTACACTTCTCTGTCGGATAGAGCGATTTCAAATCTTCCAACTTCATTTTTCGATTCCACTGGTTTCGCATAAATAGGTGATTCTTCGGGAGCAAAAGGAATTTTTGCTTCATTTTTTCACATAACCGCATTGCAAAGGTTTCTGATTAACCTCGTATCACACGGGGAACTTTCCCCTTCACGCAATGAATTCACTACTGAGCCAACTGACCCATTTGTGTCTCTTGATCGCCTAATGTGCGTCTCCATTGTGCTCATCTTAGTATTTAGACCATCAATCTGCGCTTTAACTCCTATTCATTCGATTCCTGGTCTCTCCGATGAACGAGCCGAGCATCGTTCAAGCGATCGCTTCTTTTCACCTCCGAGTGCATTGGAACCGGATGGGTTTCGATAACCCGGAGGTGGGTTCAATACATTCATGTTGTTGCTATACGAGAGATTTTCATGATTGTGAAGTCCGGGTGGTAGTGAGTTGGTAATTGACTACCTCATTATTAAAACCGGTTATTCACATAATTGACTTGCTCGCCTCGCCATGGAGTGGCGGTTGCGTGAACGGGCCGGGGTGGGGAGCGTGGCTTGCCGTGCCGCAAGATTCATGATTGTTAATTGCTTTGTCAGGACTCGAGATTTGAGCAGCCAAAGCCGACATTGTATCAAGCTCAAGAACACCTAAGAATGGTTTTGTGCCGATCTCGGAGGGCCATTGATAACTATTTGTGGCCATTTCTTCAAGTAGAAGTAAGGCCTCACGGAGTTTTAGCCATCAATGTACCTCCCGATGCCGCATCTAGTATCCCCGTATGCCCATTCAAAATTTCCATTGTAAAAATATTGAACCTCTCTACCGTATAGCCATGTTGTGGGCATCTTAAATGAACTTTAAATCGCTCCCAAGCTTCGCAGATAACGGCTCAAAATCAATCTGTTGAATTGGGCTATCTCGCTCTTTATTTGGAGTGTCTTCTTGGGAGGGAAAATTTTGCTAAGAATTTTGAGTCGGATCATCCCTGATCGTAATACTCCCGGGCGAATGTCTCAGAATCACCGCTGGCCTTATCCCGGAGTAAAAACGGAAAATCCTCAATCTAATGGCCTCATCGGTCACACCATTCATCTTGATGGTGTCGCAAATTTCCAAGAATGTGGCCGATGTGTATTCTGGGATCATCCACTGAACTCCCCCAAAGCGATTTTCCAACCATGCTTATGAGGCCTGGTTTCAATTTGAAATTATTGGCATTAATGGGTCGGGCGATAATTTCCGGAGTAGTTAAGTTCACTTCGATGCTAGAAGTAATCCTGAATTGCCTTTTCGATGCCTCGGTGTGGTGGCACGTTACGACCCGATTTCTCGTTATTCTCATCGTCCCTTCTCGCCATTGCTCGATTCTCCGCTTGATGGTTTTCGTTGTCCTTTCAATCTTCGGATCAAAAGGAAGCAAATTAATATCTTTGGAATCTCGCATAAACAGACAAGTCAAATGAGAAAACGAAATTATAATTCCTATACTAGTAGATTAGGATTAAGACTACGTGGTAATAGTATTAGTTTAAAATAGGATAAAATAATCCGAGCAACGGCGCCAAAACTTGATCGTGAAAATTCTTACCGCAAGCGTGCGGTGTCGAGTTTTAGTATAGGTTTTGAAAGTAGGGTTATCGTCTCCACAGGATCGTTATCGAATTTTTATACTAAGTACTATAATTAAAATAGCTTAATTCTATCTAGAAATCGAAAAGAGATGGATTTTTATTAAACTAAAAATTAAAACTAAAAATTAAGCAAACAAATGGTTGGACAATTAATCAAACACTTAGAAGATGAATTCTATAGGGTTGATTTCACCTAGTTATCCCATATGTTTTCAACCAATTCATTAATCACAAGTTATCAATCTATAAGCCAATATTCCTACTTGTTTATCACTTCATCTCTCGAGTGCCAAGTGATTCTAGGTTCCAATTTCGATTTTGATATCTATAAAAATCATAAATTAAATCCTAATCCGCTCAATGAATATTCTATCACGAGGCTTCAAAGATTCATAAACCTCTCGGTTTTATGAAACCCTTGGTTGTGCAGTTATTCTATGGCTAGCTGGGCGTTCAATTACCTCTCTCGAAAGGCCAAATCAAACACACCAAACAATCTAAATTATTGATCGATAATTCGGATGCAATCAAATCAAATAGCACAAATAGATTAATAAACATGCGAATTTCATAAACCGGAAACCAAAACATAGGTTCAAACGTAAGTTACATCAATCCCCTAGAAAAATGGATTTAGCTCATATCGATGTACAAAAACTCGTGAAGAAATAATTATACATCTCAAGAAATCGACAAAGAAAAACAAAGAAAGAATTGAGAAGAAAAGAGAAGGAATTCTCTCTCGTGTCCACGACGAAGTGCCTCCATTGCCGCCCCGAGCTCTCTGGCTTCTTGTGTCTCCGCTTACATTGTGCTCAAAATAATGTCCGAACCCTTTTTCGTACGCCTCCTTGGTTTTATTTATAAGTCAAAACCCTCGAATTCGCGTCAAAACAGCCCAAAATACCTCAGTCCACGTTCGGGCCCGTCGCGCGCCCTTGGCAATGGGCGCTTTGAACGCGCTGCCACAGCGCTTGAGATCACTCGTTATTGCCTTGTATGATGTGCGCGTTGCCGCAGCCGAGATGGCGCCGCAGGCGCTCGCTTCATGTCATCCGCCGATCACCGCATGTCTTCCTCGTTTTGCATGGCCGATTGAGCGCGCTACAACCCTTGGAGATGGCTGACTGCCGCAAAGACGCTTTATTGTTACCTATTCTCTGCAGACCGCACTGCTGGCTGCGGCTCACCACTTCCCTACGCACTGTACTATTTTCCACCCCCGCGCTGCGGCGCGGGAGTTTTTGCCGCGGCGCCGATCTTGCTCAATATGTTTCCGTTTTCACTTTTAAAATGCGATCTTCACCGCCCAAACATGTTTTTCATCGTTTTTATCAATTTTGGCTTCCAAGATTAGTCCCGAAACTCGAACGACAACTAACTACATGAATTTGACTCAAACGACACTAAAATACCCAAAAACAACGCAAAATCCTAGTCTAGAGCACTCAATATATTGGTATAAAACCAACTTAACAGCGACCGATTGAATAGAAACAAGGGTTTGAAAATTTTCGCACAAAATTACACGGGGGGATCGTCGACGAGGATCCGGATTTCCGGTCCTCCCGCTTGGACCGGTTGGACCTCTTCAAAACCAATACGGGAGTTACGTAATTTTGGAGCAAACACATGCACCGAGATGACACACCGGTCGATCTCCTTAGAAAAAAATGGTTCGTCTCGTTTTCGTTCCCAAACTCAACTTGAGATATGGGTTGCCCTATAGGGCGACCGATCGAACACGAGATTAAGTATTGTCCAATTTTTGTTAAAATAAACTTCAAAAAATACTCCAAAAAATTAGTAAAAATAATTTAGATCGATGGGAGTATTTGGACAATAAACATTCTTTTGGTGTAAACAAAGTTAAACAAAATCATCAAAATCATGATAAAAATATTTATCTAACAAACTCCCCTTTGATGATTACAAACCAAAACAATTTTAAGAGGTCGATTTTGAAAAACAAAACAAATTTTCCGGTCAAAAATAACTATCCGCGGGGCGACAATAATCCATGCATAATAGACATAAGTGTAGGTCCCAGGGGGTGTGAGTAAAGTTTAGAAGGGGTTGAATAAACCTTACCACCTTTCGATTTTAGTCCTTTTAAGATTATTATAGAGTTGTCTCAAACAATTGTGTCCTTGAGGGACAACTAAGTTGGTTATTCAATGAGTTAGCCACTCAATAGACTTCCGATAGAGTCATTGATAAAATAACTTTGTTTAACCTGCGAACTTTAACTCGTTGTGTTGGTTTTATCACGTGGAAGACTTAACACCCTTTGTATTGTTTTAAACTTGTTTTAACACTTAATTTTAAGCACTTGGTTATTAATCGTTGGATAGCAAATATGAGTTTATCACATGATGTAAGTATGCGAAATGTAAGTGTCTTTGAAAAATAAATGATTGATTAATTTTTATAGAGGTTGAAGATGGGGTAATTCTTCTAATCCTCTCTTCTCCAACTCTGAAGGAATCCACTATGTAATAGATCCATTTACAAAGTGGTCAACGATCCCTAGAGACAAATTTTTGGTCACACAATCAAGCTTCTCTTCCGACTCGCCTTTCTTCGGGGTATTTTGCGCTTTGCTACTTTAGCTCACTTTCTCAAGCTCTTGGATTTGATCACGAAGTCCTCCAATAACTTGATATTGGTTCGACCTGAACCTTCCAACAATCCTCCTTGGAAAGTAGACCCCTTTTTGATTCGTCAAAAGTTTCCTCTTCAACAAATTTGAAGTTGTCTTTCCTTCACAACTTGTGTTTGATCGATTTCCTTGTTTGCTTGAGGATTTGCTTGAATATATTTGAGAATATTTGCGAGGTTAATAGCTTCGAATAATGCTTGATTTCTCGGTGTACAAGGTAACCTCTTCTCAATGAATTTCCTACCTTTTATAGTGAACTTTTGAAATTTTGCCCGTTGAAGAGATAGGATAATTTCAAAAGTCACTTAAGACGTTGGCTTTTCTTTTATTGGTCTTCAATATTGAGATGTAGACCCTTCCTCGTATTGAATGACTTTGCAACTTTTCGATTCGACACGAGGTGCGTGCTTCCCATTGGTTTATTCCTTTTGCACGCAGGATAAGCACTTTAAGACTAGCGGCATGGAGGTATTATTATATTAAGTAAAGTTATTGACTTCGTAACGGATTTATCTCGATCTTGAGACTTGGCTTCTTGAGTTGAGTTGATGACTCTTCATATACTGTTTCACAACCGATACGCCTTGATCGAGCTCTTGACTTCCCTTCTTAGACATACTCGGTTGTCTCGCAATGAGTCTTCACGATCTTGATTGACTTCTTGTATTTCAGCGTACGACTTGACTCGACTTTTCCAGCCCCATCTATTACAATGCAAATTACAAGAAAAATAGGGTGCCAACTTTCTAGTTTAAGTTTTACATGGCATTCATCAAAATCTATGAAATAAAATTCCCAACAATAAGGATGGGAGATGAGATTTGCAAAACATTTTGCAAAAGCTCCTTTTCAACATGCATATCAAGATAAATATAGAAGCAATCAAACAAAAGCTAAAAGCTCAGCTTTTACAATGTAAACTTGAATATAATGAGCTTAGAATCTCCCCCTGTCAAAAAGACATCATCAAACAAGTATAAAAGTCCATAACACATCAAATGGACTAAGTATGATACATGACTTTTGGCTTTTAGGAGCCACAACTTATAGTTTTTTTCACGAGCTTATTTTAGCTTCTTTGAGCTAAAGAGCTTATTTCATGTTTCTCCCCTTTGGAATCATCAAAAAGAATGTTAGCACGATAAAAACATCATATAATCATATCAAAGTGCGCAATTGAACCGATTTATCGAGCTTATGATTATGAAGCTTAAAATTCCAAAAGATAGGGAAAAATCGATCATTTGATTTGTAAAAGCTCATTTGAGTAGAAAAAACATGATCTCTATACACTTATAAGACTTTTGAAATCGAGAGAATCATGTACGTGAAGAATTTTTCATTGAAACATTTTGTCGAACACTTGGCGTGCGTCGAATAAAACACAAGATGTATATAGCCTTTGAAATTGTAGTGAAGCCAAAAATTTCATCACCAATTACAATTGTACAACATTCAACCAACAATAATCAATATGCTCATCACAAATATATATGAATTACATCAAGACATTAACATTAAACCAAGTTCTCAAGGGTTCAACCCAGTTGAGATTAAGGAGAAGAATTCTTACCAATTGATGGGTAAAGATGAGCAACAATGAAGATAAACGAGTAATAAGAAGTCCAAGATTTAGAAATTATACAACAAGATTCATTTGGAGTGAATTGTGTGTGAAAATTGCAAAGGGGTCGAAAAGTGGAGGGAAGAGCCAAAAATGGCTAAACTGGGAACATGAAGCATTTTATCCGAAAAATCGAGTAGGCGACAGTCGGGGGTTGAGGGCGACGGTCAAAGGTGAGGCCGATGGTCGATCTCACTCCATTTGGCCATGGAGCGCCTATGATACGAAATAATCGAAATTTGATCCAAAAATCAGTTTTGCCCCTAAGTTTTAAAAATGTGCAAATTGCAAACATAGACCTCATTCGATATGCATTATGCTAACTTAGAGCTTGTATTGAAGCAAAAGTCTCGGAGGATATAGCGGTTTTGTAAAGATATCCGCTAATTGATCAAGAGATGGAACAAAAGATATCTCAATTTTTTGTTTTGAAACACAATCCCTTAGAAAA
Organism: Rehmannia glutinosa; assembly: GCA_016081115.2. Lineage (NCBI taxonomy): Eukaryota > Viridiplantae > Streptophyta > Magnoliopsida > Lamiales > Orobanchaceae > Rehmannia > Rehmannia glutinosa. The sequence continues at coordinate 8,939 of JABTTQ020002112.1, forward strand.
TTATGTCGAATCTCAATATGTTTGGTACGGTTATGATGAATCGGGTTTTGAGCAATATTTATAGCGGATATGTTATCACAAAAAAATAGGAATATTTTCAAAAGAACATTTATAATCCGCTAATGTTTGTTTCATCCAAAAAAGTTGAGTACAACAAAAAGTGCGGAAATATATTCGCCGGCCATTGAAGGTGAAACACAATTTTGTTTCTTTGAAAACGAAGACACCAGGCAATCGCCTAAAAATTGACATGATCCGGAAGTACTCTTGCGATCATCAATATTTCCTGCATAGTCCGAATCACTATATCCTTTAAGAGAAAATTTTTCATTCTTTGCATAAAATAAACCATAAGAGATAGTGCCTTTCAAATATCGAAAAATCCTTTTAACGGCACTTATATGAAATTCTTTGGGATTGCTTTGAAAATGAGCGCATAGGCATACGTCATGAAGAATATCCGGTCTATTGCGGTTAAATAAAGTAAACTACTAATCATACTCGATACTTGGATTCATCAACCGACTTGCCTTTTCATCTTTGTCTAACTTGATATTGGTTGTCATAGGAGTAGTAATGGTTCTTCCTTCTTCAATGCCGAACTTCTTCAAAAGTTCCTTTGTATACTTTGATTGTGAAATGTAAATGCCTTCTTGGCATTGCTTAATTTGAAGTACAAGGAAGAAGTTTAGCTCCCCATCATACTCATCTCGAATTCACCTTGCATTAACATAGAAAATTTCTTGTACAAGGATTCATTAGTAGCACCAAATATAATATCATCAACATCAATTTGCACTAATAAGCAATCTTGCCCTTTTACAAAAACAAAGAGAGTAGTATCAACTTTACCTCTTGTAAATCCATTTTATAAAAGAAAAGAGTTAAGTCTATGATACCATGCATGGGGTGCTTGTTTTAAACCATATAAGGCCTTCTTAAGTTTATAAATATCATTTGGCCTAGAAAAATTTTCAAATCCGGAGGTTGTTTTACATAGACTTCTTCTTGAATAAAACCATTTAAAAATGCGGATTTAACATCCATTTGGTAAAGCTTGAAATTTTAAAACAAGAATAGGCAAATAAAATACGAATAGCTTCTAAACGTGCTCAGGTGCAAATGTTTCATCATAATGAATACCTTCTTCTTAACAATAACCTTGAGCTACTAACCTTGCTTTATTTCGAACAATATTGCCTTGGCCATCGAGTTTGTTCTAAAAATACCCATTTTGTACCAATAATTGTTTGTGATGGAGGACAAAGTACCAATTCCCAAACATCATTTCCTTCAAATTGATTCAACTCCTCTTGCATTTCTAAAACCAATCATCATCTTCAATAGCTTCCTTAGCATTTTTAGGCTCTTTTTGAGATATAAGAGTTTTCTCGGCAAATTTTCTTCTAGTCATTACTTTATCAAGGGGATCACCAATAATGAGATCTTTTGGGTGATCTCCTTAAATTTCAATGCCACGGGAAGATCCAAGTATCACCTTTGTTTCTTTAGGAACATTTGAGGTGAAGGTTGATCATTTGAAGTAGAAGGTTGAGCATCATCTTCAACAATAGGTTCAATAACATCCTCTTCATCACTATCATCATCGGGTATCCTTTCAACACCAAGCTTCATTGAATTTGACATGGATAGATTCTTCAACAACCATACTAGTCTTATTGTAAACCCGATATGATTTGCTCTTGATAGAGTACCCCATAAATATTCCTTTATCGGCCTTAGGATCAAGTTTGTCCAATTGATCCTTAGTATTCAATATAAAACACTTACATCCAAATATTTTGAAATAACTAATATTTGGAGTTCTTCCTTCCGAAACTCATACGGTGTTTTATTCAATTTAGACGAAGATAAACACGATTAATGACATAGCACGGCGTACTTACGCTTCGCCCAAAAATATTATGGAAGTGAAAATTCATTGAGCATAGACCGACTCATTTCTTGAAGTGTTTGAATTTTTCTTTAATTTACTCCATTTTGTTGAGGTGTTCTTGAGCCGAAAAATTCTCGAGCATATCTTTTGGTTTCACAAAGACTCTAATTCTCCATCAAATTCCCCACCTCGATCACTTGAATAAACTTGATAGTATCTTCCTTTTTATTTTCAATAAGTCTACACAACTTAACAAACTCATTAACGGCATCGCTTTTATTTGCAAGAAAAATAGCCCAAGTATATCTAGAAAAATCATCGACTATAACAAAGGTATAATGTTTTCCATTTAAACTAGCCGTACCAATATCCCCATACAAATCAAGGTGAAGTAATTGTAGGGGTTTGGTTGTGGAAATTTCATTTTGGGCTTAAAACTACTTTTAACTAATTTGTTCTTTTGACAAGTGTCACATAAGCCAAGATTTTGAAATTCAATTTGGGTAGTCCTTTTACATGTTTATTTTTGTAAATAGTTTGAAAATTTTTGTATCCAACATGTCAAAGTCGCCTATGCCATAAACTAGTTAAATCATTATTGCCGACAAGACAAGAAGCATTTTGACTAACCAAATCACTTGTACAAATTTTGTAAAGGATTGCCTTTTCTATTTACTTCACAAATAATTTCATCATTTTTAACAATAAGACATTTATCTTTGTTGAAAATAGCATTATAATTCGAATCACAAAGTTGGCTAACACTTATCAAATTAAACTTAAGCCCTTCAACATAAAGAACATTACTAAGAGAGAAGGAAGAGTTACCAATTTCTCCATTTCCAAGAATTCTTCCTTTGCCATTCCCGGACATGACCATACCCTCTTCTTGGAGCTTGATGTTGATAAAACAATTCTCCTTCCAGTCATATGGCGCTAACACCCGCTATCCACGAGCCATTTTGAATCCTCCATTTGAGTTATAGCCCCTATTACCTACAAATGAATTATTTTTAGGTACCCTATAATTTTGGGGTCCATGAGGGTTTGCCTTGAGACTTTTGGGTCTCCAATAATAGCTAAAATTGTTTTTCAATTTACAATTACTAGCATAGTGTCCAATTTTACCATAATAAAAGCAAATACGGTTATTGGAACTAGTAGCACGTATGAATGTCGAACCTTGGTTATTTTTCTTGAAAGCATTTTGAAAAGGTTTGTAACCAAGTCATAGTTTTGAATGCTCACCTCTTTGTGCATCTAATTTTTTGTAACTTTATCCTTGCTTAAATTAAATCAATGCACATCTTTTTTTAAATGTTCAATATCATTGGTGAGCGATTGTTTTTCGGTTTCAAGAGTACGGACTTTTGTAAGAGTAATAGCATGAGCTTTATCAATAGATTCATAAGAAGTAAACAATTTATCCTTTTCAATTTTAAGCTCTTTATACTCCTTTTTCAAAGTCTTGTATTTAACAATCAAATTTTGAAATTCATTTTGCAATTCATCAAATCACATTGTAATTCATCAACTAAGGAAGAGGTTGAAGAGTTAGAGCGTACCTCGTTATTTTCATCATCTATGGCCATAAGACCATGTTCGGTTTCTCCTTCCTCGTCGGATGTGGCGAGTAGTTCATCCCAAGTTTTGACATCCTCATTTAGAGCCTTCTTTTTTGGAAAAAAGGCTTTTTCTTCTTTTGCTCCTCCTCCGCTAGTTTCGGGCAATCGGCTATGAAGTGCTCGGATTTTCCGCATTTGAAACACGAGTTGTCTCTCGGTTTTATTTCTTTATTTTTATTCACAAATTTTGCAAATGTTCGGACAAGTGTGGCCGTCTCTTCATCATCTTCGTCACTAGCATAATATGAATTTTTAGAACAAGATGCTAAGCCTTTAAGAATATTTTTGCGTCGAGTGAGTGGTAGATGGTTTGGAATTTTTCCTTTCCTTAAGATAGACTTCATAAATGAGGAGGTTCCCAATGAACTCATCGAACTTGAGTGTTTTGAAATTTTGTGCTTCCGTGATAGCCGTCACCTTTTAGGACCATGAGCTAGGAGAGCGTTCAATACTTTAGTCACCTTGTCTTCTTTGGAAATGACCTTCCCGAGAGCCACAAGAGGATTGACAATGTTGTCAAACCTTTCCACCATTTTTGATATGCTTTCACCATCATGCATATTGAATTTTCAAAGTCTTTCACAAGCATTGTTTTTCTTGATTGCTTTATCGTATTTGTGCCCCTCATAGATGGTTTCTAATTATTTTCATATTTCATATGCGGACCTTATTCCTCGAATACGGTTGAACTTGGTATGTGAGTGAGCAATGTAAAATATTCAAGACCTTACCGTTTAGAGAGAATGACTTATTGTCATTGTCATCAAATTCCTTGAAAGTTTTGAGAACGAGGTGCCATCCTCCAATTTCTTGGTTGGTTGATCAACTTCTTCAATAACGGCATTTTATATATCAATTCCGCACCCTTGTAGAAAGTACTCCATTCAGTCTTTTCCAAAAGGCGTAGTTATTGGCGTCGAATAGTGGTGGCTTGTTGGTGGAGGCGCCGGTGGCAGAGATAGGCTTCGTCGTAGCCATGGATCTTTTCTCTTTACTCGCGATGTGAAACGAGCTAGCCAAAGAGTCGGCTCGATACTACTTGTTAGTCCAAGTGGCTACGATAATCTAGAGGGGTGAATAGATTATGCTTTGATTTTGAGTTTCTCCCTCTTTTTCGATTGTGAAGATGATAGCAAGAATACAAATGAAGAAAATAAATAACACACAATGATTTATAGAGATTCACCTCACCTAAGGACTACATTTACCACCCAAAAGTATCTCAGGGATGGATTTTGAAAAAGAAAAAGAATTTTATTAATAGTTGCCACAACTATTACACCACCACCTTTGAAGATCACCACAATCTTCTTACAACACCTTCAAGGAGATTACCACAATCTTCCTTCACCTATGAAGAGTACCACACTCTTCAACACCTAGATCATCCAAGTGTTCTCTTACCACAAGAACAACAACAAGGATATCTTGTTTTGGATGATTGAGAAAATTCATGATTACAACTCGATAATGAAGTATACAAAGTTTGAGAGCAAGTGTAATCAAGAATAAAAGCCTAGATCTCAAAATGTGCAAGTGCAAGAGCTTAGGGCTATTACAACAAGAATTATGACAAGGAAAACAAAGTGTTTGCTTGTATGTAATTGCTTGTGTTGTTGTGTTGTATCTTGTTGCTTGAATGCTTCCTCTATTTATAGGAGGTCTTGGATTGATTTCAGGACATAGGCTCCTTCTTGGAGTTTGATTTCTACAAAAAAAAAATGCAATTAAAATCAAGATTATAGCTCTAGAAATCAACCCCCTAAAATGAGGAAAAGTTGTCTGCAGGCTCAACGGATAGTTTGCTATCAAAAACATAGGGCGACAGGTCGAATAGAAACAAGGGTTTGAAAATTTTCGTACAAAATTACACAGGGGGACCGGTCGACGGGGTGTCCGACCGGTCGACCCCTGCTTGGACCGGTTGGACCTCTTCAAAAACCAATACAGGAGTTCTGTAATTTTTGAGCAAACACAGGCACCGGTCGACCACAGTCGACCTCCTTTTGTGGTCGACCTCCTTGAAAAAATGGTTTGTCTCGTTTCTGTTTCAAAACTCAACTTCAGATATGGGTTGCCCTATAGGGCGACCGGTCGAACACGAGACAGAAGTATTGTCCAATTTTTTGTCGAAAATAAACTTCAAGAAATACTCCAAAAAATTAGTAAAAACATACTTTGTTTTGGTGTAAAACATAGTTAAACAAAATCATCAAAATCATGATAAAAACATTTATCTAACAAAGAATGATCTTACCAATGCATAATGTCTAATGCAAAAAGAAAAAAGATCAAAATATGTTGTAACACATCAAGAAGGAGAAATGATGCATATGGTGTTGAACACTAAAGTCCACACTGCTCAGAGAGCACATACACCCAAGGATCAAGTTTCAGGGAATTAAACCTTTGAAAGTCGAGGGCTTTGGTGAAAATATCAACAATTTGTTTCTTAATGGTAACAAAATCAATGGTCATAATTTTAGTCTCAACCAAGTCTCTAATCAAGTGGTGTCGATATCGATGTTTTTTATCTCGAATACTCCACCTGTTTTTTTGAGAGATTTATGGCACTTGAATTGTCACAATAAACAGTAAGAGTTTTCTTTTCAACCCTATAGTCAGTCAACATTTGTCTCATCCACAACATTTTAGAACACAGCTCCCTAGTGCTATATATTCAAACTCAACCGTGGATAATCACACACATTTCTGCTTCTTATTGTACCATGAAACCAAGTTGTTGTCAAGATAGAAGCACCCTCCAATCGTGATTTTTCTGTCATCAACATCACTTGCCCAATCAACATCACTAAACCAAGCGAAATTAGTGTTAGTGTCAAAAGAATGCAAGATACCAAGTTCAAGAGTCCCATTACATAATGTACGATTCTCTTGTGACTTTTAGATGAGACTCTTTAGGAAAAGATTGATACCTAGCACAAACACGGACACTATAGCTTATATTAGGTCTACTAGCAGTGAGATACAAAAGACTCCCAATCATACTTTTGTAAAGAGTAGGATCAACAGAAGTTGCACTCTCATCTTTGGACAATTTATCATTAGTCCCCATGGGAGTTTTAATATGTTTTTCACTTTATTCAGCCCAAATTTTTTGACAAGGTTCTTGGCATATTTATTTTGAGTGATAAAAATTCCTTTATCAAACTGTTTTACTTATAAACCAAGAAAATAATCCAAATCACCAACCATGCTCATTTCAAACTCAAAAGAGACATGAAACTTACAAATTCATCAAGCTTTTATTTTGAGGTTGATCCAAAGGCTCCTATAAATTCATCAAGCTTTTGTTTTGAGGTTGATCCAAAGACTATGTCATCAACATAAATTTGAGCAAAGATGGTGATACCATTCTTAAATCTCGGATGAATAATGTTTTATCAACACTCTCTTTTGTAACCCTTATCACATAGAAAAGGTGGTCAACCTTTCATACCAAGCCCGAGGGCTTGCTTTAGCCCATATAGAGCTTCTTCGAGTTTAAACACATCATTGGGAAATTGGGGATCTTCAAAACCTTGGGGTTGTTCAACAAAAACTTCATCATTCGTAAATCCATTCGGAAGGCACTTTTGACATCCATTTGAAATAATTTGATTTTAAGAATGCATGAAAATGCAAGGAGAGTTTTATGGACTCAAGTCCGCCACGGTACAAAAGTTTCATCAAAGTCCACTCCTTCCACCTCGAGTGTATCCTTCACCACTAACCTAGCATTGTTCTATTTATGTTACCAAGTTCATTAGTTTTATTTTTGAAAATCCATTTGGTTCCAATAATATTAGAATTTACAGTGCCTAGGAACAAGATCCCATACATCATTTCTTCCAAATTCAATAATATTAGAATTTACAGGCATAGGAACAAGATCCCATACATCATTTCTTTCAAATTGTTCCAATTCCATTTGCATGGAATTAATCAATACTCATCAACAAGAGTTTTTTTTAACGTTTTTAGGTTCTATATGTGAAGTAAAGCAAATAAATCTTACCATCTCCTTGTTGTTGACCTTATCTTTACCTCTCTTGTCTCTTAATGCCTTCTAAAACTTCTCCAATCACTTGATCTTGGATGGTTTTTCCTTATTCTACTGGGTGGCTCTTTTCTAATTTGATCCAAAATATCGAATTCATTAGCTCCATCCGCTTCTGAGTCTAGATATTCTTGGACTTCTATTTCTGGTGCTAGATCAGATGTTGTAACATCATCAGTAACACTTTCAAAATTGTTCACAATGTTGTTGAACTCAGCCTCACCTGCATTCTATGCATCTTTGTCTCTGGATATCATGTTTAGTGTGAGTTGTGCATGTATTTTGGGTGTGATTTTGGCTATAATGAGTTGATAAACATGCATTACCTTAGTAATGTGGGTCGTATTCTCAATATGTGGAAAAGATGTTACGCTTTGCTCATTTTGCAGGAATTTGACGATATTTTGAGTATTTATGTGGCAAATATGAGTATTGCGATGTAGAACCACTAAGAATTGATAGCATACACCGAGTTGGAAGCCAAATCGAGAATAAGTCAGATGTTCAGTTGGTTTTATACCATTGATTTGGGCTTTCTAGACTAGAGTTTTATGTTGTTTTTGAGTTCTTTGAGTGGTCAAAGCCATATTGTGGGCCAACTATATTGATTCTAGAGTCATAGTAATGAGGCGTGTGTCAAAAGAAGCATGGATGATCAAACAACAAGGAATTCATTTCAAGAAACGTCCAAACGCTGCCTGGAATTTCCAGAAGGTGGTTTAGTATTTTGGTCATAACTCTCTCTACAAAATTGATATTGGTGATTCAAGTGGATACGGAAAGATAAGAGACAGGGCTAGAACGCTTATAAAGACCCCATAAGCAAATTCGGAAGTTTGGGTTTCGCACACCCGTGCGTCAACGCACGACCTGGGCGTGTGTCATTTCGAGAGTCAAGTAGTCCTATGGCCTCGACGCACGGCCTGGTCATGCGTGAAGCGCCACGGCCCATGCGTTTGTGCGAGAAAATAGAGTTTGTGATTCTAAACTAGGTTTTGACCCAAACGGAGTACAAATATAGACGAGGCGGCCCCAAAGGAGGACACACTCGACTTTTCCCTAGAACACAGAGAAAAGAGCAACCTTCTACCAAAGGATTGGAGAGATTGATCGAGGTCACAACCACGCGCTTGAGGATTGAAGATAGATCGAGAGATCGCCGACATCCCCGAAGTTTTCTCATTCCATCGTATCATTTACTTTCGATTAGTTAGATATGGACTTGAATAATTTGTCATGGATTATTTATTTTCAATGTCCGGCTAAACATCTTGTGATTCCGGGTTCGGGATTAGGTTAATGGATACTTTTGTTGGATGATTAATTGCAATTGAAGTTATTATTTTCAAACCCTATTCGAAAGTACTTTGTTTCTCTTCTTGTTTTATCAAAACGCATTTGGTTTAACTTGCTTTGATGTATTTATTCATAATTCGGCTGCAGATGAGTTTCAATACTAGATCTCAGTTAGTACTTGACATGAATATTTGCAAGATTGAGAAGTTTGTGAATATTTGTGAGGATTTATAATCTTTTATGCTTTTAGGAGTTGAATATCTTATGTTGAGTAGAGATGCTTAGCATAGATAATCCAATCAACGTTTTTACATACATTTCGAGAGAGATGGTAAATTACTTTTGTGATTATCTTATGGGAAAAATAATAATAACTTTGGTTGTCATTAATCGATAACAAAAAGGGATATTAAGCGAAACCATAGCCATAGAATCCATTCATCTCCTTGATCTTTCAATCAACTCTTTACTTTGTCTTTTTAGGATAAATTCTTGTCTTTGCATTAACAAAACCAATCACTCAATTTCGATCGTCTGGATAGAAATAAGGCTATTACAATCCCAGTACTTAGTACAATAATTTATTAGTCCCCGTGGATTCGACCTTGCTAACCTTATTCTATAAACTACACCGTACACTTGCGGTGAAGCTAAAAATAAGCATTTAACATATCTCGCAAAATCTTTAGTATCATCTACACCACATTTATAGATTCAACAATAGTACGAGTTCTCATGTTGTTAGACGCTGTAGGATCTATTATTCAAAGAGTATCCTAGAAAGATTCCCACATCACTTTTGGAATGAAACTTACCAAAATGTTCCCTGTCATTGAGAATATAGCAGACACATCGAAATACGTGAAAAGAGTTGACATTATGTCTTTTGCACTTCCAAATCTCATAGGGTATCATGTTAGTACCATGACATAAATGAACCCTATTATGATATAGCATGCGGTGCTAATGGCTTCAGCCCACAATTTAGGAGCGATTTTCTTGGAGTTTATCATAAAATGTGTCATCTCTTGCAGAGATCGTTTTTTTAATTCTACAACACCATTTTGTTGAGGTGTAATGGGTGAACATAACTCATGAAAGGTTCAAGATTTCCACATAATTGAGAGAAATTAGAGTTTTGAAATTATCTATCGTGATCACGCATAATCCTTCCTATATTACGAGTCTTTCTCATTTCTCAACCTAAGACACAACTTTTTAAACACAAAAGAAAGTATCACGTTTTTCTCTAATGAAATATATCCATGTGAACCGGGAAAAATCATCAACACACACAAAAACATACTTTTTACCTCCTATGCTTTCAGCTTGCATTGTCCCCATAAGGTCCATATGTTGAATTAAAGCGAGTGTGTTGAACTCGGATGTTGCAACACTTTGTGGGATTCTCTTTTGTTATATCGATTAACAAGGACCACAAACACTTGAGTGATCTTTATTGAGTTTTGGAACCCCTCACACGGCTCCTAACTTAATAAGATTCAACATGCCATGAAAACTTACGTGTCCTAAATTTTGGTAACATAGTTGATTTCACTCAAAGGGAGTTATAACACACAAGAGAAGTGTTGTAACATTGGATTTGTTTTTGTATTAGATAACAATTATCGAGGATCTATTTTCCTTTAAAATGCATTTTCGGTTTTATCAAAGACAAAATATACTTTTTTATCAAACTTGATAAGCAAATCATTACCACGAAGTTGGATCGATGCTAATAAGCTTAGCTTTTAATCCTTCAACATCTTTGAATGTTTTAAAGATAAGGAGACCGAAACATTCAAGGTTTCTTTCCCAAAACTTTACCTTTTGTACCACCAAAGGTGACCAAACCATTTTCATAATTTTCAAAATCGATGAGTTTATCCAACTCCCTTGTCATGTTACATGAACACCCACTATCAAAATACCATGATTGGTGATATTAGATGTGAAGTATGTGTGAACAACATAGCAAGAAAACACATTTTTCCGAATCCAGATTTTCTTAAGTTTGTTGGATAAATCAATCTTCACACGGGAAGTGTTTCTTTGGTGATGTTTAAGCACATAAGGGTGCACTCTGCCTTTCCTACAGTATTTCTGAAGACGAAAACACTTAGGTCTTATATGGCCAGGACGATTGCAATAGTGGCAAATAGGAACAAATCGATCATTTCTTTTTCTAACAAAGTTAGATGAAGTTCCTTCTTTAACAAAAATATTTTTAGAGTGTTTATCCTTTTGAGCAATGTTGTTGTTAGAAGAGGTACTAAATCTAATACTTACACGATCTTTGTGGACTTTTCTTTGGATAAGATTTCATCCAATCTCCCCTTACTAGTGTTCAATTTCTTAACTGAAGCCATCGTCTCACTTAGTTCTTTTTTCACTTTGGTTAGTTCTTCATTCATTTATTTTGCTAGCCTTTCAAATTTGATTAATTCACCCCTGAGTGAATCCTCTCTGCAATGAAACAATCAACCTTCTCCTCCAAGTTATAATTAGTTTTACAGACAACTAACCATTTTTCGAACATGTTTTGGTATACCCTCATGAGTTCGTCATTTCTTGATTCTTCATCCTCTTGAGTCATCCTCGAGTTTTATCATCTCGAGTCACATTCCTCTATAAGGGTTATAGAGTTTAGACACATTTCAACAAAAGAAAGATAGAGTCATACATGTTTGGTGTTGTAACACGTAAGTAGCACGCGGGTGCGTTTTATTACAACCAACCTTTTTTCTTCATGTCAATGAAATTCAATGCTACATGATTGCTCACATTTTTTCTTCTTCCTCATCCGGTTCTTCATCACTCCATGAGGAGGTAAATAATTTCCCATTCTTCTTCATCACTCCATGAGTTGGTAAATAATTTCCCATTCTTCTTGAGTATTTGCACATTAGGCTTGAATATGTCCAAACCACCGCACTCCCTCGCATTTTTTCCCCTTACTTTTCTTGAGCTCCCCATTTTCATGTTGTTTTTCTCCGAGGTCTAGTGTTCTTTCTTATTACGGGAAAGTTGTTATTCTTATTCATTTATTTGAGATACTTACAAAAACTCTTGGTAAGCAAAGCAAGTGATTCATAGAGATCCTTTCTTGACTTAAGAGTTGGTTCCGAGATGTTTCAACATGAAAAGCAATCTCCTTGCTTTTTATCTTTTATGTAATTCGACTCTAAGTTTTTCTTTCTTGATCTCTTCAAAGTTCATTTCAAATGTCGAAGTGATCCTATAAGTTTATCAATCTTTAACTCTAAAAGAACCTTTGATTCCTCAATGGCCATTGCTTTGTAAGCAAATCTTTCTAGAAGAGATCTCAACAATTCCATAACAAGTTTAAAGTTAGAATATTTTTTTCCTAAGGCAAAAGATTTGTTAGGAATATCACAAATTTTAGAATTAGAATCACCGATAGTTTCATTTTCACTCATGTGAAGATGCTCAAATTTAGAGGTGAGCATTTTAAGGTTAGATATTCTTACTGACTTCAGGTTCTTTCATATGCAATCTGCAGAATGTCCCATGCTTCTTTTGCAGTAGCGATTACACAAGTTGAGACTAGCTTGAATCGATTTGTTGGGAAATTTATTTTATATATTTTGATGAATGCCATATAAAACTTAAACTAGAAAGTTGGCACTCCATTTTCCTTGTAATTTACATTGTAGTAGATAGGGCTGGAAAACTCGAGTCAAGTCGCCTATGCTCGGAAATACAAAAAGTCCATGAAGAACAAAGTGAAGACTCACGGTGGAACAACCGAGTATGGGGAAGATAGAAGATCAAGAACTCGATGAAGATGTATCAGCTGAGGAACAGTTGTGTGAAGAGTCAGTCAAGTCAACTCAAGAAGCCAAGTCTCAAGTTGAAAGAGCAGATGAGTCTTCCAATGATTGGAGCAGACTCAAGTCACCTAGGGAAAAAGGCAGCAGCCAAGAGGAGTTAACTGAAATGAATACGTTGCACAGAAGTCAAGAACATTACTTAAATAAGTAATACTTTCATCTTTGCCAGGTCTTAAAGTGCTTATCCGGAAGCGTGCAAAAGGAATTAACTAATGGGGAGCATTGCACCTCGTGTCGAAACCTGAAAAGCTGCAAACTCATTTAATACGAGGAAGGGTCTACATCTCAATATTGAGGACCAAGAAAAGACAAGCCAACGAACACAAGTGACTTTTGAAAATCAGCCTATCTCTTCAACGGGCAGATTTTCGAAAGTTCACTATAAAAGGCTGAGGAAATTCATTCAGAAAAGGTTACCTGAACCACGAACAAGCAAGCATTATTTGAGCTATTAACCTACAAATATTCTCAAGTATATTCAAGCAAATCCTCAAGCCGAAACTCAAAGGAAATCGATCCAACATAAGTTGTGAAGGAAAGACAACTTCAAACTGTTGAAGAGGAAACTTTTGAAGAATCAAAAGGGTCTACTTTCCAAGGAGGATCGTAGGAAGGTTCAAGGTCGAACCGAGTATCAAGTTATTGGAGGGCTTCGTGATTAAATCTAAGAGCTTGAGAAAGTGAGTTTAGAAAGGCGAGCGCCGTGAAGAAGTCGAGTCGGAAGAGAAGTCGGTTGTGTGACCAAGGCGTCTCTAAACCAGTTAACCACTTTGTAAAAGATCTTTTTCATAGTGGATTCCTCCAGGAGTTGGAGAAGAGAGTATTAGAATAATTACCCCATCTTGAACCTCTATAAAAATCAATCTGTGTCATTTATTTTTCAAAGACATTTATATTTCTGCGTAATTACTTTTTATATCGTTGATAAACTTATTTGTTATCCAACCGATTAATAACCAAGAGCTAAAATCAAGTGTTAAAACAAGTTTAAAACGAATCAAAGGGTGTTAAGTCTTCATTGATAAAACCAACACAACCAAGTTAAGGTTCGGGTTAAACAACCGAGTTATTCTATCAACAACTCTATCTTGTCTGTTTAGTGGCTAACTCTGTTGAATAACCAATTTAGATGTCCCTCAAGGACTTAGCTGTTTGTGTTAACTCGTAAAATATTAAAAGGACTAAAATCAAAAAGTTGGTAAGGTTTATTCAACCCCCCTTCTAAACCTTACTCACACCTTTGGGACCTACAAGTGGTATCGGAGCGGTTGGTTCATTGAGCCTTCCGACCGGTTATTGAACTAGATCTCTATCTTTTCAAAAAGGTTTCAAACACTTGTATTTTCAAAATCTTTTGAGCAAAGTTATTTTCAAAATCTTTCATTTTTAGCAAAGTTATTATCATGGAAGCAAATTTGACACGCAATCCTATGTTTATTGTTGAGGAATTTGATGTGGAAAAGTCGCATGCAGGCTCATCTATCTGCTCTACATGATGAAATGTGGTTCGTAATAGAGGATGGGCCACCGCAAATCCGAAAGTGAACACGATCAGAAGAAAGAAGCATTGCGGTGAGGGAGAAAAGGTTCTTCTTTGAAGAAAGACCACCCTGGTTGAAAAACCAAGGATCGAGTGGACAAACGATGATAGAAAGAGATACAACTTGGACAATGTGGCCAGGACATACTCTACAAGACTTTGGACAAAGCAATGTTCAACAGAGTCAAATCTTGCAAAACAAAGAAAAGAAATTTGGGATAAGCTGACTTTAATTTGTGAAGGATCAGAGCAAATTAAAAAAAAACAAATTATCTGTTGCTGTTCAAAAATTTGAAAATTTTAAAATGCTTGCAGGTGAAACCATGGATCAGCTAGATGCCAGATTCACTGAGATTACAAATGAGCTTTCAGCCCTTGGGAAGGAATACACACAAAAGGAGATGTGTATGAAGATCTTGAGGAGCCTCCCAGCTGAATGGGAAATGAAGAGTATGGCTCTAAGACATTCAATGGACCTCTCAAAAACATCCAATCATGAGCTATTCTCAGACCTCAAAGCCTATGAGGTTGAGTGAAGAAGAAAAGATAAGAGGAGACAGGATTGTACCCAAGACAGTTGCATTGATAGTCAAGGATGGAAAGAGAGTTGAACCCAAGGAAGCCATAGACCAGGAGGAAATAGCCCTAATGGTTAAAAGATTCAACAAGTTCTTCAATAAGAACTATAAAAGAAATAAGGGTGAAACCTCCAGGAGACAATCAAAGACCTCTAAGTCAAGGAAGATAGGCCACCCAAGAGAGTTGAACATCAAAGGGTTGAATATCGAGAGTGATAACCCAAGGACAGAAAGAGCGATCAAAGAGCCGAGAACCCGTGTTGGAATTTGGACAACCAGGACATTTTGCGATTGACTATTCCTATCCACCGATCAATAAATACAGGAATGAAGAAGAAAGAAAAGTCTTGAGAGAAAGAAGACAGAAAAGAAGAAAGCTATGTTGGGTTTGTTGAGGCCGCTAAGTCTAAAGAAGCGGAGACTCGAGAGAGTAGTGAAGCCGACTACTCAAGTGATTCTGAAGAAGAAGCCATGATCCGTCTTATGGCTAAAGAACAAGATCAACAGACCAAGAAGATGAGGTACACTCTAACTCATCTCATTGATTCAAGTGATACACACACTTCATCACCCACTGATCTTTATGATTCATTAGAGAAAATGATGAAAGACTTTGAGCACATTAAATCCTCACACACATTTCTAAATGAGGAAAACGATCACTCAAAAGCCAAAACTCACTGGTGACTAAGGAGTGAGTACTCTAAGTCACATAGCTAATGAGAACACAAAGCGTAAAATGAAAATGCCAAATTAACAGCAGAGATAGTTGCTATAGAATAGAGGAAAAAGACCTCAAAAATGTGATTGCCTCATTTACAAAGGCATCCAAATCATTGGATGACTTATCATGAGTCAAAAAGAATGTGGAGATAAGACAGGCATAGGATTCAATTTCTTTGAGCACGGTCAAACTCCTAGAGTGATTTTGGAAAAAGGATCTTCAAGCAATGAAGCATCTCAAAAATCCAAAACACCAAATGTTGCACCCACATTCACTCCTAAGCACAATCACAAACAAACTGGCCTTGGTTATAAAGGGAAAGGAAAACAGCCAATTGAGTATGCTGAGAGGACATCCGAGAAGAAATCGAGAGAGTTTCTCAAAGCCAAACTCCAAATAGAAAGTACTGTGAAGAACAAACAGAGCTACCAAAACCCCGAGGAAGTTTCATTAGAAAAACACATATGATGGGAATGGTAGAAACTACCCAAGCCAAGCTGATTGGAACAATGTGAAATATCAGCAAGGGCCAATGGAATACAAGCCTAAATGGCAAAGACCTAAACCTCAGCAAAGGTCATTCCAAAGGCAAAAGAGCTATTATCAAAGACACATATGCACCAGGCACTACACTCAAAAATACCACAACTACCCAAAGAAGGCAATTGCTAAAACAAACACACACAGCATACGACAAAAGAGACAGCTTGTATAAACCTAAAGCTCCCAAGAAATTTGCCAAAGTGAATTATGATTATGGCATAGATAGATAGCAACCTCTTAGAGTCAAGTCATTTGGCTATAGGTTGGTTGGATCATCTTACAAACATTAACCCCTCGGGACCAGGCAAGTATGGGGACCTAAAACTAATTTCATTGATTGCAGTTCAAGGAAGTGAGTGCCAAGGAACCTGGTACATGGATAGTGGCATTCCGGACACATGACAGGAACAAGAAAAATGTCAAGATTCAAGGAGATTAGAGGTGCAAAAGTCATATTTGGAGAAAATGAAGCTCCAGGGGAAATCAAAGGCACAAGATCCATCAAGAAAAATGGATTGGAAATCGAGAGATGTTGCTTATGTTAAAGGTCTCAACTTTAACTGTTAAGCATCACCCAACTCTGTGACAAGGGCTAAAATGTCGGATTCAATATGGGAGTGTGCGGATCAAAGATCTTTGAATCAAACAAAATAGTCTTTGCAAGGATCAAGAGAAGAATATGTATGTGGTAGATTGGTCTCATCCATACCAAACACTTGTTGTTAGCAAAAAGTACAAAGAATCAAGTTGGTTGTGGCACAAGAAGCCGAGTCATCTCGAATTTCAAGACAATCAACAAGCTTGCAAGGAGTCATCTTGTGGAAGGATTGCGGACTCGAGTGTACAAGAAGGAAATAAAATCTTCATTCAAGGATAAGCTAGTCCTTCTTCAATAAGGATATTGCATCTCATTGCATATGGATCTATTTGGTCCATTAAACCACCAACATAAGTGGGAAGAAATACACCTTAGTGGTGGTAGATGATTATTCAAGATATACATGGACAATCTTCATGTGCAAAAAGAAGGAAACTTTGCGAAGTTACCTCAATTCATGAAAAGACTTCAAAATGAAAAGAGCAAACCATTATAAATATAACATCGTCTACAGAACCGAGTTTGTCAATGGGATAATTACTCGAAGATTGTGTTGAAAATGGTATTTCTCATGAGTTATCACAGCTACAAGAACTCCACTCTGAGAATGGAGTAAAGAAGAAGAGAAAGAACTCTCAAGGATCTTGCAAGAACCATGTTTTGAAGTTGGATTGCCTAAGAGATTTTGAAATTTGAAGCCATTAACACATCATGTTATACTCAAAATAGATGCATGATTAAATGACAATTAACCAAGACTCCTTATGAAACTGGGGAGAAAGCCAAATGTTGGGTACTTCAGGATATTTGGATGTAAATGCTTCATCCACAACAATGGCAAAGATAATTTGAAGGCTTTCGATGCTAAAAGCCGATGAAGGTATCTTTTTGGGATACTCACTTAGAGTAAAGACTATAGAGTCTTGAACAAAAGGACTATGGTCTGAAGAGTCTATCCATGTGGTTTTTGATGAACCTAATGTGAGTGGAGAAGACATTGAAGAGTTAGTTGATAAGTTGAATCACCAACTATGCGTAAGAGTCCTTATGTTGAAGTCAAGTAAGAGCAATCAACCCGAGATGAAGATGAGATAGTGAATCCCAAAGACAATTTGGAAAGTCTATAGTGAATGAAGATGAAAGAGCATTCAAGACAACATAGCTACGAGACGGTTGAATCCGGTGACTGCTCCAACGATGTGAGATGGCCGAGAGATCCACCGAGTTAGTCATTGGAGATGTTAGAGATGGTGTAAGAACAGATCGAGCTCAAGAAGAAGCAATGTTCACTTGTTTTATTTCCTAAATAGAGCCAAAAGATGTGTCTCAAGCATTGGATGACACACATTTGATTCAGACCATGCAAGAAGAGTCAATCAATTTGAAAGAAACAAGGTATGGGAATTAGTGTAGAAGCCAACCCATCAAAATGTTATTGGCACAAAATGGGTTTTGAAACAAGATGAATGAGGAAGGATCGGTGGCAAGAAATAAAGCAATATTGGTAGCCAAAGGGTATTGCCAAGAAGAGGGAATAGATTTTGATGAAAGATTTGCTCTGTTGCAAGATCGAAGCAATAAAGATGTTTCTTGACTATCTTCGCACATAAGAACTTCTTTGTATATCAAATGGATGTGAAGAGTGCATTTCTAAATGGACAGCTAAAGGAAGAAGTCTATGTTGAACAACCTCCAGGTTTTGGGCAAAAGACTATTGGAGATAAGATGTACAAGCTCAAGAAAGAACTATATGGATTGAAACAGGCACCAAGAGCATGGTATGATACATTGTCTCAATTTCTGACTGACAATGGATTCACCAAAGGCAAGGTGGACAGAACACTCTTCAGAATTCAAGATGGAGAGTAGTATCTTGTTGTTCAAATTTATGTGGGCGATGTCATTTTTGGATCCACAAATAAAGAGTTGTGTGATAAGTTCTCAAACCTCATGCAAGGTAAATTTGAGATGAGCATGATGTGAGAGCTAACCTTCTTCCTAGGACTTCAAGTTAAGCGACTGAAGGATGGAACCTTCATAAGTCAAACAAAGTACACCAGAGATTTAATGAAGAAATTTTGATGGAAGAGAAGTCTTCTGTGAAAATACCAATGAACACATCAGTCAAGATAGACATAGATGCAGATGGTAAGGCTGTAGATCAAACCAGATATAGAGCTCTTATTGGATCATTGCTCTATTTAACAGCCAACAGACCAGACATCACCTTTGAAGTAGGTGTATGTGCAAGATTATAATCTGCACCAAAAGAGAGCCACATGACTCACACTAAAGAGAATCCTAAGATATTTGAAAGGATGCGGGAAGTTGGCTTATGGTATCCAAAGGAGGTGGATTCAAGCTTATGGGTTATTCGGACTCGGGACTATGTTGGATGTAGAGTTGTGGAAAAGTACTTTAGGTACATGTCAAATTCTGGAAATAGATTGGTTTCTGGTTTAGCAAGAAGCAAAACTCAATAGCCACATCCACACAGTGAGCGAGTACATAGCTACGGGCGGTTGTTGTGCCCAAGTCTTATGGATGAGACATTAGCGAGAGATTATGAGATTGAAGAAAAAGAGATTCCAATTATGTGTGATAACACAAGTGCTATTGCAATCACTCGAGAATCTTGTGTTGCATTCAAGAACAAAGCACATTAATGTCGATATCATTTTATAAGAGATCATATTGAAAAAAAGACATCACTTTGGAATATATCTCAACCGATAAGCGAGGTTAGGCGATATATTCACTAAACCTCTATGTGAATCAAGATTTGAAGAGCTTGAGTATGAGCTAGGGTTAATTGAGCTGAGTTAACACTCGAAGACTCGTCGAAGTGATGGAAGATGAGAAGATGAAAATTGAACAAGTTTCATGAATCAGCCATGTGAAACAGCTATGTCGGAAAGTCAGCTGTATCGAGTTAGCTGACAGCTGAGTCACCTAATGAAAGGAGAGAAGCAGAGTTAAGTCGTTTTTGATATAAGCTGAGTCATTTATGAGCTAAGTGACAAAAATGCAGTCGTTTTTAATGAGCAGGTTCAGTAAAAAGTTGCACAGTAAGCATATGATTGGATATAAATGATGCCGCATTAAATGCGAGGAATTAAATGCGGTTTAGCGTGCTAAATCTGAATCGTTGATCTCGATCAAAATTTCAAAACCAAGACATGTCCTTTCATAACCCTTATATATACATTTTTCCAGCTTTTCTCTCACATTTTAAAACTGTTCATCTTCAAGCAAAAAGAAAGCAAACCATTTCTCACTCGAAAACCCTAAATGTCCTCAAGCAAGTTCGTCAAGTTCTAATTCATGAATCTCTAAAAATGGCACCTAAGTTTGATTTCGTCAAGCTATCGAAGCAAATCCACTCGGGATCGTCGGTGTATTTGAAGGTATGGTGAAGCGGGGTTACGATGAAACCCTAGTTAAGAAGATTCTTGAGATGCTAGAAAAGTCGGGTCTCAAGGCTTTCGACTATGGAATACTCGCACACTTACCTAGAAGAGGTGGCGCGAGTTCTATGTTAACGCCGAAGTGCGGGATGGAGGAATCAAGTCTTATGTCCACCGCAAGGACATAATGATAAATGCTAAGGACCTGGCGGAACTCGCTTGTTGCCATCGAAGGCATGAATGAGATTAATGAAGGCGATGTTGATTTGGTCTTTGCATGGAAAGAGGTAGCCAAACTTAGGAGTATCTTTGCTAAGGTGGTCTACACGGTGAGAAGAAATTCTTTGAAGGATGACTATCATAAGATGATGGATGTCGTCTCCAAGTGTGTAGACATGAAGTTTGGCGGCTTCAATCAGCTATCAAGACAAAATTGATCGTCATGGATGCGATCATGCGAAGCAAGAAAGTAAACTGGGCCGAGTTCGTATGCAATGGACTCTGCCAGAATGTGATGAATAAGTCATTCAAGGAAGATGAATCCTTTGGAGGATCTCTTGGATATGGCCTCGTGATTGGCCACTTGATGGAAGTGAAGGGCATTCCCTTCGACATGGAAAACCCTTCCATGTCAACAAGAAGATGTTCGGGAGAACCTCTCTGGAGCCCAGAAGAGAGTCCACGCGAAGAAGGCGGAAACAAGTGAGGGGAATCGGTGAACCCGAGGACACAACTGCTACCCTTCCTCCCAAGAAGAAAGCTACCCATGCAGCTGCAAAAAAGAAAGCTGCCCCTGCAGCTAAGACAAAGAATGCACCTTCCCCTGCAACCGAGTCGCCTGCCCGTGCAGCCGAGTCCCCGCCCTGCGGCCGAGGCCGAGAAGGAACCCCAAATCCCTTCTCCGGTCATCCGGAAGAAAAGGACGCCAAGTCAAGGAACGCATCTCCTCCAAAAAGGATGCCCAAGTCCCATTTGGTGATGGAACCGCTGAATCAGAATCGAGTCCTAAGTCCTCTGGTTTGCCCAAGAAAAAGGAGACTGGTAAGAAACTCTGAATTGGAGAAGACAGCTAAATCTGTCACTCAGCTGGAGAAAGCATCTGAGACTGCTGAAACTCAAGAAGTGCAGTCTCCTGAAGTCATTGATGAATCGACAAAACTGCCATTGAAGGTCATCAGCAGAGTCCCGATGAAGACTCAGTTGGGCGTCAAACAGCTGAGGGAAGCAAAGCAGCTGAGACAACTGAACATCCTATTGAAAAAGTTGTCTCTCTATCTCTTTACGGATCTTCTTTGAAGGAGAAGAAGCGACATAGTATCTTGCCTTCAATCCCAGAAAAGGAAGGACAAGATGAAGATGAGGATGATGATGTTATCATGTACTCTCCAGTATATCCAGACATTAGTAGCCGTCTCGAGAATGGAGAGCATGGAAGCTAGATCATTCAAGGGCGATTCGCTCACCCCGAGTATATCGAAGAAGAAGAGGAATTGTAATTTCTCGGTGTTGCCCACGGTACGACATGTGCTCTTAATGAAGAAAATTGCATGGATAGTCTTGAATCATCAAGGAAGAAGAGAAAGAAAAGGCACCCGAGGAAGCCCGTGTCCTAGAAAAGGCCAAGATGTGTGAATTCACAAACTCTCCATCTCACACTCATACACATCTAGATATATACTCGAGAGTGATGAGGAACCCATTCTTTTGCGGAAGAGAAGTCAAACATGCAGCAAGCAATGAGAGAATCCGGCGATTGCATGAGCAACAATTATTTGAAGGACTAGGAGAGTCGTCTCAATCTCTCCGCAGATCGACCATTTGGGAGTAGTGCGACAGATTACCCATCGAACATCGCAGCCTACGCCCCGGTACTTTCGGAGGATGGGTCCAAGGGAATTGGCAATGAAACGGGATTTTGGGCACCCAAGTTGAGCCAACCCCCTGAAGAAGGTGTTTTACCACCGCCCCAATGGCCGAGCATTCAAAAGAAAACGTTGTGAGTCCGGGAGCAGAGTGACCCCATCATCACTCACTGTTTCGGTGGTGTACCGGTGAGGGGGAAACTCTCTCCACTATAGCGAGGGTCGGAGGATGCTGCGAAGACTCCAACTTGAAGCAAGAAGGCGAAGTGGAAACGAGAAACAACCACATCGAGTGACATTGACGAGGCTCGAACAGTTGAGTGTCCCGGTGAAATGGTGCTTTGAAAGCTAATGACATTGTTCTTACAAATCGAGGCACACAGGATGGAGATGCCCGGGAGTTAAACACTGCGGGTAGTGAAAGTGCAATCCTAGGGGTTGAGACTCCTATGGATGCCATGGTCCAAGACCCTAAGATAGCTGCAATCGTCGGGGAATATTGAAGGCCTCGGCTTGATTGAGACCGATAGAGGTAGTGAAGGCCCAAGGGAGGTTGAGACTTCCCGGGTAAAGCTCAAGAGACAGAACATTCCTCCTGTTCAAAGTAATCGAAATAGAAGAGGAGATAAATGCACTTCCCGACTCCCGGAAGAACTTAGACACATAATTCTTGGGGTCCTGAGATGGCCGAGTCCACTCGATTCTGAGATCCAAAGGACCCGGTGAGGATGTTCTCAAAACTATGAGCCAGCTAAGTGATAAAGCTACTCGTCAAAAATTCAATTTCGATGATGAGCCAAGCCCCCAAGTCTCATCATCATCCGATGACACCGATGATGCAAAAGAGAGGAACCGATTCTTCACTTAGAAAAATCCATCGAGACCGAAGACGTTGTTAAAACAAGTGAGGCTCGGTCAAGGGCAAAATATCTCAATCGCCCCGGTGAGACCAGACATACCATCGCGTGAGCTTCCACAACAAGCTAGAAGAACGACTACACCGGCTCGACCACAGCTCCCACGATTTGTGACCACTACCGATTTAAGCTTATCGCACCGAGGTACGAAAAGCTTAATCATCACGGTACAACCTCACAAACAATCCCATATGTAAGTGATGATTCCTTTCCAAATGTATTTCCTTTCACGTCGATCCTACCGGACTTGGAGGAAGAGACCGCTTGAACAATGAAGATTCATCGTGAAAGAAGATCTAATCATCCCTCTTGACATAATTGTTCCAACCAAGTTCAACTTTGAAGAGTGGCCTCTTTCTTCTTGAATCAAGTGAGACAAGTGAATTTCGTGAGATCTTAAAGAAGATTTGTGAAGAGATTGAGAAGATCGAAAGACATCGGCCTCACTCGACTTAAGATCGATGACAGGATGCTACCTTCACAAAGCAGACTTGAGAGGGATAGTGGTGCGGATCCGAGAATGGTCTCACAAAGAATCGCCATGCGAATCGAGCAAGTTCGTTATTTTAAAGCACTATATGGTAGAATGCTGGAAATGCCTGGATGGCCGACAATGCTGATCCAAGCAAAGGATGCGGCGTGTATTGAAAGGTTGCATGCTTCTCACAAATCGAGAAATGGAGCTCTGCGTGAATTTCGAGAGAAAAGAAGTTCTACGCCTTTAGGAGACCATGAATGCGAAATTCAGCCTCCTCATGGTGAAGTGAAAATAGTGACACCGATTCTAAAGCCACTGGTTGAACCTGGACAGCTTATGCGGCATGCAGACTCAAAGTGCACTCGCTCTCAGCAGACTCGACTTTATGCTTGCATGCATGTTCCCTGGGGTCCCTCTTTCCTTTGATGATGCCAAAAAGAGGGAATAGGAAACCGTAAGGAAGTTGAAAGAAGAGAAGTTGAAAGAATGGCGAGAAGAAGGGAAAAAAGCGGTGAGGGGGAACGTTCAAAATATTTGACATTAATGATAGTTGAAACCCCTCAAAGAAGGTCAAGTCGACCTCCATCATGAGCAAACTCCATGTAACCCTACCAATGGGACACTCCGTTGTGCCAATAGCAGAAAGAAGGAAGATCATTGAATCAGAAATTGAGGAGTTCTCTTAAAACAGGAAGCTCGCATTCAAAAGATCTTAGAACAGCATGGTGGACTCCCATCCAAATTAAGCAAGGCTCCAATTGACCCTCCCAGTGAATTAATGCAGCAAGGTGGATTTGAGCCTAGATCCATGGCAGAATTCAAAACACTGGAAGCTGAAGGCTACTTCAAGGGACTGTCTCTAACCAAAGCATGGGATCTCTGCAAGACAGCTGAGAAATAGCAAAGCTCTAGTAGACACTCAGCCGGAAAATCCAAAGCTCCTGTGCAGTACACTCTCAGAGGAAGAGGAGCTGAGTCAGGAAAAGAGCGAAAAAGGGATATAGTGTATTGGACTGGGCACGACCACTTGGCGAATTTGGTAGATCAACGCAAAATTGAAGAAGCCAAAAGAAGAATGGCAGCAGAAAGTGCCAAAGCCACATGCGAATGGGAGGAAAGAGAGAAAAGGGATGACCCTCCCGCAAAGAGAGCTTACGAAAAAAGAAGAAGAAGAAGAAGGAAGAAGAAAGAGAGAAGAAGAAGAAGATAAAAAGAGAAAAAGAGCTGATGAATTCGACAAAGCTGAAGAGGAAAGAAGGAGGCAGCGAAGGCGATGAAGTGTTGTTGCGAACCCTTCATGTATTTTACCTGTGTAAATACACTTTTGTAAGTCATCTGTATACTTAGTGAAGCTTTCTATAATTTTTCACTGTGTACTTATTCTAGTATCTTAGCATAGATGTTTACTTTTGCTTTGATATAGAATGCTTTGATACCAAATGTAAACATCTGTGTAAAGGACAAGAATGTTATGATCAATAAAACGATCGATTCTACGTATACATTCTTTGTTACTGCATTGTCTGTATGTATCTTTGCTCTTTATATTTTATTGACTGTTTTTAAGTTTTGGCATCATCAAAAAGAGGGAAATTTATTTTATAGATTTTGATGAATGCCATGTAAAACTTAAACTAGAAAGTTGGCACCCCATTTTCCTTGTAGTTTACATTGTAGTAGATAGGGCTGGAAAAGTGAGTCAAGTCGGCCTACGCCAGAAATACAAGAAGTCAATCAAGACCAAAGTGAAGACTCATTTGTGGAACAAGCGAATGTGGGCAAGATAGAAGATCAAGAACTCGATCAAGATGTATCGGTGAGGAACATGATGTGTGAAGAGTCGGTCAAGTCAACTCAATAAGCCAAGTCTCAAGTTGAAAGTGATAGATGAGTCTTCCAATGATTGAGTAGACTCAAGTCACCCGGGAAAAAGGAAGCGACCAAGAGGAGTTAATCGAAATGAATCCGTTGCACGAAGTCAAGAACATTACTTAAATAAGTAATACTTCCATCTTTGTGTCTTAAAGTGCTTATCGTAAGCGTGCAAAAGGAATTAACCAATGGAAAGCATCGCACTCGTGTCGAACACGAAAAGTCGCAAACTCATTTAATACGAGCAAGGGTCTACATCTCAAGATTGAAGACCAAGAAAAGACAAGCCAATGAACACAAGTGACTTTTGAAAATCAGCTTATCTCTTCAACGAGCGAGAATTTGAAAGTTCACTTTAAAAGGCTAAGGAAATTCATTGAGAAAAGGTTGCCTAAACCACGAACAAGCAAGTATTATTTGAGCTATTAACCTACAAATATTGTCAAGTATATTCAAACAAATCCTCAACCCCGAAACTCGAAGGAAATCGATCCAACACAAGCTGTGAAGGAAAGACAACTTCAAACTGTTGAAGAGGAAACTTTTGAAGAATCAAAAGGGGTCTACTTTCCAAGGAGGATCGTAGGAAGGTTCAAGGTCGAACCAGTATCAAGTTATTGGAGGGCTTCGTGATCAAATCCAAGAGCTTGAGAAAGTGAGTCAATTTGAGTAGTGAGTGGCAAACGCCTGTGAAGAAGCCGAGTCGGAAGAGAAGTCGGTGTGTGACCAGGGGTTGTCTCTAGATCGTTGACCACTTTGTAAACATATCTTTTACATAGTAGATTCCTCCAGGAGTTGGAGAAGAGAGGATTAGAAGGATTACCCCATCTTCGAACCTCTATAATAATCAAATGTGTCATTTATTTTTCAGCACAGTTATATTTCTGCGTACTTACTTTATATCTGTTGATAAACTTATTTGCTATCCAACTGATTAATAACCAAGAGCTAAAATCAATTGTTAAAACATGTTTAAAACAAATCGGAGGGTGTTAAGTCTTATTGATAAAACCAACACAAACCAAGTTAAGGTTCGGGTTAAATAATTGAGTAATTCTATCAATAGCTCTATCGAAGTCATTAAGTGGCTAATTCTGCTGAATAACCAACTTAGTTGTCCCTCAAGGACTTAGTTGTTTTTGTTAACTCTGTAATATTTTAAAATGACTAAAATCGAAATGTTGGTAAGGTTTATTCAACCCCCCCTTTCTAAACCTTACTCACACCCCTTGGGACCTACATGATTTTCATCAACAACACTGAAAATCGCATAGAGTGTCTTGGAGTTTAAGTTTGCTAATTGGTTCTTAATGGTAGTCCGGTTAGTTTTATTTTTGGAACATCCTTACCATCAACAACATGAGTAGGTGGCGTCCAACCAGTTAAGATGAATTTCGTGCACGCTCATCTACGAATTTAAGGAAGGCTCTCATTTTTGCTTTCCAATATGAAAAATTGGTTCGTGAGAAGTCTTTGGGTCGAGAAATAGAACTTCCTTCACGATAGTTGTCCATGCTAGCAACAGATCTGAAAAAATAATAGTATCTCACTAATAAGGATTAATGGAAGGCTCTTGATGCCAATTGATAAAATCTGTCACCTTAATTTTTATTAAAAAAACAACAAATTCATATAGTGTTGTATGTTCATATTGTAACACTGAAACAAACAACACACTCACAGAGCGAAAATAAAAGAACACGATGATTTTTAACGTGCTTAGATTCATCAATCTTAATGCACGAGACCACGCCCAGAGAAGAAATAATCCACTATTAGAAAAACACAGTTTATTACAAATACAATGGATTTATGAAAATTAAAGACTCCTCTTTAAGATTCTACCAACTCTTGTATTCAACTAATTCTAAAAGTTTCTTCCAATAACTCAACACTGTTGAAAATGGTATAACTTTAAGAACCTTGAATGGTTAAATCGATCCACACTTAGGTCTTCACCTTCTTCTCCCAAATAATAACAAAAGTTAAAAGAACGATTTCCTTGAAGAAAAATGATAAGCTCAATATCTTTCATGTCTTCTTTTTCAAGAGTTGATCGCTCTTGTTGTAGCCCCCAATTAAAAAATGCTTCCTAAATTTTAGAAGCGGTTTTGCTACAAAAAAAAAAATAGAAAGTCAAAAAAAACAAGATTCTTTCCTTGTGAATAAATGTCGTTCACACAAGGAAAATAGTAGGATAAGGATAGATGGCGAGTTTAATGAGGTTGAATCAAATATGATTAGATAAGATATGATTTTCAAGCAACATGTAGAAAATAGAAAACATGTCAAATAACCAAGCACCAAATCTAGCACTAAATCCGCCTTGATTCTGCATTCAAGCGAGTGTTGCATCACTTGTTTACAACACCAAAACCCGCATTGTACACACATACCAATTTGCCAATTTTACTAAAATTAACACCAACATTAGAAGATCATTTCATATCTACATTAGTTGGAGAAACTAGTGACTTTGCTCCTGCATTTTGGTACTTTAAGAAGGTTAGATACATATTTAGTTTGTTGGATGAAGATTGTCATCGCTACGTTTAGCTTCAATGCAATAAAAAAAAATTTAGAGTAGAGATCTCGATGTGGATTTTTGTTTTCAACA
Source organism: Rehmannia glutinosa (assembly GCA_016081115.2). Taxonomy (NCBI): domain Eukaryota; kingdom Viridiplantae; phylum Streptophyta; class Magnoliopsida; order Lamiales; family Orobanchaceae; genus Rehmannia; species Rehmannia glutinosa. The sequence goes on from JABTTQ020002112.1 coordinate 36,807, forward strand.
TGTCAATAAAAGATAGAATATATCGCTCGATCAAGTTTTGATAATGTCATCTACGTCAAAAACATCATAAATTGTTTGAATGTGTTAATACAAAGATAAATAGTGAACAATTGACTTATGATTCCTAAGATCCAAATTCTAGCTCTTGGCTTGTTTAAGTCCATAAAGAGATTTATATAGTCCACACACAAAATATGGGTGGCTCTCATCAATAAGGCCTTGAGGTTGTTCAAGAAGTACCTCATCGAAAAATATTATGTTAGAATTCATTGGACACATTCCATTGTCTTATAGACCAATTAAACTAAACAATAATAGCTAAAATTTATCGACAATTTCCAATTTAACCCCTTGATCACAATCTTTGCGATGAGGTTTGGTTTGTAGCATTTGATGCTACCATCCAAGCATATTTTTATTTTAAGTACATAATCCCTTGTGGCCTTGGACAGAGACCATGTCCCATTTTCCATCAAAGCAACAATTTCACATCCCATAGCTTATAGAGGTTTCAATACTCCTTGGGAATAACAAGTTGGCCCAAATTCAATTAAAATACTAGTTTTACAATGGAAAAAATGACAAGTTGAGTGAAACATTTTGTACTCATCACATTCTTTTGATTTCAAAAAGTTTTGCCAGACCGAGGTGATGATATTATATTAGGTGAATCTTGAGGAAAGTATTTGTTGTTGCTGGTTCAAGATTGGTTTGGACATGTGAAGAAAGTGATTTTATATTTATGATATGATGATTTTCAAATAAGGTTGAGGGCTCAACAATAGGCATGATAGTTTCATTTTGAATTTGAGGTGCACCATTGCATTCACAAGCAGTGTCGAGGTATTTGCATGTTCAAGTAGAATTGCATATGAGACAGGAAAACAAACTTCGAGACATCATCATGATCCACTTGAAGTACATTTTAAACCATTGATGGAAAGGATTTCTCATGAAACATAATATGCCTAGAAATATATTTACTCCAAATCTAAGCATTTGTGACACTTATGTTGAGCAACATACCCGATATAAAGACCTTTTTTTTGCTTCTAAAAGAAAGCTCGTTGTTCTCATGTGGCCTTAGATATGGGTAGCGGCACATATGAATATTCTCATTGAAGTATAGTCTGTCATTTTTATGAAGCATGAAGTAAGAGAATAAACTTTTGAGAAGTTTTGTCGGAAACCGATTTATCAAGAAAAGTGTTGTAAGAAGACATATGTGCAATTTTTATTTGGTAGTTGGATTTTAGCTAATCATATTAAACCACTTTCATGAATATCTTTGATGTTTTTGTTCGTCAATACTTTTTAATTGTAAAGTGTAGAGACATGTTAATATATGGTATATCCCATATTTTGTGAGAAAGGAGTTAAAAACAAAGAGAAATATATTCCTCCCTATTGTCGAATTGTAGTTTCTACTATAGAATTATATTGCTAAAAAATAATAAAAACATTTGACTTAAAGTGAAGAGAGACATCCATGTAAACCGACCATAGTCACAAATAAAAATTGGATAATTCTAAACATCGGTGTGAATGAATTGTAAAGGTTTGTGAGAGACTCGACTAGAATATCAACGGACAACAACTTATTAAAATTTTCTAATACGCAAAAATCTAATTTATTTAAGGACTTAGAGTAAGACAAATAATTATATAAACAATTCAAATTGGACTTTGAGGATGTCATATGCCAATGTTCAAGAGGTTTTTATTTATATCTTTATTGTGAAATATCATATTTTATTTGAGAGACTTTTACGCCCAAAAAAGGATAAAGTCCATTTTTAACCGATCTGTGAAGATATATGCAATCCGTCTTATTGTCATTCACACAAAAATCAATTCGATTAGTATAAAATATCGGTCATTACATAAACATAACTAATTGATAGATAAAAGATTAGTTGAATCATCAAGGCAATTAAGAATATTAATGAGTTTGAAAGATTTCTTAATGTTGTATTATCGATACTTTTAATACCAAATATGACCATTGCCAACGTTGATAGTACTATTACCTCCGTATGAAGTTTGGGCCATAATTCATGGCATTAACAATGATATGAGCATTGGTACCACTGTCAGCGTACCAAATACTCTGGTCATAGGAATTATTGACTTCACATCCACCTTTGCAACAAGATGAGCATGTGGTAAACACCTCTGAAGAGAAAAATCAAAATGATGATATCGGTCAAGGCCGCAATATATCCTTTCTCACCACAAATCTGACAAGTTGATCAGTCATTTGTTTATTGATTGATTCGAGTGGTAGATGGAACTTGAATGCTTTTATTCAGAAAATATGGTTTTAGAGTTAGTGTTATGCACTTTTGGATTTTTTAAGGAAAATATTTTTCTTTCTGACTTGATGCAAATTCAAAGTCTTTGATCAAGTGTCGAGTTGTATTGTGTTTGAATAAGAGTTTCAAAGTTGAGGAATTCAACTTGAAAGTTGTCAAAGAAAATATATCAGTAGTGGAATACAAATTTGAACATAGGGATGAAATGGGAAAATTCTGGCTGAAGTCCTCCCAAGAGAAAACTTATCAAATATTGATCATATGTAGCATTAACTGTAGCGACATTCCACAACTTATTCCTATCTATTACACAATAAGTGCAAGTACATAATTTATAATATTTTGGGGTGCCAACATTCTAATATAAGTTTTCTAAGCATCATCAAAACCTATACAATAATTTTCCTAACGAAATATTTGGCTTTCTTGCCTTTTGTATTTCATTCTATTGTATTTATAGTATATTACACATAACAAACTCTAGAAAGATAAGGAGTTCAAATTACAAAACACATCTGACTCTCATCTATTGAATATAAACAGGAAAATCTGGAGATGACACACTTTGACTTGAGCATATATTGTCACTTCTATCTGTTAAATAAATATTTTTATCGTAATTTTAATAATTTGATATAAATGAGTTTTATACCAAAACAATATTCCCAAATGTTGTCCAAATATTTCAAAACACTTTCAATGATTTTTACTAAATTTTTGGAGTACTTCTTGAACTTTATTTTTGACAAAATTCGGACAACTTCAACTTTCAAGAAGAGTGTGATAGAGTACGTAGGCCCTAGGTGGGTTAAAGCTCTATAAACCATTGTGTGTTGATTTATTTTCTACACTTCAACTTTTTCATAATCTTCATATTCGAAACAGAGGACGTAAATCGGAAAATTGGGAAAATCTATTCACCTCTCTCTAGATTTTCGTAGCCACTTGGACTAACACTATCTTGATTTTCTGAATTGCTCTTTGACTCCAAAAAGTTGCTTGAATAGTTGAATTATATGAATTTTGTGGATTTTCTCAACTGCTCGTCAAATGCTCTGACACAACCTAATTTATATACTTAAGTTCTATTTTAAATTTAACTAGTTTTTTATTCGTGCGATGCACGAGGTATATATATGTGGGACATCTGTTTTATACTTTTACATGTATATTTTTCTAATAGTTCTATAAATTCTACATTTCTATATCATGCATTTAGGGATGTCAACATCATCGAACCATCCCCGTTGGTAGCCGAATTGAATTGAACAGGGAATCCCCTGCTAATTGGAGGATGGGAGCGGGGATGAGGATTCCCCGCTTCTTTAGAACTAGAGATGGGACATGGATGATATTTGTATCACCACCCCCTTCTCATTCCAATTATATAGTTAAATAGAAATTGTCTGATTTCCATAATAATTCTCACGAACATGTATATGGTATTTATCTATTATTGATATTAATTTTATTTATAATTTTTTTATTTTATTAATTCTAAAAACTAAACCCAAGAATCTTCACAAATTTTACATGTTCTCATTCTTCATTTTACAAATTATAAATTTATGTTATCTATGTTTTAAAAATATTGTGATGGCAAAAGGTTTAAAATTTCAAAAAAAATATTTAAAATACAAAGATAATGAATTTGGTTATAAATCCTACGGTAAAATAATAAAAATAAATAAATTATTATAAATACAAAAAAATCTCTTTAAATATAAAATAATATTTGGTTGTGTGAATATGAATTGTATCAATTTGTAGAACATGTTTATCTATAAGAAATTAAAATTTGGAAAAAGTTTTAAGCGCCCAATGTTGATTTTTTTAATACTCCGATGCTGAATATTTAATAAATTGTAATTTCAATACAATCAATAGTAAAATTATATCTAATTTTAATATTTTTTGGGGTTTAGAAAGCTAAACAATTTTCAAAATTATTAAATGAACTAAATAAATCATGTTTTTTTTTGCAACAAAATTTTAAGGGATGAAATATAAAACAAATACTATTTTATTTTTGTCGTTATAGGATGAACTAATTTGTGTTTTGTCGTTATAGGATGTCTTCTCATAAAACTACACATGGCCTTGTTTCATAGCCCACTATGTTTTTTGTCATTTTCGAGTCTTTGATAATGGTCAACATGAGGGATATTTTTTTAGTTTGAAGGCTAATTGGTCGTAAGATAATTTACGATATAAAAGTGAATTGCGTAAAAATGAATTTGAGCAATGTCATCACATATATATAGTGTAACCGTAGAGAATATTTAGGGAAGTAGTTTTATAGACCAATTGAATGCTTATAGTTTTTGTTATTTTTTTGGATATATCTCTATATTTGAATGATTGTATTTTTATTGTTATATCGGTTTTAATTGAACCACAATTATTTATGTATCAATTTTCTATTAATTAATCATTACTCATTATTAATTTATATTTAACTAAAAAACCTACAATGTTAATGGAATTTGAATCCAAAATATCATAATTGTTTTAGAGTGTCAGTTTTCTTACTTAAGCTAGCCCTTAAATATTAATTTTTAAAGCAAAACATGAAAGATAAAATGAGCGTACCTAGCTTCAATGTCTTCGAAAAAAAGTACGGGTTGTGCTTCTTGCTTGCTATTTGCCAAATAATAATAATAATAATAATAATAATAATAATAATAATAATTACAAAATATCTATTTTTTCTTTTTAACTTCTATGCGAGAAAATCCGAATCCTCGATTAAATTTTGAGTTCTTCAATTTAATATGGATTTCCCCAATACAAAATATCTATTTTTTTCTTTTTAACTTCTATGCAGAAAATCCGAATCCTCGATTAAATTTTGAGTTCTTCAATTTAATATGGATTTCCCCCAATCCATGCTAATTTCCAACTAAGGAATGATTTATTCTTAAAAGTCTTTTATTTCCTTTCCTAAAAGTCTTTCATTCCTTATAAAATCTAACATCGGATTCCAATCATAATAATGCAAATCTATTTTTTTAAATAAAATAATTAAATTTCATTTTAGGAAATAGCAAATGGGCGGGAAAATATTTTTAGAAATAGGTTTGTTATTATATATATATATATATATAGATATCAAATGACTTTTAAATTTCGGGTAGGGGGCCCAATTAATATTAATATGGATTGAGTTCGCGGCTTTTGGCTACTTTTCCAAAATAGAAATAGTTTTAACCATGTTTTTTTTTTAGTCATTTTTAGTTCAAATTTTCACTTTGTCTTTTTCATTTCTATGGACCGGTCACATGACTCGATGTAGAAAAATGAACCGCGTCAATTTTTGAAATATAATCAAGTATCTCATTAAAGAACACAAGAAGGCTATAAATGTGTCAAAATGACTAAAAAACATGTTTTCGAAAATTATGATTATTTTTCATTTTTACAAAACGTTAGAGGACAATTTGTCCATTATAACATATAAAAACGAAAAACAAAACATCAAATTTAAAATAAGTGGAAGTTTTGATAAGTCATTGTATTAATTCAATCACATATTAATATTCAAAAATAAATAACAAAATGTAATTACATCAATATACCAAAAGGACAAATAGAGACGCAAGAGAATAATGCAAAATTCAAGTTAAAATTTATGACGGAGCTTAAAAATGTACAAAATTTTAAGAAAAAGAAAAAAATGACTAAGACTCATATTTTTCACAAATCAAAATAGGAAAAATGAATGAAATATAATTGATGACATTTTTCCCCATTTTTTTATTTTTTATTTATTTTAAGATTAAAATTATGTGAAATGACCAAAATACCCCTATTGTTTTTCAAAATTTGAGGGGGCCCAGTGCCCCCTTGGCCCCTTAATGACTTCGCCCCCGATAGATATATAGATATTTTCTCATTATATCGGACATAAAAACAAATACTCATGATCAAATAATTTGCAATTAAAAATATAGAGAAAAAAAAAAGATAACTTGTCAAATAACTTAAGGTAATTAAGTGCGTTATGTTCTCGTCTTTACCAACCAATATTGTCACAAATATAACCATACGTTCTTTTTCTTGAACCTTAGAATTGTCGATTTTTTTCAATTTTTTCGTCTTCGACCCTAATGTCACGGACTTGTTCCTTAACAATGAACCGTGCGGCCTTAGCGCTCTTCCCCTCGCGGTTGCTAAGTTAGCCTCTCTCGAACGTGCTAGTGTGTGAAGAAGTGTAAGAAAGATGGCTAAGAAAGAACACAAGATAGTTGGGAAAGAACACTTGTATATTCACTCAAACTTGCTTACAAGACTTGATGGTTTGCAAATGAAACCATGCCCCTATTTATACTACTCCACCTCCTAAATGGACGGTGGTGATGCATTTGATCCTACGGTTGGGAGAAGTTCTCTAGAACTCTCCAAGGAATGTCCCTAGAATATTCTTACAAGATATTTACAAGGGAATGCTCTAGAATCACCCAACAATCTCTACAAAACTCTACAAGACTCTAGAACATTCTATGTACAATTGGGCCTAAGTATTTAGGCCATTGTGTGGGCTTGATTCTGGGCTAGCCTCCAAGCTCAATGCAGCAAAATTGGGCAGCCCGTTACATTCTCCCCCACCTAATTCGGCGGCGTCCTCGTCGCCTCGTACTCGTTGAGTTGTGGTCGGAACTGCCACAAGTCTTCTTCAAGTTCCCATGTTGCCTCGGACTCGGGTAGCCCCTTCCATTTGATTAAGTATTGAGTACGGCGTGGAACACCTCGCCTTCGAACGATCCTCTTCATGAGCACCTCTTCAACGTCCTTGTCAAACGACTTGGTCACCACAGGAGGTGCTCGCTGCGAATACCCTCGGCTTGGGTCTTCCTCGTCCACATAATATGGCTTCAACATACTAACGTGGAAGACCGGATGAATTTTCAATGTATCAGGTAGGTCGACGCGATAAGACACCTTACCTACCTTACCCGTGATGGTGAACGGCCATTCGTAACGCCTCACCAAGCCCTTGTGCATGCCCCGTAACGCCTTGAATCTGTTGCGGTAGGAGCTGATGAAGACTAGATCGCCAATGGTGTACTCCTTTGGCCGTCTCTTCTCATCGCCCCATTTCTTCATCTTCTTGCGGGCCTTTTCTAAGCATGAACGGGCTAAGTCGGCCCTGCTCCTCCCATGACTTAGCCATCTTCGCGCCCCGGACTATGCCCATCTTCTAGGCCTGTGGCCAAGGTGTGTGGAGTCAAAGGTTGTTGTCCCGTTGCAAGTTCGAACGGGCTTCGTCCCGTGGCCTCACTCATTTTGCAAGTTATAAGAATTGCGCCACATCAAGGAGTTTGGCCCAATCTTTCTCAGTTGGCACTCACAAAGTGCCTCGGGTAGCACTCCAACAAGGCATTCACCCGTTCGGTTTGTCCGTCGGTTTGGGGGTGAAAGCTTGTTGAGAAATTCAACTCCGTGCCTAGGAGTTTGAAGAGCTCCGTCCATAATCGCCCGCAAAGCGAGGATCGCGATCGCGATGATGTGTCGTGGTAGTCCCCAATACTTCACCATGTTCTTGAAAAAGGCTCTCATTGCTTCCTCTCTGTTTGTGCAATCCTTTGTCAGGGGTATGAATGTCCCGCACTTGGAAAAGCGATCAACCACCACCATTATCGACCCGAACCCCTCGGATTTGGGCAATGCACTTATGAAATCCATGGTGATGGAGTGCCATGGGCCGGTCGGCGACGGGTAATGGCTCGGCGATCCGCGGTTGCTTATTCTCCGCCTTGTCTTGCTGGCACACAAGACAAATCCTTAAATAGAGCTCGACGCCGTCCCTCATCTGTGGCCAAAAGTATGCACTTCTAGTAACAAAGTACGCTTTTGTCCGGATGACTGCCCATTTTTGTCGTGACATTCCTTGATGAGATCCTTCCTCGATCGGTGTCCCATCTCGGAACGTATAAACATCGCCCTTTGGTGTAGAGTAGGCCATCCTCTACCCAAAATTGCTTGGTCCGCCCTCCTGGCTAGCTTCATGAGCTCCTAGCCATAGGGTCATGCTCGACCCTTGTCCGATGCGGTCCACGATCTCCCCTTTTCTTTGCGCTTATGGTGCAAGCTCCGCCTTGCGGCTTAATGCGTCGGCTACCACGTTGGCTTTCCCTGGTTTGTACTCCAATGTGTAGTCGAACTTGGCCAAGAAGTCTTCTTGCCGTCGGGCGCCGGTGATAGCTTCTTTTGAGTTTGGAAGTAGCTTGTGGCAACGTTGTCCGTCTTGATGGTGAAATGAGATCCGGAAGGTAGTGTCGCCACACCGTAGGCAATGAATGATGGCCGTCATCTCCTTCTCTCGCACCGTGTATCGGCGCTCGGTGTCATTGAGCTTGCGACTTTCGAATGCTATTGGATGTCCTCTTGCATCAATACTCCCCCAATAGCAAAGTCGGACGATCGGTATGTAATTCGAATGGCTTTCCAAAGTCGGGCGATGCTAGGACCGGTTTCTCGCTTATGCGGCCTTGAGTTGTCAAACGCCTCCCGACATTTCTCGGACCATTCCCATGCTCTCCCTTTCGAGCAGGTCCGTCAAAGGTGCCGCTTCGTCCGAGTATCCTGTATAAAACGCGGTAATAATTAACAAGACCAAGGAAAGATCTAAGTTCGATTACCTTGGTCGGGGCCTCCCACTCCACGATAGCTTTTATTTTGGCCTCGTCCATCCGAAGCTTCCCACGCCCGATAATGTGTCCCAATAAGGGTACCTCATTCTTTGCGAACGAGCACTTTTCCTTCTTGACATACAACTGGTTTTCCCGCAATACGGAAGATGGTGCGTAGGTGGTCGGCATGCTCCTCCATTGAGTTGCTATATATCACGATGTCATCCAAGTAGACCACCACGAACCGGTCTAGGTAGGGCTGGAAAATCTTGTTCATCAACGCAAAACGTTCTTTGGGGCATTGGTTAGTCCGAATGGCATGACTAACCATTCATACGATCCATACCGGGTAATGCACGTCGTTTTCGGCTCGTCCCCTTCGGCTATGCGGACTTGGTAGTAGCCTTCGTAAGTCCATCTTGGTGTATACTTTGGCACCACCAAGCCTGTCAAACAAGTCGGCAATTAACGGGATGGGGTAGCGGTTCTTAATTGTTACCTTGTTAAGCGCCCGGTAGTCCACGCACATCCTCAATGATCCATCATGCTTCTTCGAAATAAGACGGCGCGCCATAAGGTGCTTTGGAAGGCTCGATCTTCACCGTGTCAAGCAACTCCGTTAGTTGCTTGCGTAATTCCTCGAGTTCGGGCGGAGCCATCCGCTAAGGTGCCATGGCGGGCGTCTTGGCACCCGGCTCCAACTCGATCTTGTGATCCACCTCACGCCTTGGTGGAAGTTGATTCGCGATTGGGCGGGCATGCGTCCTTGTTCTCGCCCAACACCTCTTGGATGAGCGGGTGAACGTCGTCCTCCTTGATAGTGGGTTGGTCCTCCTCCTTGAGGGTGGCTAAGAACGTCGGCTCCCCCTTTTCACCCCCCCTTGGTGAGTTGCATGGCCGACAAGTGCTTTGCCTCCCGTTGATGCGTAGTGGATGACTCAACGGTCGGAATCATGCAAGGTGACCTTTTCTCCAAGATGCATCTGAGAACTAAATGAAGGCATAGGGATAGCGGTTACCTTGCGTAAGAAGTCCATCCCGAGCACGACCTTGAAGTAATCCATTGGTGCCACCGAAAAATCCACTTGGCCCTTCCAAGTGCCTAGTTGTAGCTCTACGCCTCGAGCTATGCCGTTCGATGGTTGGGCTTTGGCATTGACGGTCTTCAACCAACGAGTCCCCATTCGTCCATCGTAGGCCTAACCTCTTGGCCGCTAAGTCCACACTTGCTCGAAGAGCACATACACCCAATTTGTTTGGGAATTAAACCTTTGAAAGTCGAGGGCTTTGGTGAAAATATCAACAATTTGTTTCTTAATGGTAACAAAATCAATGGTCATAATTTTAGTCTCAACCAAGTCTCTAATCAAGTGGTGTCGATATCGATGCTTTTTATCTCGAATACTCCACCTATTTTTTGAGAGATTTATGGCACTTGAATTGTCACAATAAACGATAAGAGTTTTCTTTTCAACCCTATAGTCATTCAACATTTGTCTCATCCACAACATTTTAGAACACGGCTCCCTAGTGCTATATATTCAAACTCAACCATGGATAATCACACACATTTACTCGCTTCTTATTGTACCATGAAACCAAGTTGTTGTCAAGATAGAAGCACCCTCCAATCGTGATTTTTCGTCATCAACATCACTTGCCCAATCAACATCACTAAACCCGGCCGAATTAGTGTTAGTGTCAAAAGAATGCAAGATACCAAGTTGAGTAGTCCCATTACATAATGTACGATTCTCTTGACAGCTTTTAGATGAGACTCTTTAGAAAAAGATTGATACCTAGCACAAACACGGACACTATAGCTTATATTAGGTCTACTAGCAGTGAGATACAAAAGACTCCCAATCATACTTTTGTAAAGAGTAGGATCAACAGAAGTTGCACTCTCATCTTTGGACAATTTATCATTAGTCCCCATGGGAGTTTTAATATGTTTTTCACTATTCAGCCCCAAATTTTTGACAAGGTTCTTGGCATATTTATTTTGAGTGATAAAAATTCCTTTATCAAACTGTTTTACTTATAAACCAAGAAAATAATCCAAATCACCAACCATGCTCATTTCAAGCTCAGTAGACATGAAACTTACAAATTCATCAAGCTTTTATTTTGAGGTTGATCCAAAGGCTCCTATAAATTCATCAAGCTTTTGTTTTGAGGTTGATCCAAAGACTATGTCATCAACATAAATTTGAGCAAGTGGTGATACCATTCTTAAATCTCGGATGAATAATGTTTTATCAACACACTCTCTTTTGTAACCCTTATCACATAGAAAGGTGGTCAACCTTTCATACCAAGCCTGAGGGGCTTGCTTTAGCCCATATAGAGCTTCTTCGAGTTTAAACACATCATTGGGAAATTGGGGATTTTCAAAACCTTGGGGCTGTTCAACAAAAACTTCATCATTCAGAAACCCATTCAGGAAGGCACTTTTGACATCCATTTGAAATAATTTGATTTTAAGAATGCATGCAAATGCAAGGAGAGTTTTATGGACTCAAGTCTGGCCACGGGTACAAAAGTTTCATCAAAGTCCACTCCTTCCACCTGAGTGTATCCTTCAGCCACTAACCTAGCATTGTTCTATTTATGTTACCAAGTTCATTAGTTTTATTTTTGAAAATCCATTTGGTTCCAATAATATTAGAATTTACAGGCCTAGGAACAAGATCCCATACATCATTTCTTTCAAATTGTTCCAATTCCATTTGCATGGAATTAATCCAATACTCATCAACAAGAGCTTTTTTTAACGTTTTTAGGTTCTATATGTGAAGTAAAGCAAATAAATCTTACCATCTCCTTGTTGTTGACCTTATCTTTACCTCTTGTCTTAATGCCTTCTAAAACTTCTCCAATCACTTGATCTACTGGATGGTTTTTCCTTATTCTACTGGGTGGCTCTTTTCTAATTTGATCCAAAACATCGAATTCATTAGCTCCATGCGCTTCCGAGTCTAGATATTCTTGGACTTCTATTTCAGTGGTGCTAGATCGATGTTGTAACATCATCGAACACTTTCAAAATTGTTCACAATGTTGTTGAACTCGGCCCTCACCGCATTCTATGCATCTTTGTCTCTGGATATCGTGTTTAGTGTGAGTTGTGCAAGTATTTTGGGCGTGATTTTGGCTATAATGAGTTGATAAACATGCATTACCTTAGTAATGTGGGTCGTATTCAATATGTGGAAAAGATATTACGCTTTGCTCATTTTGCAGGAATTTGACGATATTTTGAGTATTTATGTGGCAAATATGAGTATTGCGATGTAGAACCACTAAGAATTGATAGCATACACCGAGTTGGAAGCCAAATCGAGAATAAGTCAGATGTTCAGTTGGTTTTATACCATTGATTTGGGCTTTCTAGACTAGAGTTTTATGTTGTTTTTGAGTTCTTTGAGTGGTCAAAGCCATATTGTGGGCCAACTATATTGATTCTAGAGTCATAGTAATGAGTCGTGTGTCAAAAGAAGCATGGATGATCAAACAACGAGGGGATTCATCTCAAGAAACGTCCAAACGCGTCTGGAATTTCCAGCAGTGGCAGGGTTTAGTATTTTGGTCATAACTCTCTCTACAAAATTGATATTGAGCTGATTCAAGTGGATACGGAAAGATAAGAGACAGTGGCTAGAACGCTTATAAAGACACCATAAGCAAATTCGGAAGTTTGGGTTACGCACGGCCCGTGCGTCAACGCACGACCTGGGCGTGTGTCATTTCGAGAGTCAAGTAGTCCTATGGCCTGGACGGCCTGGTCATGCGTGAAGCGCCACGACCCATGCGTTTGTGCGAGAAAATAGAGTTTGACAGATTCTAAACTAGGTTTTGACCCAAACGGAGTACAAATATACGAGGCGGCCCCAAAGGAGGACACGACTTTTCCCTAGAACACGAGAGAAAAGAGCAACCTTCTACCAAAGGATTGGAGAGATTGATCGAGGTCACAACCACGCGCTTGAGGATTGAAGATAGATCGAGAGATCGTCGACATCCCTGAGTTTTCTCATTCCATCGTATCATTTACTTTCGATTAGTTAGATATGAACTTGAATAATTTGTCTATGGATTATTTATTTTCAATGTCCTCGGCTAAACATCTTGTGATTCCTGGGTTGGGATTAGGTTAATGGATACTTTTGTTGGATGATTAATTGCAATTGAAGTTATTATTTTCAAACCCTATTCGAGTACTTTGTTTCTCTTCTTGTTTTATCAAAACGCATTTGGTTTAACTTGCTTTGATGTATTTATTCATAATTCGACGGATGAGTTTCAATACTAGATCTGTTAGTACTTGACATGAATATTTTCAAGATTGAGAAGTTTGTGAATATTTGTGAGGATTTATAATCTTTTATGCTTTTAGGAGTTGAATATCTTATGTTGAGTAGAGATGCTAGCATAGATAATCCAATCAACGTTTTTACATACATTTCGAGAGAGATGGTAAATTACTTTTGCGATTATCTTATAGGGAAGAATAATAATAACTTTGGTTGTGATTAATCTGATAACAAAAGGGGATATTAACTGAAACCATAGCCATGGAATCCATTCATCTCCTTGATCTTTCAATCAACTCTTTACTTTGTCTTTTTAGGATAAATTCTTGTCTTTGCATTAACAAAACCAATCACTCAATTTCGATCGTCTGGATAGAAATAAGGCTATTACAATCCCAGTACTTAGTACAATAATTTATTAGTCCCTGTGGATTCGACCTTGCTAACCTTATTCTATAAACTACACCGTACACTTGCGGTGAAGCTAAAAATAAGGCGAACATATCTCTGCAAAATCTTTAGTATCATCTACACCACATTTATAGATTCAACAATAGTACGAGTTCTCATGTTTTTAGGCGTTGTAGGATCTATTATTCAAAGAGTATCCTAGAAAGATTCCCACATCAATTTTGGAATGAAACTTACCAAAATGTTCCTGTCATTGAGAATATAGCGGACACATCGAAATACGTGAAAAGAGTTGACATTATGTCTTTTGCACTTCCAAATCTCATAGGGTATCATGTTAGTACCATGACATAAATGAACCCTATTATGATATAGCATGCGGTGCTAATGGCTTGACCCACAATTTAGGAGTGATTTTCTTGGAGTTTATCATAAAATGTGTCATCTCTTTAGAGATCTTTTTTTAATTCTACAACACCATTTTGTTGAGGTGTAATGGGTGAACATAACTCATGAAAGGTTCCAAGATTTCCACATAATTGAGAGAAATTAGAGTTTTGAAATTATCTACCGTGATCACGCATAATCCTTCCTATATTACAGTCTTTCTCATTTCTCAACCTAAGACACAACTTTTTAAACACAAAGAAAGTATCACGTTTTTCTCTAATGAAATATATCCATGTGAACTAGGAAAAATCATCAACACACACAAAAACATACTTTTTACCTCCTATGCTTTCAGCTTGCATTGTCCCCATAAGGTCCATATGTTGAATTAGAGGCGAGTGTGTTGAACTCGGATGTTGCAACACTTTGTGGGATTCTCTTTTTGTTATCCCGAGTTAACAAGGACCACAAACACTTGAGTGATCTTTATTGAGTTTTGGAACCCCTCACACGGCTCCTAACTTAATAAGATTCAACATGCCATGAAAACTTACGTGTCCTAAATTTTGGTAACATAGTTGGTTTCACTCAAAAGGGAGTTATAACACACAAGAGAAGTGTTGTAACATTGGATTTGTTTTTGTATTAGATAACAATTATCGAGGATCTATTTTCCTTTAAAATGCATTTCTCGGTTTTATCAAAGACAAAATATACTTTTTATCAAACTTGATAAGCAAATCATTATCACGAAGTTGATGCTAATAAGCTTAGCTTTTAATCCTTCAACATATCTTGAATGTTTTAAAGATAAGGAGACCAGAAACATTCAAGGTTTCTTTCCCCAAAACTTTACCTTTTGTACCACCAACCAAAGGTGACCAAACCATTTTCATAATTTTCAAAATCGATGAGTTTATCCAACTCCCTTGTCATGTTACGTGAACACCCACTTTGTCAAAATACCATGATTGAGTGATATTAGATGTGAAGTATGTGTGAAGTATGAGTTTATCCAAATTTTCTTAAGTTTGTTGGATAAATCAATCTTCACACGGGAAGTGTTTCTTTGGTGATGTTTAAGCACATAAGGGTGCACTCTCTGCCTTTCCTACTGAGTATTTACAAGACGAAAAACACTTAGGTCTTATATGGCGGGACGATTGCAATAGTGGCAAATAGGAACAAATCGATCATTTCTTTTTCTAACAAAGTTAGATGAAGTTCCTTCTTTAACAAAAATATTTTTAGAGTGTTTATCCTTTTGAGCAATGTTGTTGTTAGAAGAGGTACTAAATCTAATACTTACACGATCTTTGTGGACTTTTCTTTGGATAAGATTTCATCCAATCTCCTTACTAGTGTTCAATTTCTTAATGAAGCCATCGTCTCACTTAGTTCTTTTTCACTTTGGTTAGTTCTTCATTCATTTATTTTGCTAGCCTTTCAAATTTGATTAATTCACCCCCGAGTGAATCCTCTCGCAATGAAACAATCAACCTTCTCCTCCAAGTTATCATTAGTTTCTGAGACAACTAACCATTTTTCGAACATGTTTTGGTATACCCTCATGAGTTCATCATTTCTTGATTCTTCATCCTCTTGAGTCATCCTCGAGTTTTTATCATCATCGAGTCACATTCCTCTATAAGGGTTATAGAGTTTAGACACATTTCAACAAAAGAAAGATAGAGTCATACATGTTTGGTGTTGTAACACGAAGTAGCACAGTGCGTTTTATTACAACCAACCTTTTTCTTCATGTCAATGAAATTCAATGCTACATGATTGCTCACATTTTCTTCTTCTTCCTCATCTGGTTCTTCATCACTCCATGAGGAGGTAAATAATTTCCCATTCTTCTTCATCACTCCATGAGTTGGTAAATAATTTCCCATTCTTCTTCAGAGTATTTGCACATTAGGCTTGAATATGTCCAAACCACCGCACTCTGCATTTTTTCACCTTACTTTTCTTGAGCTCCCCATTTTCATGTTGTTTTCTCTGAGGTCTAGTGTTCTTTCTTATTACGGGAAAGTTGTTATTCTTATTCATTTATTTGAGATACTTACAAAAACTCTTGGTAAGCAAAGCAAGTGATTCATAGAGATCCTTTCTTGACTTAAGAGTTGGTTCTGAGATGTTTCAACATGAAAAGCAATCTCCTTGCTTTTATCTTTTATGTAATTCGACTCTAAGTTTTTTTCTTTCTTGATCTCTTCAAGGTTCATTTCAAATGTACGAAGTGATCCTATAAGTTTATCAATCTTTAACTCTAAAAGAACCTTTGATTCCTCAATGGCCGTTGCTTTGTAAGCAAATCTTTCTAGAAGAGATCTCAACAATTCCTTAACAAGTTTAAAGTTAGAATATTTTTTCCTAAGGCAAAAGATTTGTTAGGAATATCACAAATTTTAGAATTAGAATCACCGATAGTTTCATTTTCATTCATGTGAAGATGCTCAAATTTAGAGGTGAGCATTTTAAGGTTAGATATTCTTACGACTTCAGTTCTTTCATATGCAATCTGCAGAATGTCCCATGCTTCTTTTGCGATTACACAAGTTGAGACTAGCTTGAACTCGATTTGTTGGGAAATTTATTTTATATATTTTGATGAATGCCATATAAAACTTAAACTAGAAAGTTGGCACTCCATTTTCCTTGTAATTTACATTGTAGTAGATAGAAATTTGGAAAAAGCGAGTCAAGTCGGCTATGCTGGAAATACAAAAAGTCCTTTGAAGAACAAAGTGAAGACTCCACGGTGGAACAAGCGAGTATGGGGAAGATAGAAGATCAAGAACTCGATCAAGATGTATCAGGCGAGGAGCAGGATGTGTGAAGAGTCGTCAAGTCAACTCAAGAAGCCAAGTCTCAAGTTGAAAGTGCGGATGAGTCTTCCAATGATTGGAGCGAGACTCAAGTCACCTAGGGAAAAAAGGCGTGACCAAGAGGAGTTAATTGAAATGAATACGTTGCACGAAGTCAAAAACATTACTTAAATAAGTAATACTTCCATCTTTGCCAGGTCTTAAAGTGCTTATCGAAGCGTGCAAAAGGAATTAACTAATGGGGAGCATTGCACCTCGTGTCGAACCTGAAAAGCGCAAACTCATTTAATACGAGGAAGGGTCAACATCTCAATATTGAGGACCAAGGAAAGACAAGCCAACGAACACGGGTGACTTTTGAAAATCGCCTATCTATTCAACGGGCAGATTTTGAAAGTTCACTATAAAAGGCGAGGAAATTCATTGAGAAAAGGTTACTCCAGAACACGAACAAGCAAGCATTATTTGAGCTATTAACCTACAAATATTCTCAAGTATATTCAAGCAAATCCTCAAGCCTCGAAACTCAAATCGAAATCGATCCAACATAAGTCGTGAAGGAAAGACAACTTCAAACTGTTGAAGAGGAAACTTTTGAAGAATCAAAGGGGTCTACTTTCCAAGGAGGATCGTAGGAAGGTTCAAGGTCGAACCAAGATCAAGTTATTGGAGGGCTTCGTGATCAAATCTAAGAGCTTGAGAAAGTGAGTTCAAGTAGCAAGGTGCCTACTGTGAAGAAAGCGAGTCGGAAGAGAAGTCATTTGTGTGACCAAGGTTGTCTCTAAAGCTGTTAACCACTTTGTAAACGAGATCTTTTCATAGTGGATTCCTCCAGGAGTTGGAGAAGAGAGTATTAGAATAATTACCCCATCTTGAACCTCTATAAAAATCAAGCTGTGTCATTTATTTTTCAGCACATTTATATTTCTGCGTAATTACTTTATATCATTGATAAACTTATTTGCTATCCAACCGATTAATAACCAAGAGCTAAAATCAAGTGTTAAAACAAGTTTAAAACGAATCAAAGGGTGTTAAGTCTTCGTGATAAAACCAACACAACCAAGTTAAGGTTCGGGTTAAACAAGCGAAGTTATTCTATCAACATGGCTCTATCGAAATCGTTTAGTGGCTAACTATTTGAATAACCAATTTAGTTGTCCCTGAAGGACTTAGCTATTTGTGTTAACTCGTAAAATATTAAAAGGACTAAAATCAAAAAGTTGGTAAGGTTTATTCAACCCCCCTTCTAAACCTTACTCACACCCCTTGGGACCTACAAGTGGTATCAGAGCGGTTGGTTCATTGAGCCTTCCGCAGTGGTTATTGAACTAGATCTCTATCTTTTCAAAAAGGTTTCAAACACTTGTATTTTCAAAATCTTTTGAGCAAAGTTATTTTCAAAATCTTTCATTTTTAGCAAAGTTATTATCATGGAAGCAAATTCGACACGCATTCCTATGTTCATTGTTGAGGAATTTGATGACTAGAAAATTCGCATGCAGGCTCATCTATCTGCTCTACATGATGAAATGTGGTTCGTAATAGAGGATGGGCCTGCAAATCTTTGAAAGTGAACACGATGTAAGAAGAAGATTGCGGTGAGGAGAAAAGGTTCTCTTTGCTGAAGAAAGACCAGCCCTGGTTGAAAAACCAAGGACTGAGTGGACAAACGATGATAGAAAGAGATACAACTTGGACAATGTGGCCAAGGACATACTCTACAAGACTTTGGACAAAGCAATGTTCAACAAAGTCAAATCTTGCAAAACAGCAAAAGAAATTTGGGATAAGCTGACTTTAATTTGTGAAGGATCAGAGCAAATTAAAAAAAAACAAATTATCTGTTGCTGTTCAAAAATTTGAAAATTTTAAAATGCTTGCAGGTGAAACCATGGATCAGCTAGATGCCAGATTCACTGAGATTACAAATGAGCTTTCAGCCCTTGGGAAGGAATACACACAAAAGGAGATGTGTATGAAGATCTTGAGGAGCCTCCCAGCTGAATGGGAAATGAAGAGTATGGCTCTAAGACATTCAATGGACCTCTCAAAAACATCCAATCATGAGCTATTCTCGGACCTCAAAGCTTTATGAGTTTGGTGAGAAGAAAAGATCAGAGGAGACAGTTGTACCCAAGACAGTTTGCATTGATAGTCAAGGATGGAAAGAGAGTCGAACCGAATGAAGCCATAGACCAGGAGGAAATAGCCCTAATGGTTAAAAGATTCAACAAGTTCTTCAATAAGAACTATAAAAGAAACAAGGTGAAACCTCCAGGAGACAATCGGCACCCTCAAGTCGAGGAAGATAGGCCACCCAAGAGAGTTGAACATCAAAGGGTTGAATATCGAGAGTGATAACCCAGGACGAAAAGAGCCGATCAAAGAGCGAGAACCTGTGTTGGAATTGGACAACCAGGACATTTTGCGATTGACTATTCCTATCCACTACCAATAAATACGGGGAATGAAGAAGAAAGAAAAGTCTTGAGAGAAAGAAGACAGAAAAGAAGAAAGCCATGTTGGTTGTTGAGGTGCTAAGTCTAAAAAGCGGCAGACTCGAGAGAGTAGTGAAGGCGACTACTCAAGTGATTCTCGAAGAAGAAGCCATGATCGTCTTATGGCTAAAGAACAAGATCAACGGACCAAGAAGATGAGGTACACTCTAACTCATCTCATTCAGATTCAAGTGATACACACACTTCATCACCCACTCGATCTTTATGATTCATTAGAGAAAATGATGAAAGACTTTGAGCACATTAAATCCTCACACACACTTCTAAATGAGGAAAACGATCACTCAAAAGCCAAAACTCAGGTGACTAAGGAGGTGAGCACTCTAAGTCACATAGGCCGATGAGAACACAAAGCGTAAAGTGAAAATGCCAAATTAACAGTGAGAGATAGTTGCTATAGAATAGAGGGAAAAAGACCTCAAAAATGTGATTGCCTCATTTACAAAGGCATCCAAATCATTGGATGACCTTATCATGAGTCAAAAAGAATGTGGAGATAAGACAGGCATATGATTCAATTTCTTTGAGCAAAGTCAAACTCCTAGAGTGATTTTGGAAAAAGGATCTTCAAGCAATGAAGCATCTCAAAAATCCAAAACACCAAATGTTGCACCCACATTCACTCCTAAGCACAATCACAAACAAAGCGGCCTCGATTTATAAAGGGAAAGGAAAAATGACCAATTGAGTATGTTGAGAGGGCGGTGAGAAGAAATCCGATGAGAGTTTCTCAAACAAACTCCAAATAGAAAGTACTCTATGAAGAACAAAAGAGCTACCAAAAACCCAGGAAGTTTCATTAGAAAAACACATATGATGGGAATGGTAGAAACTACCTAAGCAAGTGATTGGAACAATGTGAAATATCGCAAGGGCCAATGGAATACAAGTTTAAATGGCAAAGACCTAAACCTCGGCCAAAGGTCATTCCAAAGGCAAAAGAGCTATTATCACACATATGCACCGGGCACTACACTCAAAAATACCACAACTACCCAAAGAAGGCAATTGCTAAAACAAACACACACAGCATACGGACAAAAGAGAGATTGTATAAACCTAAAGCTCCCAAGAAATTTGCCAAAGTGAATTATGATTATGGCATAGATAGATAGCAACCTCTTAGAGTCAAGTCATTTGGCTATAGGTTGGTTGGATCATCTTACGCATTAACCCCTCGGGACCCAGGCAAGTATGGGGACTAAAAAACTAATTTCATTGATTGCGGGTTCAAGGCAGTGAGTGCCAAGGAACCTGGTACATGGATAGTGTTTGTTCGGGACGACAGTGAAACAAGAAAAATCTGTCAAGATTCAAGGAGATTAGAGGTACAAAAGTCATATTTGGAGAAAATGAAGCTCGAGGGGAAATCAAGGCACAAGATCCATCAAGAAAAATGGATTGGAAATCGAGAGATGTTGCTTATGTTGAAGGTCTCAACTTTAACTGTTAAGCATCGCCAACTCGTGACAAGGGCTAAAATGTCGGATTGATATGGGAGTGTGCGGATCAAAGATGTTGAATCAAACAAAATAGTCTTTTGCAAGGATCAAGGCAAGAGAAGAATATGTATGTGGTAGATTGGTCTCTTTGCCATACCAAACACTTGTCTGTTAGCAAAAGAGACGAATCAAGTTGGTTGTGGCACAAGAAGGTTCGAGTCATCGAATTTCAAGACAATCAACAAGCTTGCAAGGAGTCATCTTGTGGAAGGATTGCCAGACTCAGTGTACAAGAAGGAAAGTGTATGTGATGCATGCCATATGGGAAAGCAAATAAAATCTTCATTCAAGGATAAGCCTAGTCCTTCTTCAATAAGGATATTGCATCTGTTGCATATGGATCTATTTGGTCCAGTTAAACCAGCCAGCATAAGTGGGAAGAAATACACCTTAGTGGTGGTAGATGATTATTCAAGATATACATGGACAATCTTCATGTGCAAAAAGAAGGAAACTTTGCAGAAGTTACCTCAATTGATGAAAAGAGTTCAAAATGAAAAGAGCCAAACCATTATAAATATAAGATCGATAGAGGAACTGAGTTTGTCAATGGGATAATTACTCAGTATTGTGTTGAAAATGGTATTTCTCATGAGTTATCAGCAGCAAGAACTCCACTGCAGAATGGAGTAGCTGAAAGAAGGAACAAAACTCTCAAGGAAGCTGCAAGAACCATGTTAGCTGAAGTTGGATTGCCTAAGAGATTTTGGGCTGAAGCCATTAACACATCATGTTATACTCAAAATAGATGCATGATTAACAGACAATTAACCAAGACTCCCTATGAAATGCTGGACGGGAGAAAGCCAAATGTTGGGTACTTCAGGATATTTGGATGTAAATGCTTCATCCACAACAATGGCAAAGATAATTTGAAGGCTTTCGATCTTAAAGTCGATGAAGGTATCTTTTTGGGATACTCGGCTTAGAGTAAAGACTATAGAGTCTTGAACAAAAGGACTATGGTCACAGAAGAGTCTATCCATGTGGTTTTTGATGAACCTAATGTGAGTGGAGAAGACATTGAAGAGTTAGTTGATAAGTTGAATCAGCCAACTATGCGAAGAGTCCTTATGTTGAAGGCAAGTAAGAGCAATCAACCCAGAGATGAAGATGAGATAGTCTGAATCCCAAAGACAATTTGGAAAGTCTATAGTTTGAATGAAGATGAAAGAGCTATTCAAGACAACATAGCTACGAGACGGCTGAATCCAGCTGACCTGCTCCAACCTGATGTGAGATGGCTGAGAGATCCACCAGAGTTAGTCATTGGAGATGTTAGAGATGGTGTAAGAACCAGATCCAGAGCTCAGCAAGAAGCAATGTTCACTTGTTTTATTTCCTAAATAGAGCCAAAAGATGTGTCTCAAGCATTGGATGACACACATTTGATTTCAGACCATGCAAGAAGAAGAGCTGAATCAATTTGAAAGAAACAAGGTATGGGAATTAGTGTAGAAGCCAACCCATCAAAATGTTATTGGCACAAAATGGGTTTTGAAACAAGATGAATGAGGAAGGATCGGTGGCAAGAAATAAAGCAATATTAGTAGCCAAAGGGTATTGCCAAGAAGTGGGAATAGATTTTGATGAAAGATTTGCTCTGTTGCAAGATCGAAGCAATGAAGATGTTTCTTGACTATCTTTGCACATAAGAACTTCTTGTATATCAAATGGATGTGAAGAGTGCATTTCTAAATGGATAGCTAAAGGAAGAAGTCTATGTTGAACAACCTCCGGTTTTGAGGAAGACTATTGGAGATAAGATGTACAAGCTCAAGAAAGCACTATATGGATTGAAACAGCACCAAGAGCATGGTATGATACATTGTCTCAATTTGTGACAATGGATTCACCAAAGGCAAGGTGGACAGAACACTCTTGAGGATTCAAGATGCGAGAGTATATCTTGTTGTTCAAATTTATGTGGACGATGTCATTTTTGGATCCACAAATAAAGAGCTGTGTGATAAGTTCTCAAACCTCATGCAAGGTAAATTTGAGATGAGCATGATGTGAGAGCTAACCTTCTTCCTAGGACTTCAAGTTAAGCTGATGAAGGATGGAACCTTCATAAGTCAAACAAAGTACACCAGAGATTTAATGAAGAAATTTTGTATGGAAGAGAATCTTCGTGAAAATACCAATGAACACATCGGTCAAGATAGACATAGATGCGAGATGGTAAGGTCAGATCAAACCGGATATAGAGCTCTTATTGGATCATTGCTCATTTAATGACACAGGACAGCACATCACCTTTGAAGTAGGTGTATGTGCAAGATTATAATTTGCACCAAAAGAGAGCCACATGATGCATGCTAAGAGAATCCTAAGATATTTGAAAGGATGCAGGAAGTTGGCTTATGGTATCCAAAGGAGGTGGATTCAAGCTTATGGGTTATTGAGGACTCGGGACTATCTTTGGATGTAGAGTTGTGAGAAAAGTACTTTAGGTACATGTCAAATTCCGGAAATAGATTGGTTTCTGGTTTAGCAAGAAGCAAAACTCAATAGCCACATCCACAGCTGAAGCAGAGTACATAGCTACGGGCAGCTGTTGTGCCCAAGTCTTATGGATGAGACATCAGCTGAGAGATTATGAGATTGAAGAAAAAGAGATTCCAATTATGTGTGATAACACAAGTGCTATTGCAATCACTCGAGAATCTTGTGTTGCATTCAAGAACAAAGCACATTAAATGTCGATATCATTTTATAAGAGATCATATTGAAAAAAGACATCACTTTGGAATATATCTCAACTGATAAGCAGTTAGCTGATATATTCACTAAACCTCTATGTGAATCAAGATTTGAAGAGCTTAAGTATGAGCTAGGGTTAATTGAGCTGAGTTAACACTCAGAAGACTCGATCAGAAGTGATGGAAGATGAGAAGATGAAAATTGAACAAGTTTCATGAATCAGCCATGTGAAACAACTATGTCGGAAAAGTCATTTTGATCGAGTTAGGCCGAAGCGGTGAGTCACCTAATGAAAGGAGAAGCGAGTTAAGTCATTTTTGATATAAATTGAGTCACTTATGAGCTAAGTGACAAAAATGCAGTCGTTTTTAATGAGCAGGTACAGTAAAAAGTTGCACAGTAAGCATATGATTGGATATAAATGATGCCGCATTAAATGCGAGGAATTAAATGCGGTTTGACGTGCTAAACTGAACTGTTGATCTCGATTAAAATTTCAAAACCGAAGACATGTCCTTTCATAACCCTTATATATACATTTTTCCAGCTTTTCTCTCACATACGGAAACTGTTCATCTTCAAGCAAAAAGAAAGCAAACCATTTCTCTCTCGAAAACCCTAAATGTCCTCAAGCAAGTTCGTCAAGTTCTAATTCATGAATCTCTAAAAATGGCACCTAAGTTTGATTTCATCGTTTATCGAAGCAAATCCACTCAGGATCGTCGGTGGATTTCGAAGGTATGGTGAAGCAGGGTTCTGATGAAACCCTAGTTAAGAAGATTGCGTTGAGATGCTAGAAAAGTCGGGTCTCAAGGCTTTCTGACTATGGAATACTCGCACACTTACCTAGAAGAGGTGGCGCAGTTCTATGTTAACGCGGAAGTGCGGGATGGAGAATCAAGTCTTATGTCCACCGCAAGGACATAATGATAAATGCTAAGGACCTGGCGGAACCGCGCTTGTTGCCATCTCAAGGCATGAATGAGATTAATGAAGCTGATGTTGATTTGGCTGCTGCATGGAAAGAGGTAGCCAAACCGGAGTGTGCTGCTAAGGTGGTCTACATAGCTGAGAAGAAATTGCTGAAGGATGACTATCATAAGATGATGGATGTCGTCTCCAAGTGTGTAGACATGAAGTTTGGCAGCTTCAATCAGCTATCCAAGACAAAATTGATCGTCATGGCTGCGATCATGCAGGGCAAGAAAGTAAACTGGGTTGAGTTTGTGTACAGCAGACTCTGCCAGAATGTGATGAATAAGTCATTCAAGGAAGATGAATCCTTTGGAGGATCTCTTGGATATGGCCTCGTGATTGGCCACTTGATGGAAGTGAAGGGCATTCCCCTTCGACATGGAAAACCCTTTCATGTCAACAAGAAGATGTTCGGGGAGAACCTCTTTGGAGCCAGGAAGAGAGTCCGCGCGAAGAAGGCGGAAACAAGTGAGGGGAATCACCAACCCGAGGACACAATCGCTACCCTTCCTCCCAAGAAGAAAGCTACCCATGTAGCCGCAAAAAAGAAAGCCCTCGCACTAAGACAAAGAATGCACACCGCTCGCAACCGAAGTCGCCGCCAGGTGCGGCAAGGAGTCCCCTGCTCCCAGCTTGCGAGGCCGAGAAGGAACCCCAAATCCCTTCTCCACCTATCCGGAAGAAAAGGATCGCCAAGTCAAGGAACGCATCTCCCTCCAAAAGGATGCCCAAGTCCCCACCGGTGATGCAATCAATCGAATCGTAACCGTAAGTCCCTCCTGGGTTCGCCAAGAAAAAGGAGATCGGTAAGAAACTCAATTGGAGAAGACAGACTAAACTGTCACTCATTTGGAGAAAGATCCGAGATCGCTTTGAAACTCAAGAAGTGCGTCTCAAGTCATTGATGACCGACAAAATCGCCAAGGTCATGACAGAGTCCCGATGAAGACGAATGGGCTCAAGGCGTCAAACTTTGAAGGAAGCAAAAAGCAAACGGTGAGACAATCGAACATCCTATTGAAAAAGTTGTCTCTCCATTCGCTACTGGATGCTGAAGGAGAAGAGTAAAGATAGTATCTTGCCTTAAATCCGAGAAAAGGAAGGACAAGATGAAGATGAGGATGATGATGTTATCATGTACTCTCCAAAGATATCCGCATATTCGCCGCCGTCTCGAGAATGGAGAGCATGGAAGCTAGATCATTCAAGGGCCTTGATTCGCTCACCCCGAGTATATCGAAGAAGAAGAGGAATTGCTGCAATTTTCTGTTGCCGATACTGCACGACAACTGTGCTCTTAATGAAGAAAATTGCATGGATAGTCTTGAATCATCAAAGAAGAGAAAGAAAAGGCACCGGGAAGCCCGTGTCCTAGAAAAGGCCAAGATGTGTGAATTCACAAACTCTCCATCTCACACTCATACACATCTAGACATATACTTGAGAGTGATGAAGAACCCATTCTTTGCAGCAGAGAAGTCAAACATGCAGAAGCAATGAGAGAATCCAGCGGTTGCATGAGCAACAATTATTTGAAGGACTAGGAGAGTCGTCTCAATCTCTCCTGCAGATCGACCATTTGGGAGTAAGCGTGATTGCCAGTTGCACATCGCCGCAGCCTACGCCCCGGTATTTCGGAGGATGGGTCCAAGGGAATTGGCAATGAAACCGTGATTTTGGGCACCCAAGTTGAGCCAACCTCGAAGAAGGTGTTTTACCACCGCCCCAACGGCCGAGCATTCAAAAGAAAACGTTGTGAGTCCGGGAGCAGAGTGACCCCATCATCTCACTCACCGGGTGTACAGTGAGGGGGAAACTCTCTCCCGCTGGGGGTCGGAGGATGCCGCAGAAGACTCCAACTTGAAGCAATAAGGCGAAGTGGGAAATCGAGAAACAACCACATCGAGTGACATTGTTTGCTGCCGCAGTTGAGTCTGTCGGTGAAATTGAAATGGCAAAACGCTTTGAAAGCTAATGACATTGTTCTTACAAATGAGGCACGGGACGGAGATGCCCCGGAGTTAAACACTGGGTAGTGAAAGTGCAATCCTGGGGTTGAGACTCCTATGGATGCCATGGTCCAAGACCCTAAGACAGTACCAAGAATCGAAGGGAATATTGAAGGCCTCGCTGCAGGTTGAGAGGCGATGGAGGTAGTGAAGGCCCAAGGAGGTTGAGACTTCCTCGGGTAAAGCTCAAGAGACACAGAACATTCCTCCTGTTCAAAGCACTGAAATAGAAGAGGAGATAAATGCACTTCCCCGACTCCCGAAGAACTTAGACACATAATTCTTGGGGTCGGAGATGAAGCCGAGTCCACTCGATTCTGATGCATCCAAAGGACCCGGTGAGGATGTTCTCACAACTATGAGCGGCTAAGTGATAAAAGTTTGCGTCAAAAATTCAATTTCGATGATGAGCCAAGCCCCAAGTCTCATCATCATCCGATGCTGATGATGATGCAGCAGAGGAACCGATTCTTCACTTAGAAAAATCCATCGAGACCGAAGACGTTGTTAAAACAAGTGAGGCTCGATCCGTGGCAAAATATCTCAATCGCCCCGGTGAGACACGATCATCAACGCGAGCTTCCACAGTGCAGCGAGAAGAATTACTACACTACCGGCTCGACAGAGCTCCCACAAATTGTGACCACTACCACTGCAATTTAAGCTATCGCACCGAGGTACGAAAAGCTTAATCATCACAGTACAACCTCACAAACAATCCCATATGTAAGTGATGATTCCTTTCCAAATGTATTTCCTTTCACGTCGATCCTACCGGACTTGGAGGAAGAGACGCTGTTAACAATGAAGATTCATCGTGAAAGAAGATCTAATCATCCCTATTGACATAATTGTTCCCCAGTTCAACTTTCAAGAGTGGCTGCGGTGAATCAAGTGAGACAAGTGAATTTCGTGAGATCTTAAAGAAGATTTGTGAAGAGATTGAGAAGATCGAAAGATATCAGGCCTCACTCGACTTAAGATCGGGATTACGAGGATGCTACCTTCACAGCAGACTTGAGAGGGATAGTGGTGCGGATCCGAGAATGGTCTCAACAAAGAACCGCCATGCGAATCGAGCAAGTTCGTTATTTTAAAGCACTATATGGTAGAATGCTCGCCTGGATGGTTGACAATGCGTCGAAGCAAAGGATGCGGCGTGTATTGAAAGGTTGCATGCTTCTCACAAATCGAAATGGAGCTACTGCGTGAATTTCAGAGAAAAGAAGTTCTACGCCTTTAGGAGACCATGAATGCGAAATTCACCTCCTCATGGCTGAAGTGAAAATAGTGGCAGCCGATTCTAAAGCCACTCGGCTCGAGTCCGGGACGGCTTATGCACGCAGACTCAAAAAACAGCAGTCGCTCTCCAGACTCGACTTTATGCTTGCATGCATGTTCCCTGGGTCCCTCTTTCTTTTGATGATGTCAAAAAGAGGAATAGGAAACCGTAAGGAAGTTGAAAGAAGAGAAGTTGAAAGAATCGGCGAGAAGAAGGGAAAAGCGGTGAGGGGGAACGTTCAAAAGATTTGACATTAATGATAGTTGAAACCCTCAAAGCAAGGTCAAGTCACGGTGAGAAATAGCAAAGCTCTAGTAGACACTCAAATTTTAGGAAAATCCAAAGCTCTGTGCAAGACACTCTCGGAGGAAGAGGAGATCGAGTCGGGAAAAGAGCGAAAAAGGGATATAGTGTATTGGGGCACCGACCACTGGCGAATTTGGTAGATCAACGCAAAATTGAAGAAGCGAAAAGAAGAATGGCGCAGAAAGTGCCAAAGCCACATGCGAATGGGAGGAAAGACAGAAAAGGGATGACCCTCCCGCAAAGAGAGCTTACGAAAAGAAGAAGAAGGAAGAAGAAAGGAAGAAGAGAGAAGAAGAAGAAGATAAAAGAGAAAAAGAGCCGATGAATTCGACAAAGTCAAGAGAGAAAGAAAGAGGAGCGTGAAGGCGATGAAGTGTTGTTGCGAACCCTTCATGTATTTTACGTGTAAATACACTTTTGTAAGTCATCCGTATACTTAGTGAAGCTTTCTATAATTTTTCACTTGTGTACTTATTCTAGTATCTTAGCATAGATGTTTACTTTTTCTTTGATATAGAATGCTTTGATACCAAATGTAAACATTTGTGTAAAGGACAAGAATGTTATGATCAATAAACGATTGATTCTCGTATACATTCTTTGTTCCGCATTGTCTGTATGTATCTTTGCTCTTTATATTTTATTATGTATTTAAGTTTTGGCATCATCAAAAAGAGGGAAATTTATTTTATAGATTTTGATGAATGCCATGTAAAACTTAAACTAGAAAGTTGGCACCCCATTTTCCTTGTAGTTTACATTGTAGTAGATAGGGTTGGAAAAGCCGAGTCAAGTCACCTATGCCGGAAATACAAGAAGTCAATCAAGACCAAAGTGAAGACTCATTGTGGAACATTTGAATGTGGGCAAGATAGAAGATCAAGAACTCGATCAAGATGTATCGGTGAGGAACAGATGTGTGAAGAGTCGGTCAAGTCAACTCAATAAGCCAAGTCTCAAGTTGAAAGTGATAGATGAGTCTTCCAATGATTGGAGTAGACTCAAGTCACCTCCGGGAAAAAGGAAGCATCCAAGAGGAGTTAATCTGAAATGAATCATTTGCCGTAAGTCAAGAACATTACTTAAATAAGTAATACTTCCATCCGCCAGTCTTAAAGTGCTTATCCCCAGGAAGCGTGCAAAAGGAATTAACCAATGGAAAGCACCGCACCTCGTGTCGAACCGAAAAGCTGCAAACTCATTTAATACGAGCAAAGGTCTACATCTCAAGATTGAAGACCAAGAAAAGACAAGCCAATGAACCCAAGTGACTTTTGAAAATCAGCTTATCTCTTCAACGAGCGAGAATTTGAAAGTTCACTTTAAAAGGCTAAGGAAATTCATTGAGAAAAGGTTGCCTAAACCACGAACAAGCAAGCATTATTTGAGCTATTAACCTACAAATATTGTCAAGTATATTCAAACAAATCCTCAACCCTGAAACTCGAAGGAAATCGATCCAACACAAGCTGTGAAGGAAAGACAACTTCAAACTGTTGAAGAGGAAACTTTTGAAGAATCAAAAGGGTCTACTTTCCAAGGAGGATCGTAGGAAGGTTCAAGGTCGAACCAAGATCAAGTTATTGGAGGGCTTCGTGATCAAATCCAAGAGCTTGAGAAAGTGAGTCAAGAGCAGGCAGCGCCTGCCCGTGAAGAAGTTTAGTCGGAAGAGAAGTCGGTTGTGTGACCAAGGTTGTCTCTAGATCGTTGACCACTTTGTAAATGGATCTTTTACATAGTAGATTCCTCCAGGAGTTGGAGAAGAGAGGATTAGAAGGATTACCCCATCTTCGAACCTCTATAATAATCAAATGTGTCATTTATTTTTCAAAGATTATATTTTGGCGCACTTACTTTATATCTCACGATAAACTTATTTGCTATCCAAGCGATTAATAACCAAGAGCTAAAATCAATTGTTAAAACATGTTTAAAACAAATCGGAGGGTGTTAAGTCTTCCACGATAAAACCAACACCCAAGTTAAGGTTGGGTTAAATAACCGAGTAATTCTATCAATAGCTCTATCGAAATCATTAAGTGGCTAATTTCTTTGAATAACCAACTTAGTTGTCCCTCAAGGACTTAGCTGTTTTTGTTAACTCGTAATATTTTAAAATGACTAAAATCGAAATGTTGGTAAGGTTTATTCAACCCCTTTCTAAACTTTACTCACACCCTTGGGACTACATGATTTTCATCAACAACACCGAAAATCGCATAGAGTGTCTTGGAGTTTAAGTTTGCTAATTGGTTCTTAATGGTAGTCCGGTTAGTTTTATTTTTGGAACATCCTTACCATCAACAAAACATGAGTAGGTGGCGTCCAAACCGTTAAGATGAATTTCGTGCACGCTCATCTATGGATTTAAGGAAGGCTCTCATTTTTGCTTTCCAATATGAAAAATTGGTTCCGTGAGAAGTCTTTGCCGGTCGAGAAATGGAACTTCCTTCACGATAGTTGTCCATGCTAGCAAATGATCAAAGAAAAATAATAGTATCTCACTAATAAGGATTAATGGAAGGCTCTTGATGCCAATTGATAAAATCACCTTAATTTTTATTAAAAAAACAACAAATTCATATAGTGTTGTATGTTCATATTGTAACACGAAACAAACAACAAACTCACAGAGCGAAAATAAAAGAACACGATGATTTTTAACGTGCTTAGATTCATCAATCTTAATGCACGAGACCACGCCGAGAGAAGAAACAATCCACTATTAGAAAAACACATTTATTACAAATACAATCGGATTTATGAAAATTAAAGACTAAAGTCTTTAAGATTCTACCAACTCTTGTATTCAACTAATTCTAAAAGTTTCTTCCAATAACTCAACATGTTGAAAATGGTCTAACTTTAAGAACCTTGAATGGTTAAATCGATCCACACCCAGGTCTTCACCTTCTTCTCCCAAATAATAACAAAAGTTAAAAGAACGATTTCCTTGAAGAAAAATGATAAGCTCAATATCTTTCATGTCTTCTTCTTCAAGAGTTGACCGCCCTTGTTGTAGCCCCCAATTAAAAAATGCTTCCTAAATTTTAGAAGCGGTTTTGCTAAAAAAAAATAGAAAGTCAAGAAAAACAAGATTCTTTCCTTGTGAATAAATGTCGTTCACACAAGGAAAATAGTAGGATAAGGATAGATGGCGTTTAATGAGGTTGAATCAAATATGATTAGATAAGATATGATTTTCAAGAACATGTAGAAAATAAAAAACATGTAAAATAACCAAGCACCAAATCTAGCACTAAATCCGCCTGCATTCTGTTCAAGCGAGTGTTGCATCACTTGTTTACAACACCAAAAACCTGCATTGTACACACATACCAATTTGCCAATTTTACTAAAATTTACACCAACATTAGAAGATCATTTCATATCTACATTAGTTGGAGAAACTAGTGACTTTGCTCCCTGCATTTTGGTACTTTAAGAAGGTTAGATACATCTTTAGTTTGTTGGATGAAGATTGTCACTGCTACGTTTAGCTTCAATGCAAAAAAAAAAAATAACTTAGAGTAGAGATCTCTGATGTGGATTTTTGTTTTCAACATGTCAATAAAAGATAGAATATATCGCTCGATCAAGTTTTGATAATGTCATCTACGTCAAAACCATCATAAATTGTTTGAATGTGTTAATACAAAGATAAATAGTGAACAATTGACTTATGATTCCTAAGATCCAAATTCTAGCTCTTCGGCTTGTTTAAGTCCATAAAGAGATTTATATAGTCCACACACAAAATATGGGTGGCTCACATCAATAAGGCCTTGAGGTTGTTCAAGAAGTACCTCATCAGAAAAATATTATGTTAGAATTCATTGGACACATTCCATTGTCTTATAGACCAATTAAACTAAACAATAATAGCTAAAATTTATCCGACAATTTCCAATTTAACCCTTGATCACAATCTTTGCCATGAGGTTTGGTTTGTAGCATTTGATGCTACCATCCAAGCATATTTTTATTTTAAGTACATAATCCCTTGTGGCCTTGGACAGAGACCATGTCCCATTTTCCATCAAAGCAACAATTTCACATCCCATAGCTTATAGAGGTTTCAATACTCCTTGGGAATAACAAGTTGGCCCAAATTCAATTAAAATACTAGTTTTACAATGGAAAAAATGACAAGTTGAGTGAAACATTTTGTACTCATCACATTCTTTTGATTTCAAATTTCAGTTTTGACCGAGGTGATGATATTATATTAGGTGAATCTTGAGGAAAGTATTTGTTGTTCTTTGGTTCAAGATTGGTTTGGACATGTGAAGAAAGTGATTTTATATTTATGACATGATGATTTTCAAATAAGGTTGAGGCTCAACAATAGGCATGATAGTTTCATTTTGAATTTGAGGTGCACCATTGCATTCACAAGCAAAGGTTCGAGGTATTTGCATGTTCAAGTAGAATTGCATATGAGACAGAGAACAAACTTCGAGACATCATCATGATCCACTTGAAGTACATTTTAAACCATTGATGGAAAGGATTTCTCATGAAACATAATATGCCTAGAAATATATTTACTCCAAATCTAAGCATTTGTGACACTTATGTTGAGCAACATACCGATATAAAGACCTTTTTTTTGCTTCTAAAAGAAAGCTCGTTGTTCTCATGTGGCCTTAGATATGGGTAGCAGGCACATATGAATATTCTCATTGAAGTATAGTCTGTCATTTTTATGAAGCATGAAGTAAGAGAATAAACTTTTGAGAAGTTTTGTGGGAAACCGATTTATCAAGAAAAGTGTTGTAAGAAGACATATGTGCAATTTTTATTTGGTAGTTGGATTTTAGCTAATAATATTAAACCACTTTCATGAATATGCTGATGTTTTTGTTCGTCAATACTTTTTAATTGTAAAGTGTAGAGACATGTTAATATATGGTATATCCCATATTTTGTGAGAAAGGAGTTAAAAACAGTAGAAATATATTCCTCCCTATTGTCGAATTGTAGTTTCTACTATAGAATTATATTGCTAAAAAATAATAAAAACATTTGACTTAAAGTGAAGAGAGACATCCATGTAAACCGACCATAGTCACAAATAAAAATTGGATAATTCTAAACATCAGTGTGAATGAATTGTAAAGGTTTGACAGAGACTCGACTAGAATATCAACGGACAACAACTTATTAAAATTTTCTAATACGCAAAAATCTAATTTATTTAAGAACTTAGAGTAAGACAAATAATTATACAAACAATTCAAATTGGACTTGGCGGGATGTCATATGCCAATGTTCAAGAGGTTTTTATTTATATCTTTATTGTGAAATATCATATTTTATTTGAGAGACTTTTACGCCCAAAAAAGGATAAAGTCCATTTTTAACCGATCTGTGAAGATATATGCAATCCGTCTTATTGTCATTCACACAAAAATCAATTCCGATTAGTATAAAATATCAGTCATTACATAAACATAACTAATTGATAGATAAAAGATTAGTTGAATCATCAAGGCAATTAAGAATATTAATGAGTTTGAAAGATTTCTTAATGTTGTATTATCAGATTTTTAATACCAAATATGACCATTGCCAACTTTGATAGTACTATTACCTCCGTATGAAGTTTGGGCCATAATTCATGGCATTAACAATGATATGAGCATTGGTACCATCACGCCGTACCAAATACTCTGGTCATAGGAATTATTGACTTCCACATCCACCGCAACAAGATGAGCATGTGG
Source organism: Rehmannia glutinosa (assembly GCA_016081115.2). Taxonomy (NCBI): domain Eukaryota; kingdom Viridiplantae; phylum Streptophyta; class Magnoliopsida; order Lamiales; family Orobanchaceae; genus Rehmannia; species Rehmannia glutinosa. The sequence goes on from JABTTQ020002112.1 coordinate 70,736, forward strand.
TAAACACCTCAAGAGAAAAATCAAAATGATGATATCTGGCCAAGGCCGCAATATATCCTTTCTCACCACAAATCGACAAGTTGATGGGTCATTTGTTTATTGATTGATTCGAGTGGTAGATGGAACTTGAATGCTTTTATTCGTAAAATATGGTTTTAAAGTTAGTGTTATGCACTTTTGGCTTTTTAAGGAAAATATTTTTCTTTGACTTGATGCAAATTCAAAGTCTTTGATCAAGTGTCGAGTTGTATTGTGTTTGAATAAGAGTTTCAAAGTCGAGAAATTCAACTTGAAAGTCGTCAAAGAAAATATATCAAGAGTGGAATACAAATTTGAACATAGGGATGAAATGGAAAAATTCTCGTCAAGTCCTCCCAAGAGAAAACTTATCAAATATTGATCATATGTAGCATTAATCGTAGCGACATTCCACAACTTATTCCTATCTATTACACAATAAATGCAAGTACAAAATTTATAATATTTTGGGGAGCTAACATTCTAATATAAGTTTTCTAAGCATCATCAAAACCTATACAATAATTTTCCTAACGAAATATTTGGCTTTCTTGCCTTTTGTATTTCATTCTATTGTATTTATAGTATATTACACATAACAAACTCTAGAAAGATAAGGAGTTCAAATTACAAAACACATCCGACTCTCATCTATTGAATATAAACCGGAAAACTGGAGATGACACACTTTGACTTGAGCATATATTGTCACTTCTATCCGTTAAATAAATATTTTTATCGTAATTTTAATAATTTGATATAAATGAGTTTTATACCAAAACAATATTCCCAAATGTTGTCCAAATATTTCAAAACACTTTCAATGATTTTTACTAAATTTTTGGAGTACTTCTTGAACTTTATTTTTGACAAAATTCGGACAACTTCTCTGTACTTAGGTCGACCGGTGGCCCTATAGCGCAACCCATACCTGAAAGTTGGACAAAACAGAGAATAAACAGTGGGATTACGTAGCGGAGGGCGACCGGTGGGTCGACCGGTGCTTCGGAATCATTTTTTTCTTCGCTTTTTCTCTCAATCAAGGGGATCGTCGAACCATGGGGACCAGGTCGAACCCCTAAGCGAGGTCTCCCCTATGCAGCCAGCTGGACCGTCTCCCCCATGGCAACCCGTATTAGAATATTTCTAACGTCTTTATTTCTTTCGAATTTGTTAGAGGGCTACTGGCCGCTCTATTGTTTTATCAGCAAAAACTATCCGTTGCAGTAGACAACTTTTCATGGAATTGTGGCTTTGTTTCTAATAGCTATTTTCTTGGGTTGTTTGGTATTTCTTTTGCAGAAATCACTCATTTAGGAGGAGCTATGTTGGTGATTAAATCAATGAGCTCTCCTATAAATACATGAAGGCTTGAAGGATCAAACACAACAACATGACACAAGCAACAAGCAAAAAATCAACAAACTTCTCATTCTTCACTTTCAATACACTTGTTGTAAAAGCGTAAGCTTATCACTTTCACATTTTGCTTATTAGACTATTCCTTCTTAATTACACTTGCACTTCAGAGTTGTATATTTCATTTGAGTTGTAATCTTGATTGGTTTAAATCGTCCAAAACAAGACATACTTGTTAAGTGTTCTTGTGGTAAGAACACACTTGGTTGATTCTAGGTGTTGAAGAGTTTGGTGCTCTTCATTGTTGTAAGAAGATTGTGGTAATCCTCATAGGTGGTGTTGTAAGAAGAGTATGATAGAGTACGTAGGCCCTAGGTGGGTTAAAGCTCTATAAACCATTGTGTGTTGATTTATTTTCTACACTTCAACTTTTTCATAATCTTCATATTCGAAACAGAGGACGAATCGGAAAATTGGGAAAATCTATTCACCTCTCTCTGATTTTCGTAGCCACTTGACTAACACTATCTTGATTTTTTCAATTGCTCTTTGACTCCAAAAAGTTGCTTAAATAGTTGAATTATATGAATTTTGTGGATTTTCTCAACTGCTCGTCAAATGCTCGACACAACCTAATTTATATACTTAAGTTCTATTTTAAATTTAACTAGTTTTTTATTCGTATGCGATGCACGAGGTATATATATGTGGGACATCTGTTTTATACTTTTACATATATATTTTTCTAATAGTCCTATAAATTCTACATTTCTATATCATGCATTTAGGGATGTCAACATCCTCGAACCATCCCGTTGGTAGCCGAATTGAATTGAACAGGGAATCCCCTGCTAATTGGAGGATGGGAGCGGGGATGAGGATTCCCCGCTTCTTTAGAACTAGAGATGGGACATGGATGATATTTATATCACCACCCCTTCTCATTCCAATTATATAGTTAAATAGAAATTGTCCGTTCCATACTAATTCTATGAACATGTATATGGTATTTATCTATTATTGATATTAATTTTATTTATAATTTTTTTATTTTATTAATTCTAAAAACTAAACCCAAGAATCTTCACAAATTTTACATGTTCTCATTCTTCATTTTACAAATTATAAATTTATGTTATCTATGTTTTAAAAAAATATTGTGATGGCAAAAGGTTTAAAATTTCAAAAAAAATATTTAAAATATAAAGATAATGAATTTGGTTATAAATCCTACGGTAAAATAATAAAAATAAATAAATTATTATAAATACAAAAAATCTCTTTAAATATAAAATAATATTTGGTTGTGTGAATATGAATTGTATCAATTTGTAGAACATGTTTATCTATAAGAAATTAAAATTTGGAAAAAGTTTTAACTACCCAATGTTGATTGTTTTTAATACTCAGATCTTTGAATATTTAATAAATTGTAATTTCAATACAATCAATAGTAAAATTATATCTAATTTTAATATTTTTGGGGTTTAGAAAGCTAAACAATTTTCAAAATTATTAAATGAACTAAATAAATCATGTTTTTTTTTTTTTTGCAACAAAATTTTAAGGGATGAAATATAAAACAAATACTATTTTATTTTTATATATGCACATATATCAAATAATTATCAAATAGACAAATTCATATCTAATCCCAAATGTATAAATTTGAAACTTTAATATCAAAATACGGTGATAAATAGTAAAATAATTTGTATTAAAATGAAAAGTTCATTAACATATAAGAAATAATTTTCTATATATAAAATACTATTATAATATAATTTTATATTAAATAAATCTTAATTTTCTTCTTACGTAAATATATATAATATTGTGAATGGATATATGTGATATATAAAATTAGGATACATATTTTGAGATATCTTCTTTAATTAAAATAAGTATTTTTAATTAAATTTAATCATTTTAAATATAAATATAATTATTACAAATTATGCTAATCTCAAATAACAACTATATAAATATCATAATTACACAAATATATGAATATACAAATTGATGTATAATAGCCCGAATGCATAGTTTTTAAAGCCCATTATAAATTATAAAATAATGAGTAAATATTACTTATATTTATTATATATTTATTTTATATATTCAATATGAGTGTTAAATTGAAGATCGTAAAAAATTAATTAATTTGATATATTATACATAAAAAATCGATCAAAAATAAAAAAAATTATTAATTTTAATAAAAAAAAGATAAATACAATAATCAATGTAGTACACACATATTTGAAAAATTAATTTTAAATAATTATATTTTTTATATCATTTTAAAAAATCATTATTTAAAGAAAGTTGGCTACCAAAAATAATGAAATACCAAATATTTTTCATGAACTACTATTTATAGCACAAAAAAATGGGCGGAAACATTTTCTCACACTATTTCTAGAAGCGGTTGTTATTATATACTAGTTTCTGACTCGTGCGATGCATGAGATATGAATTTGTGTTTTGTCGTTATAGGATGTCTTCTCATAAAACTACACATGGCCTTGTTTCATAGCCCACTATGTTTTTTGTCATTTTCGAGTCTTTGATAATGGTCAACATGAGGGATATTTTTTTAGTTTGAAGGCTAATTGGTCGTAAGATAATTTACGATATAAAAGTGAATTGCGTAAAAATGAATTTGAGCAATGTCATCACATATATATAGTGTAACCGTAGAGAATATTTAGGGAAGTAGTTTTATAGACCAATTGAATGCTTATAATTTTTGTTATTTTTTGGATATATCTCTATATTTGAATGATTGTATTTTTATTGTTATATCGGTTTTAATTGAACCACAATTATTTATGTATCAATTTTCTATTAATTAATCATTACTCATTATTAATTTATATTTAACTAAAAAACCTACAATGTTAATGGAATTTGAATCCAAAATATCATAATTGTTTTAGAGTGTCAGTTTTCTTACTTAAGCTAGCCCTTAAATATTAATTTTAAAAGCAAAACATGAAAGATAAAATGAGCGTACCTAGCTTCAATTTCTTCAAAAAAGTACGGGTTGTGCTTCTTGCTTGCTATTTGCCAAATAATAATAATAATAATAATAATAATAATAATTACAAAATATCTATTTTTTTCTTTTTAACTTCTATGCGTAAAATCCGAATCCTCGATTAAATTTTGAGTTCTTCAATTTAATATGGATTTCCCCAATACAAAATATCTATTTTTTTCTTTTTAACTTCTATGCAGAAAATCCGAATCCTCGATTAAATTTTGAGTTCTTCAATTTAATATGGATTTCCCCAATCCATGCTAATTTCCAACTAAGGAATGATTTATTCTTAAAAGTCTTTTATTTCCTTTCCTAAAAGTCTTTTATTCCCTTATAAAATCTAACATCGGATTCCAATCATAATAATGCAAATCTATTTTTTTTTTAAATAAAATAATTAAATTTCATTTTAGGAAATAGCAAATAGGGAAAATATTTTTAGAAATAGTTTGTTATTATATATATATATATAGATATCAATGACGGCCGTAAATTTGGGTAGGGGGGCCCAATTAATATTAATATGGATTGAGTTCGTCGGCTTTTGGCTACTTATTCAAAATAGAAATAGTTTTAACCATGTTTTTTTAGTCATTTTTAGTTCAAATTTTCACTTTGTCTTTTCCATTTCTATGGACCGGTCTATGACTCGGTATCGAAAAATGTACCGCATCAATTTTTTGAAATATAATCAAGTATCTCATTAAAGAACACAAGAAGGCTATAAATGTGTCAAAATGACTAAAAAACATGTTTTCGAAAATTATGATTATTTTTCATTTTTACAAAACGTTAGTGGACAATTTGTCCATTATAACATATAAAAACGAAAAACAAAACATCAAATTTAAAATAAGTGGAAGTTTTGATAAGTCATTGTATTAATTCAATCACATATTAATATTTAAAATAAATAACAAAATATAATTACATCAATATACCAAAAGGACAAATAGAGACGCAAGAGAATAATGCAAAATTCAAGTTAAAATTTATGACAGAGCTTAAAAAATGTACAAAATTTTAAGAAAAGGAAAAAATGACTAAGACTCATATTTTTCACAAATCAAAATAGGAAAAATGAATGAAATATAATTGATGACATTTTTTCCCATTTTTTTATTTTTTTATTTTTTTATTTATTTTAAGATTAAAATTATGTAAAATGACCAAAATACCCCTATTGTTTTTCAAAATTTGAGGGGGCCCAGTCCCCTTTGCTTGGCCCCTTAACAGCTTCGCCGATAGATATATAGATATTTTCTCATTATATCAGACATAAAAACAAATACTCACAAGTCAAATAATTTGCAATTAAAAATATAGAGAAGAAAAAGATAACTTGTCAAATAACTTAAGGTAATTAAGTGCGTTATGTTCTCGTCTTTACCAACCAATATTGTCACAAATATAACCATACGTTCTTTTTCTTGAACCTTAGAATTGTCGATTTTTTCAATTTTTTCGCTCGGTCGGCCTAAAGTCACGGACTTGTTCCTTAACAATGAACCGTGCGGCCTTAGCGCTCTTCCGCCCCTCGCGGTTGCTAAGTCAGCCTCTCTCGAACGTGCTAGTGTGTGAAGAAGTGTAAGAAAGATGGCTAAGAAAGAACACAAGATAGTTGGGAAAGAACACTTGTATATTCACTCAAACTTGCTTACAAGACTTGATGGTTTGCAAATGAAACCATGCCCCTATTTATACTACTCCACCTCCTAAATGGACGGTGGTGATGCATTTGATCCTACGGTTGGGAGAAGTTCTCTAGAACTCTCCAAGGAATGTCCCTAGAATATTCTTACAAGATATTTACAAAGGAATGCTCTAGAATCACCCTACAATCTCTACAAAACTCTACAAGACTCTAGAACATTCTATGTACAATTGGGCCTAAGTATTTAGGCCATTGTGTGGGCTTGATTCTGGGCTAGCCTCCAAGCTCAATGCAGCAAAATTGGGCAGCCCGTTACATTCTCCCCCACCTAATTCGGCGGCGTCCTCGTCGCCTCGTACTCGTTGAGTTGTGGTCGGAACTGCCACAAGTCTTCTTCAAGTTCCCATGTTGCCTCGGACTCGGGTAGCCCCTTCCATTTGATTAAGTATTGAGTACGGCGTGGAACACCTCGCCTTCGAACGATTCTCTTCATGAGCACCTCTTCAACGTCCTTGTCAAACGACTTGGTCACCACAGGAGGTGCTCGTTGTAATACCCTCGGCTTGGGTCTTCCTCGTCCACATAATATGGCTTCAACATACTAACGTGGAAGACCGGATGAATTTTCAAAGTATCAGGTAGGTCGACGCGATAAGACACCTTACCTACCTTACCTGTGATGGTGAACGGCCCTTCGTAACGCCTCACCAAGCCCTTGTGCATGCCCCGTAACGCCTTGAACTGTTGCGGTAGGAGCTTGATGAAGACTAGATCGCCAATGGTGTACTCCTTTGGCCGTCTCTTCTCATCAGCCCATTTCTTCATCTTCTTGCGGGCCTTTTCTAAGCATGAACGGGCTAAGTCGGCCTGCTCCTCCCATGACTTAGCCATCTTCGCTGCCCCCGGACTCCGCCCATCTTCTAGGCCTGTGGCCAAGGTGTGTGGAGTCAAAGGTTGTTGTCCCGTTGCAAGTTCGAACGGGCTTCGTCCCGTGGCCTCACTCCGCTGCAAGTTATAAGAGAATTGCGCCACATCAAGGAGTTTGGCCCAATCTTTCTGGTTGGCACTCACAAAGTGCCTCAGGTAGCACTCCAACAAGGCATTCACCCGTTCAGTTTGTCCGTCGGTTTGGGGGTGAAAGCTTGTTGAGAAATTCAACTCCGTGCCTAGGAGTTTGAAGAGCTCCGTCCATAGTCGCCCCGTAAAGCGAGGATCGCGATCACTGATGATGTGCCGTGGTAGTCCCCAATACTTCACCACGTTCTTGAAAAAGGCTCTCGCTGCTTCCTCTCGATGTGCAATCCTTTGTACAGGGTATGAATGTCCGCACTTGGAAAAGCGATCGACCACCACCATTATCGACCGAACCCCCGATTTGGGCAATGCACTTATGAAATCCATGGTGATGGAGTGCCATGGACGGCCGGTCGGCGACGGGTAATGGCTCGGCGCCCCGCCGGTTGCTTATTCTCCGCCTTGTCTTGCTTTGGCACACAAGACAAGTCCTTAAATAGAGCTCGACGCCGTCCCTCATCTGTGGCCAAAAGTATGCGCTTCTAGTAACGCCACGCGCTTTTGGCCCGGATGACCTGCCCATTTTTTTGTGTCGTGACATTCCTTGATGAGATCCTTCCTCGGTTGTCCCATCTCGGAACGTATAAACGTCGCCCTTTGGTGTAGAGTAGGCCGTCCTCTACCCAAAATTGCTTGGTCTGCCCTCCTTGGCTAGCTTCATGAGCTCCTAGCCATAGGGTCATGCTCACCCTTGTCGATGCGGTCCACGATCTCCCCTTTTGTTGCGCTTATGGTCGCAAGCTCGCCTTGCGGCTTAATGCGTCGGCTACCACGTTGGCTTTCCCTGGTTTGTACTCCAATGTGTAGTCGAACTCGGCCAAGAAGTCTTGCCACCGGGCTTGCTTCGGTGATAGCTTCTTTTGAGTTTGGAAGTAGCTTGTGGCAACGTTGTCCGTCTTGATGGTGAAATGAGATCCCAGAAGGTAGTGTCGCCACACCCGTAGGCAATGAATGATGGCCGTCATCTCCTTCTCTGCACCGTGTATCGGCGCGCTCGGTGTCATTGAGCTTGCGACTTTCGAATGCTATTGGATGTCCCTCTTGCATCAATACTCCCCAATAGCAAAGTCGGACGATCGGTATGTAATTCGAATGGCTTTCCAAAGTCGGGCGTGCTAGGACCGGTTCTGGCCTCTGCGGCCTTCAGGTTGTCAAACGCCTTTTGACATTTCTCGGACCATTCCCATGCTCTCCCCTTCTTGAGCAGGTCCGTCAAGGGTGCCGCCCGTGCCGAGTATCCCTGTATAAAACGACGGTAATAATTAACAAGACCAAGGAAAGATCTAAGTTCAGTTACCTTGGTCGGGGCCTCCCACTCCACGATAGCCTTTATTTTGGCCTCGTCCATCTGAAGCTTCCCATGCCCGATAATGTGTCCCAAGAAGGGTACCTCCTCCTTTGCGAACGAGCACTTCTCCTTCTTGACATACAATTGGTTTTCCCGCAATACCTGGAAGATGGTGCGTAGGTGGTCGGCATGCTCCTCCATTGAGTTGCTATATATCACGATGTCATCCAAGTAGACCACCACGAACCGGTCTAGGTAGGGCTGGAAAATCTTGTTCATCAACGTGCAAAACGTTGCTGGGGCATTGGTTAGTCCGAACGGCATGACTAACCATTCATACGATCCATACCGGGTAATGCACGTCGTTTTCGGCTCGTCCCCTTCGGCTATGCGGACTTGGTAGTAGCCTTTCTGTAAGTCCATCTTGGTGTATACTTTGGCACCACCAAGCCTGTCAAACAAGTCAGCAATTAACGGGATGGGGTAGCGGTTCTTAATTGTTACCTTGTTAAGCGCCCGGTAGTCCACGCACATCCTCAATGATCCATCATGCTTCTTCTGAAATAAGACCGGCGCGCCATAAGGTGCTTTGGAAGGCCTGATCTTCCCCGTGTCAAGCAACTCCGTTAGTTGCTTGCGTAATTCCTCGAGTTCGGGCGGAGCCATCCGGTAAGGTGCCATGGCGGGCGGCTTGGCACCCGGCTCCAGCTCGATCTTGTGATCCACCTCACGCCTTGGTGGAAGTTGATTCGGCAGCTGGGCAGGCATGACGTCCTTGTTCTCGTCCAACACCTCTTGGATGAGCGGGTGAACGTCGTCCTCCTTGATAGTGGGTTGGTCCTCCTCCTTGAGGGTGGCTAAGAACGTCGGCTCCCCCCTTTTCACCCCCTTGGTGAGTTGCATGGCCGACAAGTGCTTTGCCTCCCGTTGATGCGTAGTGGATGACTCAACGGTCGGAATCATGCAAGGTGACCCTTTCTCCAAGATGCATACAGAACTAAATGAAGGCATAGGGATAGCGGTTACCTTGCGTAAGAAGTCCATCCCGAGCACGACCTTGAAGTCATCCATTGGTGCCACCGAAAAATCCACTTGGCCCTTCCAAGTGCCTAGTTGTAGCTCTACGCCTCGAGCTATGCCGTTCAGTGGCTGGGCTTTGGCATTGACGGTCTTCAACCAACCGTCCCCATTCGTCCATCGTAGGCCTAACCTCTTGGCCTCTTCCACGGTCACAAAGTTGTGGGTTGCTCCCGTGTCTACCAATGCCTTGGTAGACCTCCCATTGATAAGTGCCTCTACATACATAAGCCCCTTGCTTGATGGTGTCGGCACTGGCTTGGCTTTGAGGGCGTTGAGGAGTTGGAGAGATCCCATCTTGTTCGTTTCCTCCTCAAGAACACTATCCGTCTCTTGCCTCTCGAGCATGGCGGATAACGACCCAAGTTTTGGACAATTGCTCATGGCATGTGGCCCCTTGCACATGAAGCATCCGCTTCGGGGCACGAAGGCACGCTTCTTGTCTTCGTATTCTTTGTGGGAAGACCCCCCGTCGTCCCTCCTTGGTGGCGGCCTTCGTTGGTCTCGGACGCCCCGCTTCTCTCCCCACCTTTGCCGAGTTCATCTTCTCCTTATTCTTCTGAGCATCCCCGAATGTGTGAGGTTGGAACTCGGTAAAGGGATTCGGCATGACAATAGCCTCATCGACCGATCAACGCCTCGTCGGTGAAGTTCTTGCTTTACCCATCCCTCGTAGTCCGTCTACGAAGTAAAACAATAAGTCCTCCTCGGCCATGTTGGGGATTTGAAGCATTAGGGTGGTGAACTCCTTGACGTAGTCTCGGATAGTACCCTTTGCTTCAACTCCCTAAGTCTCTTGCGGGCTTCGTGAGACAACGTTCTCGGATAGAAGTGGCGTTTAAGCTCCTTCTTAAAATCGTCCCATTTATGAATCCAACGGTGCCCCGCGTCCATGTCGGCGTGCTTCCTGCGCCACCATAACATTGCAAAAGATCGGTAAGGTAGAGAGATGCGGTCTTTACCTTTGATAGCTCGTCGGTAAGGTTGAGTCCTCAGCATCGCTCCATACGCCATAGGTAATTCTCCACTTCCTTGGCGTCTCGCGCCCGTTAAACCCTGTCGGCTTGGGCGAGTCCACCCTTGGACTAGATGTAGGCGTGCTAGCTCCCCGCTAGCGGCCTTTCGCAAGTGCCAAGTCTTCTTGCATCCCTCGATGCTTGCTTGAAGAGCTTGGACAATATCAAAGAACTCTCGCCTCTAGCCGTGCAAAACGTTCCTCCAACGTTGTGTTGGCATCAGCGCATTCTTGCACCGACTCCTTGACGGTGTCCAATCGTCCGAGCACGTGGCCCTCCAACGTCTCGACATTGTGCTCGACCCTCTCGAGCCTCTCGCCCATCTCGCTGCGCAAGAAGCTCCCAAGGAGAAGATTCACCACGAGCCTTTCGTCACGCTTCTTCTTGTCCTTGGTTGGCACGAGTTCCCTCCCACGAACGTCCGTCACCCCGACGCAATATCCTTGTCGCCACCGCCATTACGCTAACTTCACTACACTTGTGCCCGAACCGGCTCGATACCACCATCACGGACTTGTTCCCTTAACAATGAACCGTGCGGCCTTAGCGCTCTTCCCCTCGCGGTTGCTAAGTCACCTCTCTCGAACGTCTTTAGTGTGTGAAGAAGTGTAAGAAAGATGGCTAAGAAAGAACACAAGATAGTTGGGAAAGAACACTTGTATATTCACTCAAACTTGCTTACAAGACTTGATGGTTTGCAAATGAAACCATGCCCCTATTTATACTACTCCACCTCCTAAATGGACGGTGGTGATGCATTTGATCCTACGGTTGGGAGAAGTTCTCTAGAACTCTCCAAGGAATGTCCCTAGAATATTCTTACAAGATATTTACAAAGGAATGCTCTAGAATCACCCAACAATCTCTACAAAACTCTACAAGACTCTAGAACATTCTATGTACAATTGGGCTTAAGTATTTAGGCCATTGTGTGGGCTTGATTCTGGGCAGCCTCCAAGCTCAATGCAAAGCAAAATTGGGCAGCCCGTTACACTAAGCTCTACTTTAATGCCCCTTCCCCTTCCCATAGTAAGGATCGACGATATAGTAGCGATCGGATATAAAACAATCTCATATTTATTCCACAAGATATTCTTTTACCCCAAAACGTGATTGTTTATGAAGATTTTCATAAAATAAGCTATTTATTCACTTTCATTTTTCCCACGAATCAATTCTATCTTTTTTAAAAAAATCAATCAAATCACCAATCATTTATACACACTAGTTTTTTACCCGTGCGATGCATGGGGTATATATATGTGAGTCATCTGTTTTATACTGTTATAGGTATATTTTTTCTAATAATTCTATGAAATTATATATCCTGCATTTAAGGATAACAATATTCTCGAACCATCCCGTTGGTAACTAAATAGAATGGAACATGAAATCCCCTGTTAATTGATGATGGAAGCGAGTATGGGATTCCCCGCTTATATAGAGTCGGGGATGCGACATGGATGATATTTATATCCCCGTCCCCCTTCTCATTCCTAGTTAAATGAGAATTTTCTGTTCCATCCTCATTCTTCGAATATGTATATTATATTTATCTATTATTGATATTTATTTTATTTTATTCGAGAAAACATATAAAAAAATATTATTTATGTGTGGGACCTCAAAATTGCATGAAGAATTCATTTCTAATAAAAAAATTATTTATGAGAATATTTTATTTCCCAAAAATTGTCGTCCGACGCGTGAAAATACCATTTAAATCGGGATAAAACATACCAAAAAATATTATTTCGGTGCGGGATTTGTTTGGGACCTCAAAATTGCATGAAAATTTTATTTATGATGAAAAAAATTGTTTTGTCTAACAAATATACCCAATAATCTTTACAAATTTTACATGTTCTCATTATTTTATAAAATATAAATTTATGTTATATATATTTTAAAAAAATAGTGATGGCAAAAGGTTTAAAATTTTAAAAAACTATTTAAAATATAAAAATAATTATTTTGAATATGAATTATATGATTAAATAATAAAAATAAATTATTACAAATTATAAAAAAGTTATTTAAATACAAAACATTTGGTTGTGTGAATATAAATTATATCAATTTATATAATATGTTTATCTATAAGAAATTAAAAGTTTGGAAAAAAATTAACTACCCAATGTTGATTTTTTTTTTCGCCCCAATACTTAATATTTAATATATTATATTCTCAAAACAATTAATAGCAAAATTATTTCAAATTCTAATGTTTTTTGGGGTTAGAAAGCTAAAACATATTAAAAATTAAACAAAAATAATGTTTATATTTAGCAACACAATTTTAAGGGATTAAATATTTCAAAAAGAAACTATTTTATTTTTAATATATACACACGTATCAAAAAATTATCAAATAGACAAATTCATATTTAATTACAAATGTACAAATTTCAAACTTGAATATCAAAATTTGGTGATAAATAGAAAACATAATTTCCATTAAAATAAAAAGTATGAGGCCCCAAATTTTTATACCATAGTTGACACGATCCACATATATTTCGATATATTATTTTAGTATTCCGATTAATTATTCTTGTATTCACTATTTATTTTACCTAATATATTATTTAAAAAAACAAAAATTCCATTCTTTAGTATTTTAAAACTAAAACTCTTGTCGCCATATTTTTTTAATGACGATGGTACTTATATTTAGTTATTTTCCATAAAGCTACTATTGCCCAATCGATCAAAACCATTTTTATTTAAAATAAAACTACGTCTTAATTTTTAATATTTTGAAATATCCATTTCTATAAATTCAATATTTTACTCCAAATCTATTATCTCGAGTTAACAAAAATTTATTATGATTTTTGAAATTCTTGGCATAGATTAAAGTAGTATTTGAACTTATTTTATTGAGAAAACGATTTTATGCTTTTCAATCAAACTATTTTATTTTATGATCTATTAAAACCATCTACTACTAATTTAATACATTAACCGACTGGATTTCCTCTTAACAACTAATTATTTTCTTGTAGCATAATATTTATTTAAATAATTTATTAATTTCGAAAATTATATTTATATATTTCGAAATAATTTTTATAATTTGATTAATTGCTTGATTGATATATTTGACTTGTATTATTGGTTCTAATTCTATTTAATACCCTAGATTATAAGTGATGATACTACTTGGCAATTACTAGACACCTTATATATAGATGACTAATTACATAAGTGTGATACGATTTACTATATGGGAATTGACTTATATATATGACAATTAGTTGTAAGATGGATAAGAGACTTGTATAAGACTAGAAGAAACAACCTTATCTTTTTCCTTTTGACTTATTCTCTTAAGCATGCCAGCCTTCATCCATTCCAACAAGTCTTGCTTCTACCAATGCAAGCATGCACCCCTTAGCCTTTGTCTTTTCCCCTTGTCTTATTCACTCCAACTTGCAAGCCTTCTCAAGCCCCAAGAAGACTTTTATGATTCCTCCAAGCATGCCCTACTAGACAAGCTTCCAAGATTCATCTCCTCATTCTACACTTAACCATCCGACAAACAAAGAAAAACACCACTCCCTCCCTCAAACCAATAGGGCCGAAAATTATAAGGTAAAAAGGGTAAAGATTGTGACTTTAGAAGGCTTTCAAGAAGCTAAGGATTAAGGCAAAGTCTTGCAACCATAATTTTCCTTACTTCTTCTCCTTTTCTCCATTTTTTCACTTTTTGACACCCTAAACCGCCCTTGTAGGGGCTACCCTAAGGAGATAAGGGACCTTGAGGAAGCCTTGTGAAGATTTAAAGCCATCTAGACAACTTCTTCCTAAGACACAACAAGGTGGGTGAAACTCTTCTAAAAGTCATGATTTTTGCATGAAATGGCATGAATATATGTGTTTATGTTTTTTATATTTCTGGAAAAAAAATCAGTTTTTATTTCTGGAAAATTTCGAAAATTATAAAAGTGCTTTTTTTGGTTAGAAAATAGATTTTATATGCACATATGTCTCCTTATATATTAAAAAATAAAGGCATGAATATATGAGACTATACTTTTATATATTCTGGAAATTTCGGTTCCTTTTGGCTCTGGAAATTTCAAAAAAAATATATGTATGTGTTGGAATTATGATAAAAGTGCTTTTTTTTGTTGGAAAATAGCTTTTATATGCTTATATGCCTTCCTTATATGTATATCTTCAAAATGGCTGAGAAATATGAAAAAATATATTTTAATATGTTATATTAATATTCTGGACTTATGGTTTTAAACAAAATTGAATTTGGGCCACTTTTGCAAATAAGGCAAATTATAGGGCCAAAAATGATAAAATTGAAAACTGTGGAACCCACTGAATTTCAAAATTCTGGACTGAAATTTCTGTAATAACAATGAAAATAATAATTATGACCCTCCGGGTCAAGCAAATGCGAATACAAAAACTTTTGGACACTAAAATGTTAATTTTCCAAACTTTAGGTGCTAAATTATAAAATCCAAAAATTAGGGAAGACACTGTCCCAAAATTAATAAAAACTTATTTCAAATAGTATTCTGGACTTAAAGTCCAAATTTCACGAAAAACGGGCTTGAAATAAGCCCTTAATGGCAAAATCACCTTTGGGGCCAAAATAGAATTTTCAGAAAAATTGATACTAAATCAGAAAATTTTTCAAAACTGTTTTTAACTCAAATACATACTGCTCTAAAGAAAATTTTAGACTTGGAATCTCGTTAATACCCTTCCCAGTTTAAGAGATATCCATTTTCAAAATATCGGGTCAAAAATATATATTTGGGAAATATTTGGGACTGACCTATAATTTTCGAAAATCTGACCGAAACCCAGAAAATATGATTCCTTAGAACCTTTAGAAAAACAAGAGACTGACCTTGCTTTTTTTTCGAGTTCGGGATCACAACTTATGGAATTTTAAACCCGACATAAATTTTCTCTTTAATTAAAATATTTTATTTTAAATAAAATTTACCAAGGTCATAGGAAATTATTTTATTTTCTAACTTCAGTTTATTCATACAATTTAACTAAAAATTCCATTTTTAAAATTATTGTCCGAATTTATTCGAGATTTTCATACCGACTACTTGTCTCGTTAATAAGGCGACTTCCTCACCCACATAATCTGAACCTTATTAAGAACTTCAAAGCATAATACACTGAATCAATGAATAGAAGAGGCTAGATAACCCCGTATCTATACCGTGTTAATGACTAATCGATCGAATATCGGACGCGGTGAGTCTATGAACGCACCGGTCCTACTAACTGACTGACTGGGTTGGCGTCACACTTTCGTGCGCAACCAACTGATATGAATTGACGGATTTGTGGAATGGATAAGTCGCGTATGAGATGGGTTGCTTGGCTACAGTCTCATGCCGGCCTCCATCGTCCAACTCCCAACATCGAGCCGGATAGGAGAGTCTGGCGGGCGATTGGGTCATAGGATTTTGGGTATAATCATGATTATGACGTTCTACGAGCTTAGCCGGCTCACTTTGTGGAGACGCGTGTCAATCGGAATAGAGGCTACTGACCCTTTCGACGGGAGGGATAAGGTGTACTATTGGAGAGATGATGTTTGATCAACACTTCTCGCCATATAAGGTGGTCAGGTTGCGTCACACTTTCGTGTGCAACCAATTGATATGAGTTGACGGACTATCACGGGTTGGCGTCACACTTTTTTGCGCAACCAACCGATATGAATTAATGGACTAACGGGTTGACGCGTCACACTTTCGTGCGCAACCAGCGATATGAATTAACGGATCGACCGATTTGTTAACTAATATTATAAAAACTACTAAGTATATGAGAATGCCATTGCACGTTTCTTGCATCAAAACTCATGAAACGATTTTCTGCACAAAATATAAGCTCCACTTGTACACACTCACCACACCCATTGAGAATTTTTGTCTCACTCCCACATATTTTTCCAACTGGAGGATCGGGCTTTGCACGGAGGAAGATCGGAGAGGATGTTGAAGCTCTTGACTACCCCAATATTGTCTTGGACCAATGAGACGATTGAACCCTGTTTATGTTATTTTTGTGAATGAACAAATTGAGAATTTTGTAATAGCGGGCATAGGACCGAAGAATGATGGTAACGAGGATTGTATTTTATTTTATGATTCTCTTCTTTGTGAAGCCCTCGATTTTATTCGAACATGTACTTATATCACGTATTGTCTTTGTACTATTTGACAATTCTACCGCGTCGCTTTGTGAGGTAAATATTAATGATAAATACATTTCATCTTTAATTTCTCTTATTTATTTCTTGTGATCATAATCATTTATTAATTTTATTTCACATTTATGATCACTTGGTTGATCATCATTATCATTACTTGTGTATTTTTTTAGTCACCTTAGAATTTTAAGAGACTAGTTATTTAGAGATTTATGCCTTATAGAATTAAGAATTCGATTTAGATTAAATGATCATGAGACTTATAAGTGATCAAGGAGATCACTAATTATTTTGGAGATTGATATTATTCACCTATTATCATCAATTTTGGGACATAAAAACAAAATATGGAAATACCACAAATACCCCTAAGGGACGGCCATGATGGGTATTTTTAGTGTAGAAATATCTCCCAACTCTTGTACACATACACCTTATGTATTCATCTTGTGTATTAATACACCATTAATTCAAATCTTATACACAATACCTTATACACCAATTCTTTATTATAAACTTACCCAACATGTTGGAGGCTTCCCAACATTCCATGCCAACATCATCCTCAATCCCTTCAATTTCATCCTCCCATGCAAGACCACACCTTGACCAAGGTCCTTGTCCCTCATGCAAGCTACACCTTTCAAGCCTTGGAACAAAACAAAATTTGTCTCCCTCCCCCTCTCTCATTGTGAACGGCCAAGGGCCATTTTGATGATCAAAAATTGTTCAAAATATCATTTTTATCCAACTCATTCATCATTCAAGCATTTTCTCCAACTTCTCTCTAACTCCTCTCTAAAAAATCATTCACATCTTCAAATCTTCAAACACCAACTCTTCACATCTTCAAATCTTCAAACATAAGTTTTTCATATCTTCAAACATACCTTCTTCTTCATATCTCCAAACACTTTACCAAAATTTCAAGAACCCCTCTTCTACTTACAAAAATTCGAACACCCCTCCCTACACAAGGTAAGAAATTTTGTTCTAAAAATCATCTTGTTATCCTCTAGTTCATCATCTTCACTTCTTAACTTAGGTTTTGAATTTTGATTTTTGAGGTACACTTAGAAGACTTGGAAGATACTAAGAGTCTCACCATCACCTTGAAGAGGACTTCTAAACTTGAAGAAAAATTTGAAGAATTTGGACTCTGAGTAAGAAATGGGATTTTTGGTACCATCTTCTTCTTCCCTATTAATTCGAATTTTAACACCAAAATTTTCATTTTGAGGTGGTTAGGGGCTGACCTTGGAGCTTTGGTTAAGAGGTGATTAAGTTCTTAAGAGACTATCAATTTTGACTACAACTTTCAACTACACTAGGTAAGTGTGGTACCTTTCGCCTATTTCTCTTTTTCCCTTCTTAGTTCAAATCTTCATTTTCTAACTCAAAAATCCTTGTATTATTTGACTTATGGGCTGCCTTAAGTGAGGGTTAAAATCCTCAAGGTCTAGTGTCACATCACTTTACACCAATCAACCGAACAAACAAGGTGGGTGGAAAAATCCTTTCAACTCCTAGGTGTTTTAATTCATAAAAATGCATGTAGTATTTTGTTATTGAGCATTTGAGATACATATATGTATTGCATGCTATTTTCTTGTATCAAGTTGGAAAAGTTCTCAAGTGTTGCTCAAAATGCGATTTATCGAAAATTAGGACATACGTGTACACTTTATTGTCATATTTGATAAATTCTTGTATGAGATGGTTATGTATGTGTATGACTCTTGAAATATATGTTTTGTATGACATATAATCTGGAAAAGTCGAGCATAATTGATTAAAATTCGATTTTGGACTTAAAATGAAAAAAATGGAAAGTTGGTAGACTTAATTGCAAGAAAATAAAACTTAAGGGACCCCTCTATAATTTTCGACTTTTGGGACTGAACTCAGGTTCAAAAATTATATTTTTTACATTTTAATAAAGTCTTAAGAGTTTTTAGATAAATAAAATCAACCCTTAAAAGCCCAAGGACTAGATTGTAAAATTTGAGAAGTTTAAGGGCTATTTTGCAAATTTCGAAACTGTACCAGACCCTAATTTTAAAATTTGAAATTTTAACTCATAAGGGACTGGAAATAACATATTTTAAGTGTATTCCAAAAATCCAAGTGTTTAGAGCTTGGAAAGTAATTTTATAAAACTTGAGGGACCAAATTGTAAAAGATTAAACTTGAGGACCCAAATGAAATTTCCAGGACTTATACAGCCCATGTACCTGGAAATACTAATTTACCTATAACATAATTATATTTTGGACCCAAGGTTCAAATTTCATAACAATTGGACCCTAAAAGCCTTAAAGGCAATTATTTCAAAATGGGACAAAAATGAGATTTTCAAAAGTTAAGGGACCTATACTTATGACGTTTTAAAACTATTTTTGTCCCAATATCCCACTAACCTTAGTGATATTTTCCAACTGTAATCACATTAGAAGCCCTTCCGGTTTGTGAGTTCCGATTATTTTAAACTTAGGGCCGAAATGACAATTTTAACAAATTTGGGGCCAATGTGAGAATTTTATAAAAACTCGACCTCAAAACTTTAAAAACCTGAATCTCTGAACAATTTAGAGAATTTAGGAACTAACCTCATAATATTTCAAGGTCGGGACATTTATTTATTTAACTTTTAACCCCAAAAGTATTGGTTTTGACAAAACGAGACTAATTGTAAATTTTATTTTTATAAGGACCTAACTCAAATTATTTTCTTTTAAAGAAATAGCCCTGGACCCTCTGACTTTAATATTTAATTAAAATATCTTATTTCCTTAAAAAAATCCCTTGACTTATCGGATCGTCTTGACCGATTAATACCCGATCCTTGGGGGCGACTTCCTCGTCTCGCGATTTGAATCTATAACGGGACTTATGTTCCTCCTAATCCTTAAGATATCGAAGACTACTTATCCTCCCGATACTTATCTTCATCCCAATAACTCCACCAACGCCATAACCATCTTGTGCAAATTTTTGAGAACTTTTCATGAACTCGCTTCCCGAATCAATAATACTTCATTGCTGGTTGACTACGAACGTGTACTTAATTTCTGCTGAGTCAACTTGGTGTGTCGAGCTCACGATCGGAATGGATCGTCGGGGATGGGCGGGCAGCTCGGCTGCTATTCCACTCTCGGCCCCATCGCCCTAATCCATGGCGAGAGACGAGTTTGTCCAAGGAAGCGGGTCGTAACTTGAGGTATAATCATGATTATGACAAATCCGAGCCTTGCTAGCTCCAACGTGGATTTTGTCTTTGCCTACGGAGCGATAAGGTGACGGTCTTTGACCATCATGAACGGGGAGTTACAAGGAAGAACAAAGGAATCGTTGCCCGATCCACACGATTAGGAGTTGAACAACGGGTTGGCGCTACATATCCGCACGCAACCGCTACTTGTCTTGCAGGCGTTACAAATCCATACGCAATCCTCATGTATGCTTGAACCATAGTCACTGCGTGACCACGAACTATTTTCTTAAACTATATAAGTATGTTACTTAATATAATTAGCACGACGCTTGTGGATGTGTGTGAAATCATGCATCATCTCTCACGCGTTTTCATACAACTAAATTTCTCGCATTAACTATTTATATCGCCACACTTGCACACGATCACCCCATCCAGCTCGAGATTTTGTCTCATTCCCTCATGTTTTCTAACCTTTAGATGAAGAGTTATTTGAAGACATCGAACCTACTGAGATTGAATCCCTATCAGTGATGTGGAGCGACATTTCCTTTTAATTTTATTTGTTGTTGGACTCCTTCATTTTATTTACATTGGATTTTGTAAGTTAATTCGGATAATCTTTTGGGTTGTATTCGGATACCGGACTTTAAGATGTAATTTGTACTCGTGTTTATTTTAATTCATTTGCATTAGACTCTATTTCACTTGGAGTTTGGTATCTTTGGTTTAGATTGTTGAGTTATTTGTTTAAGTGATTGATTGTTGTCGCGTCACGTTTGGGGCGTGCAGATTTATGGTATCGAGCTCGGCTAGTAAGATGGAAACTTACACCGGGTGACCCGAGATAGGACCCTCGGTGTGTGTTGGGTAGTACGCGACATGACCAATTAAGTGTGAAATTGATTTCAAAAAAATGGCATAAAACCGTATTATTGAAGTTTATGTTAAGTTAAAATTTATACTTGGAGAATCCATAGTCATACTTGATTTGACTTAGTTGACTTTTGGTCGACTTTCCTTAGTCATTCTTTCCTTGTTCTCCTTATCTATCCTTTACATCCGTCTAATCCGCCTCGAGTTTTGTTTAACAGGATGGAGCCGCACCCCAACCTGGTGGGACGTAATCGGCTTCGTTTTGAACGGGATCACTATAAGGCCTTAGAACTTCATTGGCGCCAGGCATTCCTTCGGCCGACTCCGAGCTAACCAGGGAGCGACAATGCACTCGTGAATTAGGACACACCTCGACAAAGAGTCAAGAGGAGAAGAATAACCTTACTCTCCTCGTTAAAGATTGCGAGGACACCATCCGCTCGTGAGGATCAAATTGGTTGATCCAGAATGCCTGGATAATACTCGCGAGAAGATGGAACGTGCGAGGAAGGTCGCACGAAGTGGAGAATGAGGCGCACATGTCAAGAGACACCATAGGACGCCATGAGAGACCATCAACAAACAAATATAGGTGATCGAGGACCTCACGCATGCCTTAACCCTGGCGGGACGCCGCTTTGGAGGTTGCCTTAGCGGCTAATGCGCCACCGTTGCCCGAGGCGGAACCAATGCCCGACCTCGAGGCCGATAATGAAGAGGATCCCGAGGAGGATCTGAAGAAGACCCCAAAGAGGATCCCGATGAGGATCCAATGGAAGATGAAGAGCCCGAGGCGCTTGAAGCCGTCCCACTCGATGATGCTCGGGACTAGAACAAGTGGCTAGATTTTGCCAATCGGCCTAATGCTTAGTGCTACCTCACCGATCAAGTTCCGGTTACGGGACGAGGCCGCTAGTGATGATGACGGCAACCTCACCTGAATAGATAGCTTTTGTGATAGATAGTATCGACGCATATTACCTTCTGTTGTATTTTGCTTTTCGTTTTGTACCATGATTTGATTTACCATCGATTCGTAGTCTATTGTATGAACTCCTTTGGATGTATTCAAATTTTCACATTAATGGATATATCTTTTCTACTTGTTCTATGTCTTGTGAACTTATGTTGCTCTCCTTGCGGTATAACTTGTTTACGCGAATATTTTGGAATCGACGAAGCCAGAAATTTCGGGTAGGGGGCCCAATTAATATTAATATGGATTGAGTTCGTCGGCTTTTGGCTACTTTTCCAAAATAGAAATAGTTTTAACCATGTTTTTTAGTCATTTTTAGTTCAAATTTTCACTTTGTCTTTTTCATTTCTATGGACGGTCTATGACTCGATTAGAAAAATGAACGCGTCAATTTTTTGAAATATAATCAAGTATCTCATTAAAAAACACAAAAGGCTAGGAATGTGTCAAAATGGCTAAAAACATGTTTTCGAAAATTATGATTATTTTTCATTTTTACAAAACGTTAGAGGACAATTTGTCCATTATAACATATAAAAACGAAAAACAAAACATCAAATTTAAAATAAGTGGAAGTTTTGATAAGTCATTGTATTAATTCAATCACATATTAATATTCAAAAATAAATAACAAAATGTAATTACATCAATATACCAAAAGGACAAATAGAGACGCAAGAGAATAATGCAAAATTCAAGTTAAAATTTATGACGGAGAGCTTAAAAAATGTACAAAATTTTAAGAAAAGGAAAAAAATGACTAAGACTCATATTTTTCACAAATCAAAATAGGAAAAATGAATGAAATATAATTGATGACATTTTTTCCCCATTTTTTTATTTTTTTATTTTTTTATTTATTTTAAGATTAAAATTATGTGAAATGACCAAAATACCCCTATTGTTTTTCAAAATTTGAGGGGGCCCAGTGCCCCCTTGGCCCCTTGACTTAAGCCCGATTGGAATCATTCATTTTTGAATTGTAACTAAACTACGGATACATGGATGGAAATCTTAGTGGACGCGGGAGACCCGCCGTATACCGAAAAAGGAACAATGATGCGCAAAGGGATCGGGCACCCTCCCGAATTTCCACCACCTCCTCCGCCAATCGCAGGAGATAACCTAACTGCGATAGCCCCGCTTGAGATATTGGTTTTCATGAGGCAACAAGCGAGAGCTCGTCGGCTAACCATGAACTCCGCTTTCGAGAGACGAATGACCGCACCTTGGAGCGGTTTCTCACGATTCGACCCCCGACTTTCTTAGGGGAACCGGATGACATGAAAGCGAGAAGAATGGATCGAGAAGATAGATAATATCTTTAATGCCCTTCAATATTCCAAACGAGAAGGTTACACTCATGGTGTTCCGACTAGAAGCGGTACTTTCGGGATTGGTGGAAGCGATTGAGAGAAAG
Organism: Rehmannia glutinosa; assembly: GCA_016081115.2. NCBI lineage: Eukaryota > Viridiplantae > Streptophyta > Magnoliopsida > Lamiales > Orobanchaceae > Rehmannia > Rehmannia glutinosa. The sequence continues at coordinate 93,965 of JABTTQ020002112.1, forward strand.
TGGGAACAGGATCTAGTAGAGAGAACTTGGGAAAATTTCTGGCTGAATTCAATGAGCAATACATACCCCAAGTCGTGAAGGAGGCACGTGGGATGAATTCCATAAGTTGAGATAGGGGAACATGTTTGTGGCCCAATATGAGTCTGAATTCCATCGGTTGTCCAAATATGCCAGGAACAATCAAGCACGGAAGAGGACAAATTGTATAAGTTCACGGGGATCAAGCTGGAACTCGAAACAACTTTTAAGCTGTTGAAACAACAACATACTCGGTAGTAGTAAAGCGACTCTCGTATTAGTCGGGACTTAACCGCATTGGTCGATTCATTTGAATAGGCCATCAAATAATCTCAAAAGGAGCGGTGGGACAACCATCAAGGCCGCTGTTAAAATTGAGAAGGGGCGATTGTTAAGACGAGAAAAAGGAAAGGACGATCGAGGGGAAAACCGGGCCAAGTATGTACACATTGCCAAAAACCAGGACACACTTGTCAATGATTGATGGCGCAAACATGGGAGATGTTTGCTATGTGGCGATGTCGGCATCAATGAAGGATTGCCCAAAATACGGGGATCGCACGAAACAAGTCTTTGCCGACAAAGCCGGGTAATGGCCAGGGAAATCGGGCAAGGATGCCTGCTCAAGCATTTGCACTAGCCGGACATGAGGCTCGGAGGCAGACGGGCGTGGTAGAAGGTGCGCTTCTAGTATCTAACCACTATGCTAAAATCTTTGTTTGACCCTGGATCAACGCATTCATTTGTCGCACCGCATTTTGTACACAAGTTGCATGCATGCATGGATCATATACCTATAGGTTTAGAAGTGTCCACTCCTATGGGCGCAAGCCGATAATGATATTATATATAATGCATGCGAAGTTAAGATTGATGAGATAAACTTTCTGCTTTGATTTGATCTTCTTTGCCTATATCCGAATACGACATTATATTAGGAATGAATTGGTACATCTCGCACACCATGCACAAATGGTGTCATCGCAAGTCCATTAAACTATGTGAACCGGTAAGCCGAAGTGGAAATTTCGGGAAGAGCACGATTTAAGATCGCCCCAATCATTTCAAAGCAATGAAAGCGAGGAAGCGATCACTAGAGGGCACAAGGGTACTTGGCGTTTGTAATTAACAAACCTAAGGTTGAGACACACAAATTAATCAGTACCTATAGTATCGGAATATACAAATGTGTTTCCACAAGAACTCACCACTGTCCCTCCGGATAGGGAAGTCGAGTTCACCATTGAGGTATTACCGGGAACCACCCCGATCGCCCGAACGCCGTATAGAATGGCTCTGTTGAGTTACAAGAGTTGAAAACACAATTACGGTGATGGATGTGGGATTTATCCGACCAAGCACGTCTCCTCGGGAGCACCGTCTATTTGTCAAAAAGAAAGATGGCACACTAAGATCGTGTATAGACTATCGCGGACTTAACAACGTGACCATCAAGAACAAATATCCCCTCCCAGGGAGGCGAACTGTTTGATCAACTTCAAGGGAGCGGCGGTGTACTCGAAGTTTGATTTACAACAAGGATATTATCAACTAAAGATCCGTGGAGAAGCGTTTCCAAAACAAAGCATTCCGGACGGATATGGACACTACGAGTTTGTGGTGATGCCTTTCGGTCTAACAAACGCACTTGGCCGGCATTTATGGATCTAATGCATCGAGTCTTTCAACCTTATTTGGATAAATTCGTAGTGATATTCATTGATGACATACTCGTATACTCTAAGTCTAAAGAGGATCATAAGCGTCATCCGAAAATTGTTTTAGAGACACTACGAGAACACAAGTTGTATGCCAAATTCAAGTGCGAATTTTGGCTTAGTGAAGTCGCATTCTTGGGACACATAGTATCCGACACGGGATCACCGTAGATCCTTCGAAGGTGCATGGGGCGGTGGTTGAATGGAAACAACCCGAGTCGTAACGGAGATCAAAAGTTTCTTAGGACTATTTGGATATTATCGAAGATTTATCCAGGATTTCTCCAAGATAGCCGGACCACTCACTCGACTAACCTGAAGCAAGTCAAGTTTGAGTGGAATGACAAGTGTGAGGCTAGTTTCAAGAGTCAAGAAGAAACGACTTACCTCGGCTCGGTCTTAGCCCTACCAAAGGGAACATAAAACTTTGCGTCTCTGATGGACGCATCAAAGGAAGGACTAGGAGCGACTCATGCAAGAAGGAAAGGTCATTGCTTACGCATCACGGAAACTCAAACCGTATGAAGCCAATTACCCAACGCATGTCTTGGAATTGGCAGCAATAGTGTTCGCGTTAAAGAAATGGAGGCACTATCTCTACGGAGCAACATTCACGGTTTACACAGATCATAAGAGCCTAAAGTATTTATTCTCTCGGAGAAGGAACTCAATTTGAGGCAACGAAGATGGATGGAGTTAATAGAAGATTATCACTTTGATATCCAATACCATCCGGAAAGCTAACGTAGTAGGCCGCGCCTTAAGCGAGAAAGGCGAGTTTAGCTAGACTAATGATTCGAGAGTGGAGATCATTGGAAGAATTGAGCACACTGGAATCGAGCGAGAACCGAGACTCAAATTTCATGTGCTAATATTTGATTAAACCCGATCTCGAACGAGATCAAAGTAGCACGGGCGGACGTGCAACTTCAAAAACTAAAAGAGAAGATAGTTAAAGGAGAGAGATCGAATTCTCGGTACATGAAGATGGAATCATCAGTTTTGGAGTAGAATTTGTGTACCGAATGACTTGATTAGGAAGCGAGAATCCTCTCGAAGCACACCGTTCGAAATACACCATACATCCTGGAGGAAACAAGATGTATAAGGACTTGAAACGACATTCTTGGTGGGTAAACATGAAGAACCAGGGTAGCACGGTTCGTTGCGAGATGTTTGACTTGTCAACGAGTAAAAGCCGAACACCAACGACCATCCGGTTTATTACAACCGTTGAGAATTCCCAGTGGAAATGGGAACACATAACGATGGACTTCGTGAGCGGATCTACCAAGGACCGGACGAGGCGATGATGCTATATGGGTAGTCGAGACCGACTCACGAAATCGCACATTTCTTACCCATGAAGAAAAAAGCGGCTTACTTGCGAAACTTGCGCAAATTTACATCCAGAGATCATTCGATCGCATGGAGTGCGGTCGACATAGTGTCGACAGAGACCCAAGGTTTGTCTCATTCTGGAAATGCTTACATGAGGAATTGGGTACCTCGCTAAGTTTCAAAGACAAGAAGATAAAGAAGACATCCCAAAGCGATGGCGGTCGAGCGAACAATTCAAACCCTGGAAGACATGTTGCGAGCACGCACATTGGATTTCCAAGGAAGTTGGGATTCGCACTTACCATTGGCCGAGTTCGCCTATAATAATAGTTATCGGAGCCACGATTGGGATGGCACCTACGAAGCCTTGTATGGACGAAAGTGTAGATCCCCTCTATCTTGGGAGATTGATGACCAATGGACTCGAAGGAGAAACGAAAGTCACCTCGATTCCAAAGGTCGACTTAGTTCGGGAGGCCATAGAGAAGGTGAAGTTGATCAAGGAACGGATCCGTCTGACTCAGAGCCGAAAAAAGAGTTACGCGGACAAGAGGAGAAAGGACTTGGAATTTGAAGTCGGAGATGAAGTATTTCTCGGACTCTTGCCATGAAAAGGATTGATCAATCCAAGGAAAGGAGGCAAATTGAGTCGAGATATATTGGACCTTACAAAATTTTGCGGAGGATCGGAAAGTTGGCCTCTGAGACTTGAGTTACAAAGACAAAGATGCGGGAATGCACGATGTATTCCATGTGTCGAGATTGAAAAAGTATCTTGAGATCCCGAGAATATCATCACTCGTGATGCTCCTCCTCTAATGGAGAATTTATCTTACACCGAGGAACCAATCGAGAATTATTGACCGGTGAGATCGTCGGTTCGTAACACGAGATTCCAATGGTTAAAGTTGTATGGCGGAACCACAACCGAGACGAAGACGCAACATGGGAGATGGAAGAAGACATGAGGAATCAATATCCGAACTATTTTGAAGAGAATTTGGGGACCAAATTCTTTTAAGAAAGGGAGAATGTGAAGCCCTCGATTTTTATTCGAACATGTACTTATATCACGTATTGTCTTTGTACTATTTGACAATTCTACGCGTCGCTTTGACGGGTAAATATTAATGATAAATGCATTTCATCTTTAATTTTTCTTATTTATTTCTTGTGATCATAATCATTTATTAATTTTATTTCACATTTATGATCACTTGGTTGATCATCATTATTATAACTTGTGTATTTTTTTTTTAGTCACCTTAGAATTTTAAGAGACTAGTTATTTAGAGATTTATGCCTTATAGACTTAAGAATTCGATTTAGATTAAATGATCATGAGACTTATAAGTGATCAAGGAGATCACTAATTATTTTGGAGATTGATATTTGTTCACCTATTATCATCAATTTTGGGACATAAAAACAAAATATGGAAATGCCACAAATACCCCTTAAGGGACGACCATGATGGGTATTTTTAGTGTAGAAATATCTCCCAACTCTTGTACACATACACCTTATGTATTCATCTTGTGTATTAATACACCATTAATTCAAATCTTATACACAATACCTTATACACCAATTATTTATTATAAACTTACCCAACATGTTGGAGGCTTCCCAACATTCCATGCCAACATCCTCCTCAATCCCTTCAATTTCATCCTCTCATGCAAGACCACACCTTGACCAAGGTCCTTGTCCCTCATGCAAGCTACACCTTTCAAGCCTTGGAACAAAACAAAATTTGTCTCCCTCCCCCTCTCTCATTGTGAACGGCCAAGGGCCATTTTGATGATCAAAAATTGTTCAAAATATCATTTTTATCCAACTCATTCATTATTCAAGCATTTTCTCCAACTTCTCTCTAACTCCTCTCTAAAAATCATTCACATCTTCAAATCTTCAAACACCAACTCTTCACATCTTCAAATCTTCAAACATAAGTTCTTCATATCTTCAAACATACCTTCTTCTTCATATCTCTAAACACTTAACCAAAATTTCAAGAACCCCTCTTCTACTTACAAAAATTCGAACACCCCTCCCTACACAAGGTAAGAAATTTTGTTCTAAAAATCATCTTGTTGTCCTCTAGCTCATCATCTTCACTTCTTAACTTAGGTTTTGAATTTTGATTTTTGAGGTATACTTAGAAGACTTGGAAGATACGAAGAGTCTCACCATCACCTTGAAGAGGACTTCTAGACTTGAAGAAAAATTTGAAGAATTTGGACTACAAGGTAAGAAATGGGATTTTGGTACCATCTTCTTCTTTCCTATTAATTCGAATTTTAACACCAAAATTTTCATTTTGAGGTGGTTAGGGGCTGACCTTGGAGCTTTGGTTAAGAGGTGATTAAGTTCTTAAGAGACTATCAATTTTGACTACAACTTTCAACTACACAAGGTAAGTGTAGTACCTTTGGCCTATTTCTCTTTTTCCCTCCTTAGTTCAAATCTTCATTTTCTAACTCAAAAATCCTTTTATTATTTGACTTAGGGGCTGCCTAAGTGAGGGTTAAAATCCTCAAGGTCTAGTGTCACATCACTTTACACCAATCAATCTAACAAACAAGGTGGGTGGAAAAATCCTTTCAACTCCTAGGTGTTTTAATTCATAAAAATGCATGTAGTATTTTGTTATTGAGCATTTGAGATACATATTATGTATTGCATGTTATTTTCTTGTATCAAGTTGGAAAATTTCTCAAGTGTTGCTCAAAATGCGATTTATCGAAAATTAGGACATACATGTACACTCTATTGTCATATTTGATAAATTCTTGTATGAGATGGTTATGTATGTGTATGACTCTTGCAATATATGTTTTGTATGACATATAAACTGGAAAAGTAGAGCATAATTGATTAAAATTCGATTTGGACTTAAAATGCAAAAAAAATGGAAAGTTGGTGGACTTAATTGCAAGAAAATAAAACTTAAGGGACCCCTCTGTAATTTTCGACTTTTGGGACTGAACTCAGGTTCAAAAATTATATTTTGACATTTTAATAAAGTCTTAAGAGTTTTTAGATAAATAAAATCAACCCTTAAAAGCCCAAGGACTAGATTGTAAAATTTGAGAAGTTTAAGGGCTATTTTGCAAATTTCGAAACTGTACCAGACCTAATTTTAAAATTTGAAATTTTAACTCTTAAGGGACTGGAAATAACATATTTTAAGTGTATTCCAAAAATCCAAGTGTTTAGAGCTTGGAAAGTAATTTTATAAAACTTGAGGGACCAAATTGTAAAAGATTAAACTTGAGGACCCAAATGAAATTTCCAGGACTTATACAGCCCATGTACCTGGAAATACTAATTTACCTATAACATAATTATATTTTGGACCCAAGGTTCAAATTTCATAACAATTGGACCCTAAAAAGCCTTAAAGGCAATTATTTCAAAATGGGACAAAAATGAGATTTTCAAAAGTTAAGGGACCTATACTTATGACGTTTTAAAACTGTTTTTGTTCTAATATCCCACTAACCTTAGTGATATTTTCCAACTGGAATCACATTAGAAGCCCTTCCGGTTTGTGAGTTCCGATTATTTTAAACTTAGGGCCGAAATGACAATTTCAACAAATTTGGGGCCAATGTTAGAATTTTATAAAAACTCGACCTCAAAACTTTAAAAACCTGAATCTCTGAACAATTTAGAGAATTTAGGAACTTACCTCATAATTTTTCAAGGTCGGGACATTTATTTATTTAACTTTTAACCCCAAAAGTATTGGTTTTGACAAAACAGGACTAATTGTAAATTTTATTTTTATAAGGACCTAACTCAAATTATTTTCTTTTTAATAAATAGCCCTGGACCCTCTGACTTTAATATTTAATTAAAATATCTTATTTCCTTAAAAAAATCCCTTGACTTATCGGATCGTCTTGACCGATTAATACCGATCGCGGGCGACTTCCCTCGCCGTCTCGCGATTTGAATCTATAACGGGACTTACGTTCCTCCTAATCCTTAAGATATCGAAGACTACTTATCCTCCAGGATACTTATCTTCATCCCAATAACTCCACCAACGCCATAACCATCTTGTGCAAAGTTTTGAGAACTTTTCATGAGGCGCTTCCAAGAATCGATAATACTTCATTTGCCTGGTTGACTACCCGAACGTGTACTTAATTTTTTCGCGAGTCAACTTGGTGTGTCGAGCTCACAGTTGGAATGGATACGTCGGGGATGGAATGGGCAGCTCGGCTGCTATTCCACTCTCGGCCCCATCGCCCTAATCCCCATGAACCGAGAGACGAGTTTGTCGAGGAAGCGGGTCGATCTTGAGGTATAATCATGATTATGACAAATCCGAGCCTTGCTAGCTCCAACGTGGATTTTGTCTTTGCCTACGGAGCGATAAGGTGACAGGTCTTTGACCATCATGAGCGGGAGTTACAAGGAAGAACAAAGGAATCGATGTCGATCCACACGATTAGGAGTTGAGCGGGCGGGTTGGCGCTACATATCCGTACTGTGCAACCGCTACTTGTCTTGCATAGGATTGGCGTTACAAATCCGCACGCAAATCCTTCCTGCTTGAACCATAGTACTGCGTGACCACAAACTATTTTCTTAAACTATATAAGTATGTTACTTAATATAATTATCAAGACGCTTTTGGATTTGTGTGTGAAATCATGCATCATCTCTCACGCGTTTTCATACAACTAAATTTCTCGCATTAACTATTTATATCGCCACACTTGCACACGATCACCCCATCCACCTTTGAGATTTTGTCTCATTCCCTCCTGTTTTCTAACCTTTAGATGAAGAGTTATTTGAAGACATCGAACCTACTGCAGATTGAATATGGATGCTTATTTTGGGATTTCGTTATTTACATTGGGTTATGCTAATGAATAAATGTGCCGGCCTTGTAAACCGGCGTAAGTTAGACCGTCCGAGTCACGACTCTCATTTTGGGGGCGTGACGTTGTGTATCGAGTATCGAGTTTCGGTTTGCAAGAAAACTTACACCGAGCTTAACCAGGATAGGTTCCTCTGCTTAGTGGATTGGGTGCCACTATTAGATTACCTAAGTTGAGTCTTGGACACTATTTAAACTCTTTTAGATTGTTATAGTATTAAAATATCCGAATATTTTCGGTTGGGATGTTAGGTAATTCGGGAATCGTTGATCCGAAAGTTATAATGCCCGATATGACGAGACTTAAAGGATATAGATTATCATTTGATAGTATCGATTTGGCTATGTGATATGTTATGGGATCAAGATGCTTAGTGATATTACTTCGTAAAATGATAATATGGGAATAGGAGATAAGGGAAAGTCTTTTGTGAGGACCGTCTCACGGATCTAAGTCGTGAAGCGGAGCTCAGTGGCATCTCATCTCTCTCTCTCTCTCTCTCTCTCTCTCTCTCTCTCTCTCTCTCTCTCTCTCTCTCTCTCTCTCTCTTCTCAATGGTCCACACTCCTTTCTCTCTCCGCACCTCTCACTTTCACGTGATATGCTCTCATAGTCTCTCTCTCTCTCTTTACATCTAACTCCTCTTGTGGTCCTCCCCTCTCTCCTCTCTATCTCTATCCGTCCCCCTCTCTACACACAACATTTTAGATACATAAATCTCAAAAAAAGTATAAGACTTTTCATAAAAGTATACTTTTCATAATAGAATTGATCTTTTTCAATAACAAGTGATACTTTTTTCAAATAAGAATTGATATTTGTTTTAATAAGAAGTGATACTTTTTTAATAAAAATGATATTTTTGAATAAAAGTGATACTTTAATTTTAATAAAATGTAATATTTATTTTAATAAGAAGTGATACTTTTTTATAGAAAATAATATATTTTTAATAAAAAGTGATACTTTAGTTTTAATAAGAAGGATACTTTTTAATTAGAAGTGATACTTTTTTATAAGTGATACTTTATCCAAACAAAAGTGATATTTTGTTTAAAATAAAAAGTGACATTTTTCTTTAATAAAAATGATATTTTTTTCATAGGAAGTCATACCTTTTTCATAAGAAGTGGTTTTGGAGTCTAAATGTGATACTTTTTTAATAGAAAGTAATATTTTTTAATAAAAGTAATTTTTAGTTTTAATAAGAAGGTTGTAATAACCACTAATTAAATCTAGGGGTTGTATAGCTTTTTAGGGGACAAATTACGGGTTAGTTTTTTTTAGTGGTTAAATTTAGGTTTAGGGGTAGGATTATTTAGTATATATTTGTTAGATAACTTCATAAGAATTTACACCCAAATTTCAAATAATTATAAGGTAATGATATTTTTTCTCTACTTATTATTCAAGTTTCATATATATATATATATATATATATATATTCACAATTCACAAGCCCTTTTCAATATTTTTCACAAATTCTTTCATTAATTAGTTTGATTTATTAAAATCACATATTAATTATAATTTTATTTAATGTAGAAAACGAAGGGGTCGAGGATTACGACTTTTACTGTTCATTTTTCTACATCGAATATCTGCGATTATTAAGGTAGGGATTTTTATATTATTTGTCTTTATTTAATGTTCCATGATTATACTTCATTGATTGCAATATATGTCGAGAGGAAATAAATTCATATAAGCTAGGGGCCATGAAAGGGTCAGGGATCAAACATATTTTCGAGATGAACCCGCAATGCTATGTGCGATCGGTCAATCCAGGAAAAAGAGGAAATTAATGAATTTATTGTTATAATTATGTGAATGCTTTTCATGATATATTAAATATTGACAGATATATCCCTCTTGGCGAGATGAAGCTCACCCTATTATTATCATGACTTTCGAGGTTGAGGAATGCATTTGAAGATATGATATTGTGTATGGTGGAATAAATCATGCTATATTTATATTTTAAATAATTATGATCGGACTAAATTTTAGATTTATGTCTTTAAATTTTTCGGTTTATGCTTGGAACAATTGTAGGATATTTAATTTGGAAGATGTAATATTATTATTATTATTATTATTATTTTTATTATTATTATATTTTTTCCTTAGGAATTAAAAATTCTCAATCAACTTTTTGATAATTATTGGGATCACTTTAATTTATAAATTTGTGTTTTCTTAATAATATTTTTAGAGTACTTTCATTTCATAAAATTGAGTCGTTACAACTGGCATCAGAGTAGGTCTACGTTTTTGTAGGCTTGTTTAAAAAAAATTGAAAAATTAAAATGTATAGTTTTTTTCTTAAAAAAATAAGTAATAAAAGTCAAACTTTGTGTAAGATAAAATAGTATAATAACATCCACCTCCATCATATCTTGTCGGTCTCCTCAAGGTATGAGAATTATTAATGCAAGTTACATTATACAATTGTACCAGTATGCTCATTTATGTCATAATATATTCCATGTTATTATATTCTGCTTTAGAAATATAATACCAGTTTATATGTTAGATGAATAAAAATCTTGTATTTCTTTTATAAAAAAATATGTAAAAATAGACTTATGGTTGCAAATGCACATATATATAGATGGCGTAAAACTCGCACTTTTCGTCATGGCTGCAAAGAAAGAACAATAATAATAATAAATGGGGTCCGAACCATCCTATTAACCGACTCAATCAATATTTCAACTATCAAATTGAGGAGGGAGATAGCATTGGACAATATACAGTTAAAATTCACCAATTGTGGTGTAATGTAAGGAATGTCATCGGTGCTCCAAACGAACGCAGCGCCTGCCCCGTAGAGTGATTGATAGCTTACCTTGGTTTTGGAACGTCAAGGGGTGAAAAGCTTTATGCCACATTATTGAAGTATGACGGGCATGACTACCGACCCAAAATCAACTATGGGACATTTACTGCCATGTTATACGGTAAATGGATGAGTTTTTGAACAATGAGGCTATGGCAGAAGATGAGGAACCGGAAGGAAACCTAGAAGAGGACCTAGAAGAAGATCCAGAAGAAGATCTGGAAGAAGATCCGGAGGAAGATGAAGACATGGATCGGTAGAGATAGATGGAGACGGGTCATGTAAAGCTTAGTTGTCCTTTAGTTGATACTAATTTATTTGACCATTATATTATGAAATTTAGATTTTAAGTTAGATATTTCATGCAAAATCCATTAATAACTTGGGATAAATAATAATAATGCATTAAGTATGACCTTAGGAATATGGCTCCCCGTCATGGAAATCAAGTCAACGGTGAGAACTCCACTACCACAGGAAATCAAACCACTGCTACTGCTGGAGATATAATTGTTGAGTTCCTCAAAGGTGTGCAAAACAATGGGGACAACAACAACAACGCATGAGTCATGGAACAATTTTGCTACCATCGTCCACCCACATTCAATGGACGTGATGGCCCGACAACGTGAGAAAAATGGTTTAGATCGCTAGAGAGAATTTTTGACTTATTGGCTGCACGGATAATGAGTCGTATGTGCTTCCTTCCAACTCATCGAAGACGCCGACTATTGGTGGGAAGGGTATTGGAGGACCAAGGCAGGAAGAGCGAAATGTTTTAACATGGAATGAGTTCAAAGTGATTGTAACGGAAAAGTTTTTCCCACAATCATATCGGACAAGAAGAAGAAGACAGAAATTCCTTAACTTTAAACAAAGAAACATGATTGTCACAGTAGTATGAGAGACAGTTCAATCAACTAAGTCGGTTTGCTCCACACCTAGTGAATCTTGACTTGAAAAAGGCTACGAGGTTGAAGGGGACTTGAGCAAGACTATCGGGAATACTATCCGCTCAATGAGATTTAGAATACTCGGTGATTGTGAGAAGGGCTCATGAGGTGGAGGCAAGTTTTTTGGGACGAGGAGGAGCAAAAGTTGGTTGTCTTTGTCGAGAAAAGAAAATAGAAAGGGGCAAAATAAAATAAGAATGAAAATCAAAATAAACAAATAAAGATCGATGTAAATGCACGCCCAACTACGCAGCGGACATGCCAACTTGCCCAAAATGCAAGAAGAATCATGTTGGAGAATGTTTAGTTGGACAAGGAAAATGCTTCAAGTGTTAGAAGCCAGGTTGAAGTCTCTAATTGTCTCTCTTAAAAGGCGAGCGGAAAGAAGAGAACAAACATCTGGAGGTAGAGCTTGAATGTATGCTATGACTCAGGAAAAAGCTAATCAGAACCTGGGTACAATATCAGGTATGCTAACCATCTCTGGAATACTTGCTCTTGTACTTTTTGACACTGGTGCCACACATTCGTTTTTATCTGCCAAATTTTATGCTATATTAGGACATAAGAGTGCTAGAGTAAGTGAACCCCTTGATGTTGGCTTGCCATCTGGAAATTCGATAACAACTGACTCAGTGAATAAGGATGTTCAAGTGAATATAGGGGGAAAATATCTTAAAGTTGATCTATACATAATTAAGATGAAGGATTTTGACGTAATCTTAGGTATGAATTGGCTTAGTAGATATGAGGCAGACATTAAGTGTCACGAGAAAGAGATAATATTCAAACTCCCAGGAAATGATGAGATAAAATATATGGGATTAGATCTATGGTAGTACCACGAGTGATATCGACAATGAAAGCACGAAAGATGTTGAAAAAGAAAAATTATAAAGGATATCTAGTGAGTTTAGTAGATACCTCGACAGCCTAAGTGACACGTAATGACGTACCAAATGTACAAGAATTTTTGGATGTATTCCCAAAGACTTGCCGAGAATTCCTCCGGATCGCGGGTTGAATTTGGAATAGAATAGGTACTGGGCGAGAACTATATCTAAGGCACCCTATAGGATGGCGCCAAAGGAGTTACAAGAGTTAAAGGCGCAAATACAGGAACTTTTGGATTTGGGATTCATTAGACCTGGTGTATCACCAAGGGGAACACCAGTTCTAATTGTAAAGAAAAAAGACAGGTCACGTAGAATGTGTATCGATTATAGAGAACTTAATCGACTCACAATGAAGAACAAGTACCCGCTGCCGAGGATTGAAGACTTGTTCGATCAATTGAGAGATGCCAACACTTTCTCTAAGATTGACTTGAGATGCGGATATCATCAATTAAAAATTAAACTGAGTGATATCCCAAAAATAACATTTAGAACCCGATATGAACATTATGAGTTTGTAGTAATGCCATTTGGGTTAAGTAATGCACCAGCAATATTCATGAACTTGATGAATAGAGTGTTTCATCTGTATCTAGACCAATTCTGTTAGATAAATGTTTTTTCATGACTTTGATGATTTTGTTTTAATATGTTTTTACACCAAAACAATATTTCTAAATGTTGTCCAAATACTTTCGATCGATATAAAATATTTTTACTATTTTTTCGGAGTATTTCTTGAAGTTTATTTTCGACAAAAATTGGACAACACTTATGTCTTGTGTTTGACCGGTCGCCCTATAGGGCATCCCGTGTCTGAAGTTGATTTTAGAAACAGAAAAAGGGATGAACACAAAAACAAGGAGGCCGACGGCCGAGGTCGACCTAGAGGCCCGGCCGGTGGCGTCGGCCGGTCGACATAGGTCGGCCGGTGCTGTGAAAAATGGCTTTCCTATGTATTGCTTTTTCATTGAGCCCAAGCCTAGGTCAACGACCAACAAGTGCGGCCGGTCGGACGGTCGAACCCATGGTGGCCGGTCGCCTAATTTTGTGATATTTTCTTCAAACGTTTATTTCTATTCGACCGGTCGCCATACCATTTGGATAGCAAACTTCTAGCCGTTGTGCAGCATGATTTTCCTTAAATTGTGAGATTGATTTCTAACAGCCTATAATCTTGATTTTAATTGTATTTTTAGTAGATTTTCAATCCCCAAGAGGACCTTATTCTTGATCAACATCTTCTATAAATAGAGGAAGCTTTGGAGCAACAAAAACAACAATTACTACTACACAACAAGAGACATACTCAAGCATATATTGTGTTCTTCATTTTCAACATTCTTGTTGTAATAGCTAAGGTCTTTCACTTTCACATCTTGAGGTCTAGGCTTATTTATTCTTGATTACACTTACACTTTTGAGTTGTAATATTTCTCAAAGTGTAATCTTGATTGTAAATCATCATCCAAACACAAGATATCTTTGTGAGTGTTCTTGTGGTAAGAATACACAGGTGATTTTAGGAGTTGAAGAGTGTGGTACTCTTCATAGGTGAAAAGAAGGTTGTGGTAATCTTCTTGTAGAAAAGTTTGGTGCTATTCAAGTCGGAAGATTGTGGTAATCTTCACAAGGTGTTGTTGAAGGAAGATTGTGGTAATCTTGAGGAGATTGTGGTAATCTCCAAAGAGGTATTTTTTCATAAGAATTGATACTTTATTTTTCTCATCTTTTTCCTTTGTTTCATAAATGTAGCGAAAAAAAAAGGAAGGACGTTGGGGGGAGAGAAAGGGAGACCTGAGAGAGAGAGAGAGAGAGAGATGGGGGACCACCAAATGAGTGGGATATGGGGATAGATGGAGAGAACCATGAGAGATTTGGTAGGAGATCGTAGGAGGAGAGAGAAAAGTGGACTAGTGAGAGAAGAGAGAAAGGAAGGAGGAACAAGGAGAGAGAAATATGAGGGACCATTTGGGCAAAGTCTCATCAGCTGATTTAGATCCGTGAGGCGGTCTCATATAAGTTTTGCAAGGAGATAAAACATAATTTTGAATAAGATCTCATCCGATATTTGAGGGGGGACTATAAATGTCATGTTTTGTAAATTTTAGTATGTTAATGGTGTCATATCAGATTTTTTCTAATTGTATTCATCATATACCAAGAAGAAGATATAATAATATAAAATTAAAAAACATAATAATGTTAACATTTAGTGGGTCACATTTTAAGAGAGAAGATAAAACTATATTGAGAGAATGGGGAAAGCAAACAATATTTGTTTTGGAAAAGGAAAAGCCAGAGTCAATATAGACATGACCGAATGATGAGGGACTATAGAGGAATATTTTTGAGATGAGGGGTGTAAGTGAAAAAAAAAAAAACTAGAGTGTGATAATAAAGTTGTTTGCTGAAAAAAGAAAACCAAGAAACGACCTTATCTACAAAATTTCAAGCTAGAGAAACAAGCAGCACAGGCACAAAGCAGAAGAAGGAAAAAGGATGACGAGCCTCTCAATTTCGAGCGTGATTTTCCTTCCAAATCAAACCTCACGAAATCATCCTCCTCATCTTCTTCGTTTCATGGCGTTCGATTAGCGCATTTGTGCCCCACGCGCTGCCCAAGCGTGTCGTCGAGTCGGGCTTCTTATTCCTCTTCTTCGACGTCTGTGGTGATGATGGCGAAAAGAGAGGAGGAACTGAAGGAAATCAGAACTAAGTCCACCGAAGAGCTGAATGAAGAAATTGTGGACCTTAAAGGAGAGCTTTTCATGCTCCGCCTCCAGCGCTCCGCCCGGAATGAGTTCAAGTCTAGCGAGTTTCGCCGTATGCGCAAAAGGGTAACCCTCTCTTTCAATTTTCGACAATATTTTTCTTAGTTTTTTTGTGTGAAATTTGAACGTGCATTTATTTTTGTGGAATACTTTTTTTTTTTTTTTTAGGTTTTGGTTAGGGATTTATGTGAGTTATATATTGGCTTCTTAGACTGGAAGTAGTGAAAATGCTGAAAAATTGGATGTTGAACTACTCTTATGGGAATGTTAATGATGATGAATTTCTGGGGTTTTGATTTAATTGTGAAATTAGTAAGTGAAATGATGAAGTAGAGAAGAACTTTGTTGTTGCATTTGGAACGTGAACTCAAATCTGAAATGGGATTTTGTAATAGAGTTAATTTTGTTTAATGCAGCTCTGTGATTACCTTAGACTAAAATGCTCTAAAAGTTTTGGCATTGTGTATTTTCTGTTTGACAGTGGTGGTTGAATGCATGACTGATAAATTATAGAAAGATATGAACTGAAATGTAATTATATTATTGGTGATGCTCTATTTCTTTCTCCGTTTTAACTGCACAGTTCATAGAAGCATTTGTGTTTTTGTAAAAATCACTTTTAGATTATATGGATGTTCAAACTTATAGCATACAAATTCGTCTTTTAGATTAAATGGTTGCTTAAAGTAAATGGTGGATATCAAACATGGCCGAATACCTAAAAAAGAGTGGATGTTAGAATCGAAAAATTAATGAAACTCTTTGGCTGGCTTGCAAGATATTGGTGTTTTTTACTGTATCTTTTATATGGAGTATTTGATAATATGTGCCTGTATAGCTTGGCAAGGTGTTTCTGCTTTTATAATTCAGTTACTGCTTCTTTACAGCTGCACCTTAACTTAAGGAAGGGAGGAAAATAATTCTCATTTCTTACTAAGGGAACGTTTGCCAACACTAAGAAAGAGTGATCGTCCTGAAAAAAAAAATAGTTTTTAGTGTTTTCAATTGTCAGCTTTTGATTATGTATAATTTAATTTAATCAGAATCTAAAGGTTGGGGGAGGGGTGCTTTAAATTTTTGATTCTGCTTCTGATTTCATTTTGAATATGCAAAAGCACTTTTACAATTTATTCACCAATCACTCTAATAACTTAAACTAGTTATCAACTTTTATATATTTGCAAACACTACCAACTTCTGATTCACAACTGCTTTTCACTTCTATTATAAATCACTTCTTTTAAAGCAGAGGCTTATGCAAACTCTCCCGCCTTGAGATCTCCCCCACCCCACCCCCAAAACCCCAACGAAGGCTAAAAGAACTAGCACGGGAGAGTCCACCCTAATACTTGATTTATACTTGTATGCTGTCGTTTATCTCATATCTAATTCTTTACAGCCTTTAATGTCCAAATCATTTATTTTTTCATGGTATAGATTGCTCGAATGCTGACTGTTAAGAGGGAGAGAGAGATGGAGGAAGGAATCAACAAGAGGTTATCGAGAAAGCTCGACAGGAAATGGAAGAAAAGCATTGTTCCTAGGCCGCCTCCATCTCTCAAGAAACTACAAGAAGAGGAGGCTGCTGCAGAAGCTAAAGAGTCGTCGGCATGAGTTTCGTTTGCTTTCTTCTATTCTTTCTTTGTCCCCTTTCATTCTTTTTGGTTAAATATTTAATATTCTCAAACCAACTCAGCAACAAAGCTGCTTATGGCTTTTTATATTAGAGGAAGAATCACTATTCCAATTTTTTTCCTCTGGAAAAGGAGAACTTTTCCATTCTATAAGGTACTTCTTTTTTTCCGAAAAAGATCTTATAGCTATTTTTGGAAAAAGGTGGGGATCCCAACTTATTTTAAAATAAGTTCTTATTTTAACAACCTGATTTAATTTTGACCATTTTAATTGCAAAATGGCGTTACTAACATCTTTAAGCTTCATCATCTTATTTTATCCCGATACTTTAGTAGTTTGTTTTCAAAATAAGATGTAACATCTTATAAGCTTTTTACACTTATGGGATGTAGGAGTTTATAAAATCTATTAAATAAGCTAAGCCAAATACCCTCTTAATCATTAATACCAAATCATCTAACTCCTAATTAGCTGAAATTGGAACGACAAAACTCAGCTTATTTGTTAGATGGATTACTTATGAGTTATATGAATTATGGCCATGTCAGCTTCTTCGCTCTTGCACTTGTGTGCCATGCCAGCAGGGATGTCCACATCAGTGGTTTTGGCCAGATATATTGAAATTCTCAATTTTTTTAAGTCATATATGCATTTCTCGTGACAATTTCAGTAGATTTTGAAAATTTCGATGAAAATTAGACAAAATGTGAACATTTTCGTTAATTGCAGGGTTAGAAATTGTTTTAATTCCGAGTTGGACTGAATTTAGGACTCGTTTTGTACTAAAAGAAAAAAAACTTGGGACCCGTTTCAGTTAGGATTAATTTTACAATTTTGTCTAATTTTTCCAGCCTAATCAAAGTATACAAACGAGGCCCATAGGAATATATTTAGTGAATGCATACTTGGAGTTGTACCAAAAGATAAGGACAAAAACTTATACAGACCGTCTAATGGGTTCAAATCCGTTAGACGCATCCCAAATTGACCCGAAAACAATAGATGGTGGCATTTTTGTAATTCTAAAAGGTGGTGGCATTTTTGTGAATTTGAACGTGGTGGCATTTTTGTAATATTTTGGGGGTGGTTGCATAGTGTAATTGGACCGGTGTCAATTTTGTAACTTTAGACGATTCGTAAAATCTTGTTAAAAGTATTAGCTTTTTTCTAAAAAAGTATATTAGTAATCTGCATTGAAAAATATTAGTAATCCTCTTGAAACGAGTTTTTTTGGTGATCCTCATGGAAAATTATTAATATTTCCATCAACAGTATTAGTATTTTTACTAAAACTTATTAGTAGTCTTATTTAAAAGTATTATGTTTTCTGATTAAAGGTATTTTAGAATTCCTCCTGAAAAATACTAGTTTTTCTCATAAAAAATATTAGTATTTCCCCATAAAAGTATTAGTTCTTCCCCCCAAAAATACCAGTAGTCATCCTGAAAAATATTTAGTAACCCCTATAAAAATATTAGTTTTCCCTCTGAAAAATATTAGTAACTCTCCTAAAATGTATTAGTAACCCTCCTAAAATGTATTTGCAGCGGCCAGCGGAAGTGGTATTGGTGGTTGTGCGGTTGTTGGTGGGTTGACAGGTCGAATATTTGGATCCGATTAGACCGACGGAGACTAACCCAAAGATAAGTAAACACACTCTTTATCCTCTCAATGATAGGTGCCCATTCTTTCGGGCACAATTGTAACTTTAACAGGCCGCCCTGACAGGCCCAAACTCTACCCCATCCACATCTATTGGCTCGGCCCACTCATACTAATGCACCTCGGCTGTTCTATAATTTTGGGCTTTGTATACAATTGCCCAAAAGTCCGGGAAAAAATACACTTTTTTCGCTCGGTTTTTTTTTCGACTTTTTATACTCCCACCTTTTATGGGGCGTTTTATGCTCCCATCGAGTTTTTCAAATTTTTACGTTGTTGTTTCAACACATGTTTCATCTAATAAAATTTAAGTGAAAAAATAATTTTGTCTCCCATTAAATATCAATTTGTTACTCGAACTCTTAACAATCAAGAAATATACACATAAAACAACACATATTAAAAAAATATATATTGAAAATAATATAGAAACAACACATGAAAAGAAAAAACACAATTCAGTTTTAATAAATTGACACATTATAACATAAACAGTATAAACTCAGAAATAACATAAAGAATATATAGAAAACACCACATCAATAAAAAGAGTTTAAAATTATGTAAAAATTTCATTGAGACATTAAAAACTACTTGGAAACAACAAAAAAACACCAGAACAACATTAAAAACATTCTTGAAAACAACCCAAAAACAACAGTAACAATATATAAAATAACGCATGAACATAAAAGAGCATATACATAAGTGAAAGTTGTATTGAAACATCTAAACAACATCGAAACAACCAAGAAACAAACAACATCGAAACAACCGAAATAACATATAAAATAATACAGGAACAAAAAAATAAAAAAAAACATAAAAATAACAAAAAAATATACAAGAGCGTAAAAAAGTCAAAAAAGTCAACCGAAAGAGTACAAAAATAATGTGAACATACACAGTGTCTTTATTTCTGCAATTTCTCTATAATTTTCAACCCCACCCATGAATGAATGGATAACACGGAATAGACTAGATAACCGGACATTTTAAATAGAACTATACAACATTTACAATCACTACAAGAAAACAAGGAAATTCCAACGAAAAAAATCTGTTGGAATTTGGCCGATTACCGTTGGAATTGATAATTCCAACGAAAATTCCAACAATAAATGCATCGTTGGTAAAATGGTACATTGGAATGGCAAAATTCTAATGGAAAAATATTCCAACGGTACTTCCAACAGTATTTATCCATTGGAATATATAAGCTGTTGGAAAACATTCCAACATATTTTCCAACACTAATTCCAACATAGTTAAACCATTGGAATTTAGTCCAATGGTATATCCATTGAAATATATATATAATTGTTGGAAAAAATAACTCCAGCGGTTATTCCAACTGAGTTATGCCATTGGAATTTTCAATCATTTTATATCATTGTCTAATATATTTAGCTTCGGTGGGTTACCCATCATCAATTTGTCCCAAGTCAAGCACACTTAACTATGTAGTTTTAATATGATTGACTCTAGAAGAAGAAGATACATTTTATTGATATGGATAATACTATCAAATCTTTTAACCCATATTAAAATTTTCCAACGATATTGGAGTTTCCATGAATTTTCCAACAACTTGTTGTACCATTGGAATTTCCGTTGGAATTTTATAAACTCAACGGAAATTCCAACGATTAATTCCAATATTTTGATTACGGTTGGAATTTTTGTTGGAATTTTCCAATGATATGTTTTAGCGATGGAATTCTTGTTGGAATTTTTAAAATTCCAGCGAAGATTTCAATGGTTTATTCCAACGATTTTATTACCGTTGGAATTATTGTTGAAATTTTCCAACGATATAATGTAGCATTGGAATTTCCGTTGGAATTGTAAAAATTCCAACTATTTTCTACATCGTTGGAATTTTTTATTGGATTTTGATTGTTTTCTTGTAGTGAATATATATTTATATTTTTATAGTTATACAAGAATATCCCCATTAGTTTTATTAAATGAATGAAAAATCGAATGTAGAAATTAAGGCTCTATTTACCATTGGGCCTATGCTCATTTGTTGATCCAATAACATTATCGGTTCAAAGTAT
Organism: Rehmannia glutinosa; assembly: GCA_016081115.2. Taxonomy (NCBI): domain Eukaryota; kingdom Viridiplantae; phylum Streptophyta; class Magnoliopsida; order Lamiales; family Orobanchaceae; genus Rehmannia; species Rehmannia glutinosa. The sequence continues at coordinate 114,771 of JABTTQ020002112.1, forward strand.
CCAAACATCCTCGTATTAGATGAATAGAGCGAGTGCCAAAATTTACTCAATTTCGAGAAATGATCAATCCATTATTAGATATTTTAACGATTCGATGTGAACCGCAACAACAATTGTGCATACGACTCAACAACAATAAGTTGTTAACCCAAGATCTTCACTAGTTCGGTTAAAGATTGGTAGAAACCTCAACCCGTTGCTTAGCAAAGCAAGAACCTCGGTATATGCGAAGACACCACAAGCAATTATGGATTATTACGATAAGTCGATAATTGCAACAAGAAACGTAAATCTTGAAGCACTTGGAGAAAACACTCAATTTGAGAGTAAAAGATTAATTTGATTGATAACTAATGAAAAACATTAAGTGTTCACCTTATAAGGGATTCAAATCCTAACCCTACTAGGAAACAACTTAAACCGAAAAAGGAAAGCGAAAAAACTGAAAAACTCAAAAACGTGGATCCCGACACGGTAGTGAAAGTCAAAGGGATTACACGGCGAGCCGTGTTCCCGTTGTGTCGGAACAAACCTCTATCTGCGCAACACACGACCAGGCCGTCTTTGCAGAAACACGGCCGTGTCGCCCGCACACGTCTGTTTCGACCTCTTTTTGTCCCGAACTAAAAATAACAACTTTAAACGCGGCCTTAAAGGTTTACTTGGCCTCCAAAACATCAAAACGATTTAAACAACTCAAAATTACAACTAATGCTAAGATAGATGAATACAAGACACTATTGAGAACTTGACAACAAAGTCTTCAAGACACACAAAGTGACTCGTATTCTTGGCATCCTTCGCTTGCTCGGTCGAGGTGGACTCAGAATGTTGATGACACTAATCAACTGGACCACCTGAACTTCTTCCCTCCATTGGCAATGCACTCTCGGTCTCTTCGCATGATTTGAATTAATCCATTGAGCGCATCCTTGAACTTTCTCGCTCGAGCCCTTGTTACAAGGACCAACCGACATTGTCTTGGGTTCTTCGTCCATGGATTCTCATAATTCCCCTCCTCTTGAGAAGGATTTGTCCTCAAATCCGAATTGACATCAAATGGACTAAGATCGGCAACATTGAAAGAAGCACTAATCCCATAGTCGCCCGACAAGTCAATCTTGTAAGCATTATCAATGATTCGCTCAAGCACTTGAAAGAGACCATCTCCCGCGGATGCGGCTTGGACTTTCGATGTCGGAAGCGTTCGGGCCGCATATGTACCCAAACCCAATCACCCGATTCAAACACCATCTTGTGAAACTTGTTGCTGCGCCGTGGTAACGCTCTATTCGCCATTCAATGTTGAGTCTTGTTTTCTCATGTAACGGTTTCACAAAATCACTTTCTTCCGGCCATCTAAGTTATCATGCTCGAAAGCTTGATTAAAGGTGATATATCGATGGGGTTAGCGGATTAAAACCATAAATAAGTTCAAATGGTGAAAACTTCGATGCGGAGAATGCACAACACGATTATAAGCAAACTCAACATGCGGTAAACACTCTTCCCAAGTTTTAATGTTCTTTTTAATGATAGCCCTTAACAACATAGACAAAAGTTATATTTACTACTTGAGTTTGACCGTCTGTTGGGGATGACACGTAGTAGAAAATAACAATTTAGTTCCCACTTCCCACAAGGTCTTCCAAAAGTAACTTAAGAACTTAGAATCAGATCCACACAATGGTTCTAGGCATACCATGCAATCTCACAACCACTTTAAAGAACAAATCGTCAATCAAAAGACGATTATCGTTTTATGACATGGAATAAAATGGGCCATCATTGAAAATCAATCTACGACAACAAATATAGAATCGGATCCATGTTTAGTTCTCGGAAGCCCTAAAACAAAGTCCATAGAAATATCAACCCAAGGTGTTGTCGGAATGGGTAGGGACGTGTAAAGTCCCACGATTTTGAACCCGGATTTAGTTTGCCTACAAGTAACACATCCACTACAAATGCGCTCAACATCACGCTTCATATGTGGCCAATTGAAATGCTCTTGCAAGACCGCTAATGTTTTGGCTAGAGATGGCGGTGGGCGGGACCGCCCGAGCAGGCGGATTCCCGAAATTCCCCGTGGGGATGGGGACGGGGAATTTTTCTTCCAGATTAGTGGGGCGGGGCGGAACGGGGATCATACTCCGGGGATCCTCATGAGGGGAACCACATATTAAATATATAATATATTATTTATAATATATATAATATATTATTTTATTAATGAGTGGTTTATTAGATTTTTATATAATTTATTAATATTAAAAATGATTAGTTTTATTAAAAAAATTAAATTTTTGCAAAAAAAAATTTAAAATGGGGAGTGGGGAATCCCGGTGGGCGGGATCCCCACGGGGACGAGAATGGGGAAAATTTTCCCCGTTTGTCTCATGAGGGACGTGGACGGGGACGCGATCGCGGACGGGGATGGGGATCACACCCCGCCCGCCCCGCCCGTTGACATCCCTAGTTTTGGCTACCCTAAAATGTCCCATAAGACGCCCACCATGCGATTCTCTCACTAGTAAGTCTCTTAAGGAACATTTAGGAATGCACAAGTTATCCTCCCGAAATAGAAAACCATCATGCCTATAAAATTTACCCTCCGCCCCCTTTTCGCATGCATCAAACAACTCAGAGAAATCAAGATCATGTAAGTACAACTCTCTAATATGTTCAAACCAAAGGATTTTAACATCTAAAGTAGAGATAAGAGTGTACCTTCGAGATAAGGCGTCTGCTACAACATTAGTCTTACCTTACTTATACTTAGGATGATATAAGGAAATGTCTCGATGAACTTGAGCCATCGTGCGTGTCGTTTGTTTAACTTTTCTTGACCCTTAAGATACTTTAGGGACTCGTGATTAGTATGGATCATGAATTCCTTGGCCACAAGTAGTCTTTGCCATGCGTTTTTAATGCCGGACCAAAGCATACAACTCTTTGTCGTATGTCGGATAGTTCAAAGCCGCCCACTCATATTTTATTTGAAGAATACGATCGGTCACCCTTTTTGCATTAATACGTCTCAATCAACCAACTCCCGACATCACACTCGATCTCGTAGACCTTGGTAGAATCCGAGGCTAGCAAAGGCGCATGTGTTAGCCTTTCTTTTAGCAACTCGAATGCTTTGTCTTGGGCTTCTCCCCATTTGAAATGCAACACTCTTTTTAATCGTTTCCGTCAAAAGGCGCCGCAATAGTCTTGAAATCCCCTACAAACGCCGATAAAATCTTGCAAGGCCATGAAAATCGCAAGACTGGGTTGGTCGGCGTAGGCTTAAGCCGATCTTAGATAGCCTTAATTTTCTCATCGTCCACCTTTGTAATTCCCCTCGAGCTTACTACAAACCCCAATAATACCAACTTCTCGAACAAAACGTGCACTTCTTGACATTTGCATATAATTGCTCTTTCCTTAATACCTCTAAGACGGCTGCAAGTGATCCAAATGTTCGCCCAATGATTTACTATAAATGAGAATATCATCGAAGTAAACCACGACAAACTTACCACTAAAAGCTCTCAAAACATGGTTCATCGTCTCGTTTAAATGAAAAAAAGATCATGCCATGTCACCAATACGATTAACACAAAAGCTTATGTGAGACCGTCTCACAGATCTAGTTCCGTGAGACTGAGCCCCATTTACTAATTAACCTGCTGAAACCCCCAAACCCCAAAAACCCCAAACCCCAAAATCGATTTTTCTCTTTCCTGCTTTTTCTCCCATGTTTCATATGTTTGAAATTGAGAATTTTCATCCAAAAATTTTGTCGCGATTTGTCTCTAATTTTTCTCCGATTTATTGCGATTCTTCAATTTCAACTCTCTCTATTCGAAAATTATAATGAATATCACTTTTAACATATTTTATGTGTTATGAGAAATACTTTCATATAAAATTAAGTATCACTTTTTATGTAAAATATCACTTCTGTGTTAAAAGTATCATTTTCGTGTTAAAAGTATCACATAACCGAGTATCACTTTTAACATATTTTACGTGTTATGAGAAATACTTTCATATAAGTATCACTTTTCATGTTAAAAGTAGACTTTATGCGTATTAAAAGTATCATATAACCGAGTATCACTTTTAACATATTTTCGTGTTATGAGAAATACTTTGATATAGAAGTATCACTTTTCATGTTAAAAGTATGACTTTTTGTGTTATCGTATCAATTTTCTGTGAAAAGTATCGGTTTGCATGTTAATAGTATTAATTTGTTCATTTGTTTACGATAAATAATTTTCATATAGAATTATCACTTTTCATATGAAAAGTATCACTCTCTGTGTTAAAAGTATCACTTTTTCGTGTTAAAAGTATCACATAATCGAGTATCACTTTTAACATACTTTCATATGTAAGTATCACTTATTTACTTAAAAGTATCATTTTTGTGCTTATAGTATCACTTTTTACAAACAAAGTATCACACGACTCTTGTGGTTGTTTTTGGTAATATTACATGATTTTTTCGTAATGGGGACAACTAACTCGCAGTGAAAAGTATCACATTTTTCACTTAACAAAGATATCACTTTTTTGTTTAAAGTATCACTTTTTAATAACAAAGTATCGCATTTAATTTGGAGGCATTTAATTTGGCCAAAAATTTCATTCATTAATTACGTAAATATCAATTTAAAAACTATTGAACAATAATATCAGTTTAAAACAAAACTATTCAAACAATTACTAAAACAATCGAGGATATGGTTGGCTTCATTGTCATGCTCTTTACGATTACTACTTCTTTTCTTCTTGGTGTTCCCTTGACTTCTTGGTTTGTAATGGTAGAAAGCATATCGATTCACAAATTAAGCAGTAAGACAAAGGATAGTGGAAAAGTCGTATTTGTGGTAAAGCACTCCCGCTCATGAGATCGGCGATAGAGATTGTGTGGCGTGGGGATGGCTACTCCGAGAGAGAGAGAGAGAGAGAGAGAGAGAGAGAGAGAGAGAGACCGTTGATTTGCGGTAGAGAGAGGAGAGATAAAAAAAAAGTGGTCTTTGAATTTTGGTGCCTGGGTTTATATTTAGGGTTTTGGCTTTTGGATTTGATTTTTGGGCTTTTCAGTGTGGGTGTGGGTTTGGCATTCCGGAGCTTTCACAAGAGACCTCCCTACGATTAAATATTGGTGTTTGTCTCATTTTGATTTTTGGACACAATGAGATCTTTTCTAATACTTCATGAAAATTGAGAATTATAAAAAAGACTAACAAAAGATAGAAATTAGTAAAATTGATTGACAAAATAATGTTGACTAAATACACTTTCATTTGGAAATTTTGGTTTTGATAAAGTGGGTGTGTACCTAATTTGACCAATTTTTTGGTGGCTAAATATTTAATTTCGGAGGAATTAAATTATATATTATTAATCTATGTTCGAGTAGATGTTCGTACTATTTTTTATTTCTCAAACCGAATTTTGGTGAGTGGGAAATTAATACACGAAGGTAGCCACATAAATGGGCATTATGTAAAGATTATGTAAAGGGAGATGAAAGACTTTGCCTTATCCCACATGGAATACAAATCATTGTTTATCCTATTTTATTTACTAGAAGGTGTTATATGTTGTATAAACTATAACACAAGTGGATGATCACAAGTGGGCCACATGCGCGTGCGCTGCGCCTACCGCCTCGGCCTGGGCTTGGGGCGGCGGCCCCTTGGGCGGGTCGGTCCAAGTTTTGCCACTTTCGAAAATGGGCTTGGCCTGATTCGAGTGATTGCTGATCATTGGAGCCCAATGAATCCGGACATTGTAGGTGTCCGCATTCATGTGACTATTGGAGTTGTAACTCTTGCGGTGGTGGTCACCTGAAGTTAGCCCACTACCCGATGTTATGCAAGAGTGGGGTGTAACACCTGGTTGTTACAAGTGATTAATGCCCATTACCCAGTGTTTTCTCCTGCAGGTGGAATGGTTGGCTATTTATACATGTTTGTGCATTGCAGTTTGATACAGAAAATTCATAGCATTTCATACACCTCCAAAAGCTATTTTTCGCATTCTACACAAAACGCCTAAAGCAACCGAGTCTTCAACATCTTCTAGTTCGAAGGAGCTTCGTGTTAGTGGTGCTACTAGACGTAAGAAAGTCGTTTCATCTTTGGAAGCAATACGTCAAACCGTGAGCACTAGCCGGGACGTAATTGCTTTGCGGAAAGAGATTCATCTCGACTCGGCTATCTGAAAGACCTACGATTGTAATAGCTAGTATTTTTCTTTGTAATCTTTACTTCTGTAATTTGCCATTTTGAAGGCATCCCGTTTTTGTACCATTGTATTCAACTATCGCAAAGCAATTATTCGAACTTCACGATGGCAAGCACAAGCAGAACCCCGATCATCCCTCCTGCTCAAGCTGAGAAACCCGAAAAATTCATGGGTTTTGACTTCAAGAGGTGGCAGCAAAAAATGCTGTTCTACTTGACTACCTTAAGTCTGGCGAAGTATCTGACCGAGGACGCTCCTGTTGTTGCTGAGAACGAAACGAATGCTGAAAAACGCGCTGCGTTTGATGCATGGGGCCAGGGTGATTTCATGTGCCGTAACTATGTCCTAAACGGACTTAGTGATGCACTTTACAGTGTGTATTGTGCTGTGAAATCCTCCACAGAATTGTGGGATTCTTTGGAGAAGAACAAAACCGAGGATGCCAAAGACAAAGAAATTTGTTGTCGGTAAGTTCTTGGATTTTGTGATGGTTGATTCTAAAACCGTGATGGAACAAGTTCGAAGTTCGATTGATCCTACATGAAATATCTGCCGAGGAATGGCTTTGCAGAAGCATTCCAAGTGGCGCGCCTTAATTGAGAAATTGCCCCAAGTTGGAGGGATTTCAAGAATTATCTCAAACATAAGCGAAAGGAGATGGGACTAAAGGATCGATTGTCAAACTCGGAATTGAGGAAGACAATAGAGGGTTGACTCTAAGTCCAAGCTTGTTCTATGGAGTCAAAAGCCAACTTGATGGAGCACGGCTCGTCAAGTAACTCAAGAAAAGGCCTAACGATAAAGGCAAGAAATCGGTGGAAAATTCGGGAGCTTGCTACAATCGTGGAAAACCGAACCATATGGCAAAAGGTGCCGTCGCCACCAAAGAAAAAGAAAACCAAACCGCGATCCCAATGCCAATGTGGTTGAAGAAATGGAGCCGACGAGAAGTTGACATGTCGGCGGTGGTGTTTGAAGCCAATTTAGTGGATAACCGAAAGAATGGTTTGTGGATACCGGTGCCACTTGCCGTATGTCCGTTTCGATAAGGATGCATTCTCTTCTTACATCCCATCGACCGGAAGGAAGCTCCATATGGGGAATCACGCCTCTTCCGATGTTCTTTGGTGTTGAAACGGTGGTGCTAAAGCTTACTTCGGGAAAGGAGTTGAAGTCGAAGGATGTCTTTGCATGTCCCGGACATCCGCAAAAATCGGTTTCGGGTTATTTTCTTTGGTCAACCATGGGTTTAGACTAGTTTTGAGTCCGAAAAGTTTGTACTTAGCAAATTTGGACAGTTCCTTGGTAGGGGTTATCTAGACAAAGGACTATTCAAAATGAATGTAATGATTTGTCGCCGTTTTGGCGAGAATATGAATAAGAATGAATCTTCTTCATTTATATTCTTTGAGTGCTCTAATTTATGGCATATTAGATTAGGACATGTAAATCGAATGCTATAAAAAGATTGGTAAATTTAGAATTAATTAATTTACTCAAGTAAACTCACAAAGAAAATGTGAAGTTTGTGTTGAAGCTAAAATGGCTAAATTACCGTTTCATTCGGTTGAAAGGAGCACTTCACCTTTAGAGTTGATACACACCGATGTATGTGATCTAAAATTTTATTGATGATTGCACAAGGTTTTGCTACTTATACTTGTTAAGAAGCAAAGATGAAGCATTAGAGGCTTTTAAGAATTATAACAATGAAGTTGAAAATCAACTTGGCACTGGATTAAAATAATTCGGAGTGATAGAGGTGGCGAATATGTTGTCCCATTTGAAGAACTATGTACCCGATCGGGCATAATTCATCAAACAACAACACTATATTCACCATCTAACGGTGTTGTTGAACGTAAAAACTGGACTCTAAAAGAGATGATGAATGCCATGTTGATAAGTTAGGATTACCCCATAATATGTGGGGGAAGTTGTTTTAACTACCAACCACATATTGAATAAAATACCGCTTTAAAGGAAAGATAAGACACCTTACGAATTGTGGAAAATCGTAAGCCTTTTTATAAATACCTTAAAGTGTGGTGGTGTTTGGCTAAGGTAGCAATACCGAACCAAAACAAGTTAAAATTGGACCAAAGACAGTTGATTGTGTCTTTGTGGGATATGCATACCAAAGTAGTGCATATAGGTTTATGATACATAAGTCGGAAAATCCGGAAATGATGAAGGTACCATAATCGAATCAATGAATGATGTATTCTTTGAGGATGTCTACCCTTGTAGAGTAAAGTTAGAAGTGAGTACTAATAAAAGAACTCACGAAAGCGCAAAGTAGTTCAACACCAATTAGTGAAGAACCGAGACGCAGAAGAGGTCTAAGACGGCTAAGTCTTTTGGGCGGATTACATAACATTTATGTTAGATGGTGAGCCAAACTCGATTAAAGAGGCTCTAAGTAGTCCGGATGCTCGCTCCGGCAAGAAGCTATCAATAGTGAAATTGAGTCTATTCTCGCAAAACCATACTTGGGAGTTGGTTGATCTCCCGCTGGTCATAAACCTTTAGGATGTAAATGGATCCTAAAGAAGAAGTATAAAGCGAGATGGAACTATTGATAAGTATAAAGCACGGCTTGTAGCCAAAGGCTTTAAACAAAAAGAAGGATATGACTTCTTTGATACCTATTCTCGAGAATGAGGATTGCGTCTATTCGAGTGCTTATCGCGATTCTTTGCCTTGCACAATCTAGAGATTCATTAGGTGGATGTCAAGACAGGCGTTTCAATGGAGAGATAGATTTGAAATCTACATGGAACAACCTGAAGGGTTTGTTGCACTGGTCAAGAAAAAAGGTGTGCAAGTTAATAAGATCCTATGCGGATTTGAAACAAGCTCCAAAACAATGGCATCTTAAGTTTGACAATACGATGTTGTCAAATAGATTTAAAATCAACGAGTGTGATAAATGCGTATATGTCAAAGGACATCAAGCATTTGTCATAGTTTGTCTATACGTAGAGCGATTTGTTAATCATGGGCGTAGTCGTGATACTATCATGGAGACTAAAAAAATGTTAAAGAGGAACTTTGACATGAAGGATATGAGGACTCTTGATGTAATCCTTTGGATAAAAATCGATAGAACTCGATGGAATTATCTTGTCACAATCCCACTATATGGAGAAAGTGCTCAAGAAATTCAATGCTTTTGATGATTCCGTCAAAGACGCCCATTGATTTAAGTATAAATCCGGTTGCTAATAAAGCGAGAACCAGCTGGCTCGGATGGAATACTCACGTATAATAGGCGATCGATGTACATCACAAATTGTACACGCGTCCGGACTTGGCCTACCCTGTAAATATGTTGAGTAGGTTCACGAGCAATCCAAGCCATGAGCATTGGAAAGCGTTAACCAGGGTGTTAAAATACTTGAAGTATAAATTGGATTATGGGCTATACTACTCAAGATATCCAAATTTGTACTTGAAAGTCATAGTGATCTTAGTTGGATTTAAGATTCGAAAGATTGTTATTCAACTTGTGGATACATATTCACCATTGGAGGTGGCGCGGTATCGTGGAAGTCCACGAAGCAAACGTGTATAGCTCGGTCCACAATGGAATACGAGTTTATAGCTTTGGATAAAGGTGGTGAAGAAGAGAGTGGCTTGAAATTTTTGGAAGATATTCCATGTTGGGAGGAAGCTTTGTGCCTTCTGTGATGATTCTTTGTGATAGCCAAGCGGCTATAGGAAGGCACGAGTAATATGTATAATGGTAAGTCTAGACATATTCGTCGGAGACACAATACCATTAGACAATTGATCTCAAATGGTGTGATGTCAATTGACTACGAAAGTCAAAAGACAATTTGGCGAGATCCTTTGTGAAAGGATCAATCGAGATCAATTAGGTAAATTGCTAGAGGGAATGGGCTTAAAGTCCACAAAGTAAAAATAACCATCATAGTGGTAACCCAACCATGATGATTTGGAGATCCCAAGAACTTGGTTCAATGGGAAAACTAAACTATGAAGGTTATGTTGTAACACTTGGAAATGATGTTATAACCCATCCCTAGAAAGCAATACCAAGTGTTGAAACACCTGCAAAGTTGTGGTGAGGCTAAGTCATTTGACTTTTAATGATTCCTACACCTCGTTGAGGTTGAGTATGGCAGGATACTCGGAAAGGAGATCACCTATATAAGTAAGAAGTGCGGGCCGCTTCAAAGTAACACTTATGAATCCAAAGTAGTGTCCATGGACAAAACGGACACAAAACGTGAGAACGAGGAAGGTGTTGAGACCTTATTGTGTTAATACTATTGACTCGGTATACACCGTGGAGGAATAGTTCAAGGCATTGCGTCCACTAAGCCGCCAGTGTACCCGATGGTATTGACTACGGATGGTTCAAAGCCATAAGCTACCTTTCCGAATGCAATATTGTCTCTTGAGGACTGGTTTGCGTGTCTGCATTCATGCATACATTAATTTCCACTCATGTGGGGGATTGTTGGAAATTTTGGTTTTGATAAAGTGGGTGTGTACCCGACTTGGGCCAATTTGTCGGTGGCTAAATACTTAATTCTGGTGGAATTAAATTATATATCATTAATCTCGTTCCGAGTAGATGTTCGTTGTATTTTTATATCTCAAAACTGAATTTCGGTGAGTGAGAAATTAATATACGAAGGTAGCCACATAAATGGGCATTATGTAAAGATTATGTAAAGGGAGATGAAAGGCTTTTGCCTTATCCCACATGGAATACAAATAATTGTTTATCATAGTTATTTACTAGAAGGTGTTATATGTTGTATAAACTATAACACAAGTGGATGATCACAAGTGGGCCCACGGGCGTGCGCAGCGCGCCGGGGCCGGCCTCGGCCAGGGCTTGGGCTTGGGCATGGGATGCGGCCGGCGGCGGCCCGGCCTATTGGGCCTGGTCCAGGTCCACTAAAGTTTTGCCACTCGAAAATGGGCTTGGCCGATTCGAGTGATTGCTGACTATTGGAGCCCAATGAATCGGACATTGTAGGTGTCGATTCGTGTGACTGTTGGAGTTGTAACTCCTGCAGTGGTGGTCATCTGAAGTTAGCCCACTACCGATTGTTATGCGGCAAGAGTGGGATGTAACACCTTGGTTGTTACAAGTGATTAATGCCCACTACCCAGTTTTTTTTCTCCTGCAGGTGGAATGATTGGCTATTTATACATGTTTGTGCATTGTAGTTTGATACTGTAAAATTCATAAAGCATTTCATACACCTCCAAAAGCTATTTTCTCGCATTCTACACAAAAAGTCTAGCAAACTAATGGTCTTCAACATCTTCTAGTTCGAAGGAGCTTACGTGTTAGTGGTGCTACTACACGTAAGACGTAAGCCGTTTCATCTATGGAACCAATACGTCAAACCGTGAGCACTAGCCGGGACGTAATTGCTTTGCGGAAAGAGATTGCGTAATTACTTTCTTCCTATAAGTTATTATAATCTCTTACATTTTTCGTGTGTGTACATATATATATATATATATATATTATATCGAGCAATCTTGTTTATATTAATTTTTTTCTTATTAAAGTTAAATTGTAGTATCTCGTTTGTAGTATTGACTATTTTGGTCCCCAACCGCAATTCCACCAAATGTAAACAACTCTCCGATCCAGATAGTAAATAAACAGGCACTAAATTAAGCTTTCAATAATTATTAATTGCAGTGTCATTACAATAAATTTAATTAGACAATTAAATATGGCAACACACAACACAATAATCAACTATCAATATCAGTATCTTTCAGTTTCCCTTAGCTGTATAGTATGATGTCATTGCAAATAGAACTTAAAGCCAGCAATATTATGTAGTGGTTGATATATAATTAATATATATAATTAGTAACTAGCTAGTGAAGTACAAACAATTAGGCTAATTATAGAAAGAGATTATGCCTACGCATTCATCGTATTAGGACAATATTATATACATTAAAAGTTTACTAATCAAGTAAATAGAAATCTTAATCCCATAACAATGGTCATAACAGTTGAGAAAAATGAGATTAGGCATATACTATTATAACCATGGTGTCTTGTACAAGACTCTTTTTTTTTTTGGGTGTCTTGTACAAGACTTAACGAAGAATTTTTTTCTTTTTTTGAGATGAGACTTAACCAAGAAAATTGTCATTGTTTAATGCAAGGGATAGTTTCAATTTAAGTATCTACATTATACCTTTTTTTTTTTAATTTTAGTATCCACTTTATGATAATATAATTTATCACTTTGGTACCCGGCCCATATTTTACTTGTTAAACACTTTTTTGAAGTTCATAAAGTGTTAAATGAGTTTTTGTACCGCATATTTTAATTTTTATCGGTAATCACTCCATACGTAACAAAAAGTGATTGAAAAATATGGGTATCAATATATTCGATTGAATATGGTAAAGGTGGTTAAACAAAGAGAACACATGTACCAAAATTGATATGATGCGAAAGTACTAAAAGTGAAAATAGGGCTTCTGGATACTAAAATTGAAACTATCCTTTTAATGCAATGATAACTAACTATGAATATTCACAAGAAAGTTCCAGTTTACCAACAAAATTTACCGATAAAAATAATTTTGTCACTAAATTTTACAGTTACCTAAAGAATAAAAAAATTATTTTTCCCCATATTATACCGACAAATTACCGGCAGATCACCAACAGTTTTCAAATTTACTGACAGAAATACCGTAGTTACCAACAATTTTAGATTATATCGTCAAATATTTACCCACAATGATATTATCTATAACGATTTTACTTACACTTTACAATTATCTTAATATTTACCTACAGAAAAATCTCTATAGGTAAACCGATTTTTCTTGTAGTAATTGCTATTTTCAAAGTATTTTCTTTACGATGTGGGTTGCTACTTGCTACTCTACTAATCCTTAAGTATGATAATCTTTTCATATTTTTTTGCATCATTAGAAACACACTTCATGTTAATGAGAATTAACTCAAGAATAAGAAATCCAGAGATTTTTATATTATAAAATTATGCGGTTTATGAGAATTAATTTGTATCTCATGCACACAAAAAGTATGTGTTTGTCTTAATCTGATATTAGTCTATGTGTCTGTTTTATAAATAATTTAGAGTTATTCTCCTGTCAAACGGTGTAACGGATCTAATCTGTTATACGGATCCAAATATTCGACCCGTCAGCCCATCAACAGCCACACAACCACTAATACCACATCCACTGGCCGCTGCTAATACATTTTAGGAGAGTTATTAATACTTTTTAGGAGGACTATTAATAATTTTCAGATGGAAAACTAATATTTTCAGGGGTGCTACTAAATACTTTTTAGGATGACTATTGATACTTTTTGGAGGAAGAACTAATACTTTTATTGTCACGCCCCAGGCACGGGACACAACGACAATCAATAACTTAAAGCGAGAATTAAACCCAACAATCTAGACAAATGATACAATATCACCCAAAGTGAAACAGAGTCTAAAGTAGCGGAAATCAACTACAAGTACGGGTACAAGTTACAAATACAACCCAATCGAAGTATCCAAAATAGGCTTACAGGCCAAAACTAAAATAAAGTACACAACATCCCAAACTTAAGTGTCAAAGGGTCCTACGCCCTTAAGTACAATCCAACGAAAAAGCAGAATTAAAAGAGAGTCCAACAACAACAAAGATAAAGGAAAAAGTCCAAAGAACATCAACAATAATAGAAAGCAAGTCCAAAAGCGGAGCACGGAAATCGGTCCGTGGTAGGTTCGACATCTTCAACATACTCCTCATCTAGCCGTTAGAAAATAGGAGTGGATGGGGTGATCGTGTGTAAGTGTGGCGATACATATATAGTTAATGCAAGAAAACATTGTATGAAAAATGCGTGAGTTATGATGCGTGGTTTCACATACGATTCACAAGCGTATAAATATACTTAAGGTAATATACTTATACATTTTGAAAATAATTCGTGATCATACATGCACTATGTGATACAAGCAAGACAGGTAGGATTGCGTGCATTTAAAGTAACGCCAATCCATGCAAGACAAGTAGTGGTTGCGTACGGATTTATAGTGCCAACCAATGCTATACAAGTAGCGGTTTGCGTGCGGTTTTGTAAGCGCCAACCAAAAGGGTCCGATTAACTCTTAATCGAGTGGATCAAACAATGATTCCTTCGTTCTTCCTTGTAACTCCCGAACAAGATGGTCCAAGACTTGTCAACTTATCGCTCCATAGGCAAAGCCAAATCCATGAGAGCTAGCTAGGCCGGATTGTCATAATCATGATTATACCTCAAGTACTATGGCCCGCTTCCCTTGGACAAACTCCGTCCCTCGATTTGCGGGATTAGGACGATGGGGCCGGAGAGTGGAATAGCGGCCGAAAGCTGCCGGTTCCATGCCCGCGTATCCATTCCGATCGTGAGCTCGACACACCAAGTTGACTCAGGGACGGAAAATAATTACAAATTCGGGAAGTCAAACATGCAATGAGTATTATTGATTGAGCGATTCGGGAAAAGTTTTCAAACGCTGCGTGGCATTTATTGGCATTGGTGGATTAATTTGGATGAAGATAATTATCAAGAGGATAAGTAATCTTCGATGTCTTGAAGAATTAGGTGGGACATAAGTCCCGTTATAGATTCGAAATTGCAAGACGAGGAAGTCGCCCCGCGATTGCGTATTAATCGGTCAAGACTATCCGATAAGTCAAGGAATTTTTGAGAAAATAAAATAATTTAATTAATTATTAAAGTCAGAGGGTCCAGGGCTGTTTTAAAGAACAAAATAATTTGAGTTAGGTCCTTGTTAAAAATAAAATTTACGATTAGCCCCGTTTTGTACAAATCAATACTTTTGGGGTTAAAATTAAATAATTAAATGTCCCGACCTTGAAATATTATAAGGTCAGTTCCTAAATTCTTTAAATTGTTCAGAGATTCAGGTTTTTAAAGTTTTGAGGTCGAGTTTTGATAAAATTATCACATTGGCCCCAAATTTGTTAAAATTATCATTTCGGCCCTAAGTTTAAAATAATTGAACCGACAAACCGGAAGGGCTTTTAATGTGATTCCAGTTGTAAAATGTTACTAAGGTCAGTGGGATATTGGGACAAAACAGTTTTGAAAATAAATAAGTATAGGTCCCTTAACCTTTTGAAAATCTCATTTTTGTCCCATTTTAAAATAACTGCCTTCAAGGCTTTTAGGGGTCCAATTGTTATGAAATTTGAACATTGGGTCCAAAATATCATTAAGTTATAGTTAAATTAGTATTTCCAGGTACATGAACTGTATAAGTCCTGGAAAGTTTATTTTGGTCCTCAAGTTTAATCTTTTACAATTTGGTCCCTCAATTTTTATAAAATTACTTTCCAAGCTCTAAACACTTGGATTTTTGGAATATTCTTAAAACATGCTATTTCCAGTCCCTTAAGAGTTAAAATTTCAAATTTTAAAATAGGAGTCTGGTACAGTTTCAAAAATTGCAATTTAACCCTTAAACTTCTAAAATTTTACAATCTAGTCATTGGACTTTAAAGGGTTGATTTTATTTATCCCAAAACTCTTAAAACCTTATTAAAATGTCCAAATATCATTTTTGAACCTGAGTATAGTCCCAAAATTTGAAAATTACAGAGAGATCCCTTAAGTTTTATTTTCTTGCAATTATGTCCACCAACTTTCCATTTTTGTATTTTAAGTCCAAAAATTAAAATTTAATCAATTATGCTCGACTTGTCAAGTTTATAAGTCATATAAAATATTAATTTCAAGTATCATAAACATGCATGTCCATTTCATACAAGAATTCATCAAATACAACAATAAAGGGTACATGCATGCACCTAATTTTCAATAAATAGCATTTTTTGAGTCATACTTGAGAATTTTTACAACTTGATACATGAAATCAACATGCAATACATAATATATATATCTCAAGTGCTCAAAATTGAAATACTACATGCATTTAAATAAAAACACCTAGAAGTTGAAAGGATTTTTCCACCCACTTTAAAAATGAATTGTTGGTGAAAAAAGGAATAAATCACAACTTGATTAAGAAGTGACCAAGGTCAGCCCCTAAGTCAAAAATACCCAAAAAATATAGGAGTTAGAAAATGAGGTTAAAAATTTAAGAAGAAGAAGAAGAAGGTGAGAAAATTGGTAAAACTACACTTACCTTGTGTAGTGAGTAAAATGTGACTAGTAATGGCTTCAACATGTAGGATTTTGGTCACCCTTAATTACAACCTTCAAGGTCAGCCCCTAAAACTCCAAAAATGAAAATGGAGTATCAAAATTTTGGAAAATAGAAGAAAAGAAGAAAATGTACATCCTATTTCTTACCTTATAGTCCAAATTTCGGTTCAAAAATCTTGAAGTCCTTTTCAAGATAATGGTGAGGCTATTAGTATCTTCCAAGTCTTCTAAGTACACCTCAAAATCAAAATCCAAACTTAAATTAAGAGGTGAAAAGGGATGAGCTAGAAGATAACAAGATAAATGAAGAACAAAATTTCTTACCTTGTATAGTATAGTGTTCGAATTTTGTGAGGAATAAGGAGAGAAGTCTTGAAATTTTTTTAAGTGTTAAAGAAGAAAGTAAGAAGAAAAGAGTAGAGAGAGGTATGAGGTTTTTAGAGAGAATGAGGAGTATTTTGCTTGAGATTAAAATGTGTTGGTGAATTTTGAAAAAAAAATTGTTCCTTAAGGCCTAATGGCCGTCCAACATAGAGAGAGAGGAGTAAATTTTGATCAATTTTCATGTCTTGCAATTTGTCTCTTACATGGAGATAATTAGACTAGTCAAAGGTATGGGCTTGCATGGAAGAATGGGGATTGAAAGAATAGAGGGAATGTTTGAATGGAATGTTGGGAAGAATTCAATATGTTGGGAAATTTAATATTAAAGAATTGAGGTATAAGATAATGTGTATAAGGTTTGTAATATGGTGTAATTATACACAAGATGTATAATATAAGGTGTAAGTGTACAAGAGTTGAGAGATATTTCTACACCAAAAATCCCACTACAAGAAAACAATCAAATTCCAACGAAATAATTCCAATGGAATTAAAAAGTGTTGGAATTTTCAAAATTCCAATGGAAATTTCAATGCTACATCATACCATTGGAAAATTCCAACAGAAAGTCAAACAATGACCAGAACCATTTGGTACTGTTGGAATATTTTTTCCATTGGAATTTTCATTGGAATTTTGTCATTCCAACGGCCATTATACCAATGGTGCTTTTCCATTGGAATTTCTGTTAGAATCGATAATTCCAATGGAAATTGGCCAAATACCAACGAATTTTTTTCGTTGGATTCCCTTGTTTTCTTGTAGTGTCCCATGTTGTCCCAAAATTCATGATAATAGATGAATAATATCAATCTCCAAAATAAATAGTGATTTCCTTGATCACTTATAAGTCTCATGATCACTTATTCAAAATCAAATTTTTATTTCTATAAGGTATAAGACTCTAATATAATAGTCTCTTAAAATTCTAAGGTGACTAATAAATACACAAATAGTAATAATGATCAATCAAGTGATCATTAAAGTAAAGTATAATTAATAAAGGATCATGATCACAAGTAATAAATAAAATGAGATAAAATACAAAATATATTTATTAATAATATTTACCCATCAAAGTGACGCGGTAAAATAGTCAAAATAGTACATATATGATAAATGAATGAAATACACGCTTGAATAAAATCGCGGGCTTCACATTTATGGGGAAATACTAATACTTTATATGAGAGAAACTATTACTTTTCAGGAGGAATACTAAAACACATTTAATCGGAAAACATAATACTTTAATACTTTTAAATAAGACTAATAATACGTTTTAGTAGGAATACTCTTGATAGAAAAAAATAATTAGTTTTTGAGGATTAATAAAAAACTGTTCAAAAGGATTACTAATACTTTTCAACAAGACTAATAATACTTTTAGAGAAAAAACTAATACTTTTAACGATGCTATATCAGCCGAATATTACAAAAATGTCACCGGTCCCGCTTTATCTTTGTATCATCCCCATAATATTACAAAAATGCCGCGTTCAAGATCACAAAAATGTCACTACCTCTTTATAATTATAAAAATGCCACCATCTATTGTCAGGGTAGGGTTGGGATCCGTCTATTGAATTTGAACCGTCGTCGGACGGTCCGATAGAAGTTTTTGTCAATAATTTATTATTCATTATACGTACTTGTTGATGATATTTTTAAATAAGCGAGGAGGGAAATCCCATAACTTAAAATATAATTTAAATGGAGGACGTCTATTTTTAGAAGATTTCTATTAGATTTTGAAGTGTAACTTCGTGGGTGTTTGCAATTATGTTAAATTACCGAAATCTCAACTTGATCTAATTAAAGTTTTCTTTACAGCCCGTCTCTCTTAACCTAATAATTGGCGGATGAGATCTTCTATTCCAAAACCGTATTTCATCTCCTATTCCAATCATGTGGATGATTGACACGTATATTACACTTACCATATTAGAACCCTACAATTTTCGCTTGATTTATACTTGAAAATTAACATGGGAAGTGTAATACACGTGTCAATCATCCACACGGTTGGAATAGGAGATGAAACACGATTTTGGAATAGAAGATCCCATCCGAATAATTGGTATTCGTTTTTGGACAACAATAATTTAAGAGCACAATTATGTCTATTTTTTATTTTTATTTTCTTGTCTTTAGTTGTTCCAATATTTTATCTTCTTTTTGTAGGAAGAACCTAAACCCTCTTTTTTTTTCCAGATTTTCTTATAGATGACTATTACTTAATCGTAGTTTTTATTGAATTGCACCAATTGTATATTTAATATATTGTGGTATGTATATAACATGAATAATAACCACTAGCTTGTAGCTCAAGTGATATCACTAACCCTTTATAAGGGTGTTAACCAGTTTGAACCCTGTATCTTTCGGTTTATTTGAAATTTATCTCCTCCTCAACCAAGACTCGACTTATTAAAAAAATATAGCATGAATAATTTATTTCAATATGGACCTTTTTCTAGTCGCAATGTTTCCGGTAAAATTACAAAATTGGTCATGTAACTTAGGGCATTAGCAAAAAGATCACGTAAAAATTACGTTTAGTAAAAGAAGTCTGTAAATGTAAAATACTTCCGATTTTGGTTCGCAAATGTTTGGTTTACAAAATAGTTTCGTAACTATATAAAAATCTCAATTTTAGTACTAATTTCTCTAGATTTCAATCACGTGAGCGACACATGTAGTTCCCAATTTCTAGTAAACTTGAGACCAAAAAATTGAGATTTTCATATATATAGTTGCACGATTATCTTGCGAGTTGTACATTTATATAATTATAAGACTTTTTTTTTTTTGTAAAACGTGATTCTTATAGGACTTTATTGCTATCCACCTTATAGTTACGGACTAATTTTGCAATTTTTACCCACTTTTCCAACCCGCCTGGGACATATGTGGTTAATGACTTTAAAAAACGACTGTGATAAGGAATCAAGGATTTTATGGGACGTGTGGTTATGTAAAATCTTTGTCGGCAAAAGATATTTTTCCTACAATAAGCATCCAACATCTATGGGTGGCAAATCGTGCAGGCTGTGTAGTTATTGGGCTGGGTCCGATAAGAGACCGGTCCGATAAAAGCACGGCCCAATAAACACTAACTCAAACACAACCCGATAAGTTTAATAGGCTGGGAATGATAGCCCATGCATGATTCGATAAAATCCATATAGCCTAGACACGACCCATTAAGCCCGATAAATAAATTTATTTGTATTTATTTATTAGTTATTACGACTTTTTTGGCTCATTTGACCGATTTAGAGCATTTGACTCATTAAACTTACTAATATAGTATAATATTATTCTTTTTCTTCTAATATTTATCACATGAAAAGCCCCTTAGGAAGTCAGAATAGATAAAAATGTGTAAAAAATAGATATTATTTAAGTTATCGGGTCTTATCGGACTGGCCCGTTATGGACCCGATTTCTTATCGTTTTATTGGGTCGGCCCAATAATGACCCAAACCCAATAATTTTGTGTTGTATTCGTGTCATGCTATTGTGCCGTGACACACCACCCCTACCTGCATCCAACCAGTTGAAACGGAACCTCATCAAAAACCACTACAAGAGGAATAACCAATAGTATTGGAAGAGTTAATATCAAAGTTGTTAGTAATCATATGTATGACAATGATATAATTTTTCATATCTTAATTTTTATAAAATTAATAATAATTTAATTTTTTTTTTGGAAATTAGCGACAATTCAATGACAACATAAATATAGTCACTATATTATGTTGGCGATTTTTGTTGTCATTGAATTGCCATTATTGTTCACTCTTTTGTCAATTTATATCTCGCACAATAATTATAAAAAAAACAATTTATATTTTCTTCGTAATATTATTAATTGTAAATATCATTACAACGACAAAAATAAGAAACTTTATCACTATTTACAAAATTGATATTGAGATGATTCAAGTGGCTATAGAAAGCTAAGAGATAGAGCTACAACTTTGATGAAGGGCTCAAAATCAAATTAATGTATTGGGCGCTAAAACCGAGGAAAGCGGCAAATGCATTTCCCGGTACATGGCTTTTCATCCCCAAATTTAAAGTTGGCGCCCAGCGCCATCCCGCGCCGCATTCTTGCGCCTTCCAGGGTGGAAATTACTATGTTTCTCCACCCTTTTCTTGGACTTTTGAGGGGCTATAAAAAGAGAGAGAGGAGGCTTGATCTAGGGAGGGAGGAAAGGCTGGGAATACACCCAAGAACACAAGAAACACATCAATTTCATCAAGGAAGAATCAAGGGAAGAATCGGGTCGAATCGAGCTTGAGGATTGAAGATTAATCGAGAGATTATCCATTTCCCTAAGTTTTCTCGTGTGTGCTTTAATCTTTCATTTTAGCTTCTTATGAAGATGAACAATTTGTCTATGAGTTGTTTATTTATAATGGGTAGCTAAACTTCTTGTGATTTCCGGGTTTTGGAAGTAGATTAATTGAACTCTTGTTGATTGTTTTAATCTTAATTGAAGTTATTGTCTTGAAGCCTATTTGAGTACTTTGTTCTTATTCTTGTTTTATCATTTGGCCAATGATTTAGCATGTTTGATATATTGATTCATAATTCGAGAGATGAGTTTCAATATTAGATCTTGAGTACTTGACATGAATATTTGCATAATCGAGAGGTTTGTGAATATTTGTGAGGATATTTGATCTTTTGTGCATTTTGGGAGTTGTGTATCTTATGTTGAGTAGAGATACTAGCATAGATATTTCAATCTACACTTTATATACATCTCAAGAGGGAGGATAAAATACCGTTGTGATCGTCTTATAGGTGTATTGATAATAACTTTGGCTTTGATTAAATCGTAAAACAAGAGGAATATTAATTAAAACCATAACCCGGGAATCCATTTCATTTCCCTTGGTAATTCCACTATTATTTTCATCTTGTGTTTTTGTGGTTATTCTTATCTTTTCTTCCACAACAATCATTCAATTTCGATCGTCTAAATAAAAATAAGGCTATCTTAGTTCAATACTTAGCGCATTAATTTATTAGTCTCCGTGGATACGACCTTGCTTACCCTATTCTATAAACTACACCGTACACTTGCGGTGAAGCTAAAAATAAGGCGAACAAGTTTTTGGCGCCGTTGCCGGGGACTAATACAATTTTTGGTGCTAATATTGCGATAGATAGAATTATTTTTAATTTAGATATTTTTTATTGTATTTCATTTTTCTTTTGTAAATTCTACTTCTACAATGTTTGATTTGTTTCTTTGAGTTGGTGCAGGTAGTGCACGAGTACTCGCTCGGATGGAGAAAGTCAACTACTTCAATAACTGTAATTCTTACAGTTATTGGAATAATCCTACTCCTACGTGCTACTATCCAGATTGGGGGAATCACGAAGATTTTTCATATGCTAATATGGAGAATGTGATTCCACCACCATCAAGCTTCAATGTAATAAATGGGTTTACCGATGCAGAGGCAAAACCATCTTTGGAAGACGCCTTCATTTCATTCATGAATCAAATAAATTTATTCATGAGGGAAATAAGTAATAGCTTTACCAAGAACGAAGCAAAGATGGACAAGATGAAGTTGCAATTGACACAATTGGCCAATACTATGGATTCACAATTGAAAAATCTCGAGACTCAAATGGGCCAATTAGTTACAATTGTTGGTGGGCAACAACAAAAGAGCCAGTTTTTGAGCACCACCGAAGTCAACTCAAAGGAACAATATAGTGTCATTCATCGAAGGAATGATACCGAATACGAGGAGTTGAAGATCCTGGAAGAGCAAGAAAGTTCAGAACCACACACAGATTGTATGTCTATGCATGGTCAAATAGTATGTGGCGCTGAAAAGGAACAAAAACAGGACAAGGAACACACAACCCAAGCGTGTACGAATGAGCAGTTCGTGCGAGATATTATAAGAAAGTTGTTCCAGAACAAGAAAAATACTGATCATACGTATGCAAACGAACAACATACACGTAAACGGGATCAAGTATATTCTACGCCAGACTCA
Organism: Rehmannia glutinosa; assembly: GCA_016081115.2. Taxonomy (NCBI): domain Eukaryota; kingdom Viridiplantae; phylum Streptophyta; class Magnoliopsida; order Lamiales; family Orobanchaceae; genus Rehmannia; species Rehmannia glutinosa. The sequence goes on from JABTTQ020002112.1 coordinate 137,675, forward strand.
AATCCTTGCTTGGACACCCCAAGTATGCATTATTAGGTGCAAGTAAGGCAAATATGGCACTTGACCATGACCCAAAGCAGCTAATATATGCATTCAAGGGAGGCACCAATTCATACGTCGAGCTATAGACGGTAAATCTAGCGCTTGTTGGGAGGCAACCCAATGGTAACTTCACATTTTTCTTTCTTGAAATTCTATCTTTTCCCTTGTTTTGATATAATTTCATTCAAGTTTGGGGGGAGAGTTAGTATTTTGATTTGAAATGTGTGAGTATTTTGATTTGAAGTGTGTAAAAAAAAATTGCATTTGTTTGTGTGTTTTCATATAGTTGCATGTAGAGCATTTTAAGTTGCATTTGCATTAGTAGCACGTTTACGTTTTAGCATGTTTATTGCTTTCATAGATTTTAGGGAGTGAGCTATCTCTTGATTGTAACTTGTGATTGATTTTGAAAATTTTGTATTGTTTGGATTGAGTGTTGAGCATGAGTTGATTGAGCCATGAATAGATAACATTGAGCATGTTAAGATGGAAAACTTGGTTTGATGCTTTGAATTACATATTTACAAGCCTGTGAGCTTTTGAGCCTTTTAACGCTTTCATCATATGCGATCTTGTTTGTGATTTGAGTGTATCATTCATGTTGTTAGAATTCTATAACTTGCACTGGTATCTCTATCAAAGTCACATGTTGTTTGCGCGGTGTGAAAATGATTAAGGCCATTTTTGTTAGCCCTTCAAGCCTTTTGCTTACCTAGTGATGTTGAAATCCCTAGTTAGCCAACTTGAGCCTATTGCTTAATTGTTGATAGCCACAATTCAAAACTTAACTTGATATATTTGTTACCCTACACTTAGCGTATAGCATTTGAGTAAAGGGATTAAATGAGGTTGAATGGGTGAAATCAAAATTTTAGAAGATAATGTAGAGTTGGTTAATGGGAACAAAAGAGAAAGAAAAAGGAGATATGAAATGTTGAAAACTCATATAAGAGTCCAAAAAAAAAATTGTTCGATGAATGAGTTTTCTTTCAATGAACTTGGAGGTTAAGAATTGTAATGTGAATGGTTGAGTTTACAAAATAAAGGGGATGAAGATAGGAAGAGTTGGTGAAAATGAGAGGTGATTTGAGTAGCATATTGAGCTTTAATGTAGATGAATTATATGCTCACCGCCTATACGCTCGAGTTTGAGTCACTCTATCCATATTTTGCTACCCCAACCAAAGAGCCTTCATTACAACCAAAGGAAAAAGTCCTTTTTGATTCACAATTTTGCATACATCCTAGTGGCGGAGATATGAGACGATTTGCAAGCCTATGGTAAGTCCGCAATATTGAATTGAATTGAGCGTAACACGTCCTATATTCATTCGAGATGAGAGTATACACTTGATCTTTGTGAGGTGTAATTCTTAGCATTTACCATGGTTTCTTTAATATGTGCTCTATGTTAGATGTAAAGGCTTGATTAATTCATTGCTTGATACCTACGATGAACAATACAAAATTTTATGGAGTTGTTGTGCATTCTACTTTTCATTACTCCCAGTCATGTTTTGTCTTGTTTTTAAAAGTGTTGACCGTGACGGCCAATAGTTTAAGTTTGGGGTATTTGTTCACTTGGTTTTATACCATTGATTTGGGCTTCCTAGACTTGAGTTTGTCTTTGTTTTTGAGTATTTTGAGTCATTTGAGTAGCCAAGCCATGTTGAGAGCCAATTATATTGAGTTTATAGTCATAGTAATGAATCGTGTATCAAAAGAAGTACAAACGAGCAAACAACGAGAGATTGATTTGAAGAAACGTCCAAACGCGTCTGAAATTTCCATCACTGGCAGCATTTCGTATTTTGGCCATAACTCTCTCTACAAAATTGATATTGAGATGATTCAAGTGGCTATGGAAAGCTAAGAGATAGAGCTACAACTTTGATGAAGGGCTCAAAATCAAATTCAGAATGTATTGGGCGCTAAAACCGAGCGGGCGCTGCAGCGCCCGTCATCTAGCGCTGCAGCGCCCGGTACAGGGCTTTTCATCCCCAAATTTAAAGTTGGGCGCCGCAGCGCCCCGGGGCGGAAATTACTATGTTTCTCCACCTTTTCCTTGGACTTTTGAGGGGCTATAAAAAGAGAGAGAGGAGGCTTGATCTAGGGAGGGAGGAAAGGCCGGGAATACACCCAAGAACACAAGAAACATATCAATTTCATCAAGGAAGAATCAAGGGAAGAATCGGGTCGAAATATTAATTAATTTGATAATAACTTTAGCTTTGATTAAATCGTAAAACAAGAGGAATATTAATTAAAACTATAACCCGGGAATCCATTTCATTTCCCTTGGTAATTCCACTATTATTTTCATCTTGTGTTTTTGTGGTTATTCTTATCTTTTCTTCCACAACAATCATTCAATTTCGATCGTCTAAATAAAAATAAGGCTATCTAAGTTCAATACTTAGCGCATTAATTTATTAGTCTTTGTCGATACGACCTTGCTTACCCTATTCTATAAACTACACCGTACACTACACTTGCAGTGAAGCTAAAAATAAGGCGAACAATTCTTATTACAACTTTTGCTTTGTTTTATATATACACATATACACAAACACACATATATATATTATATGTATATATAATATATTTTATATAATAAAGATTATATTTTATAATATATGTATTAAATTATATTATACATCGTATATATCAAGTTTTATATTGTATAGTATATAGTTTAAAAATTATATTATATTATCTATTAAAGGACACAATAAATTAAAAATATAAAAATATATAAAATAAATTTATCGACTAATAAATATTCCATTGGTAAAAATAAAAATATATAAAAATATAAAATTAATTTACTGAGATAAAAAAGTTCTAACAAGTAAAAAAGTTAAATAATAAAGAAAATAATGAAATAATAATTTACCGACGGAAAAAATTCCTAAGTAATTACCGACAACATCAATTTTCATTGGTAATTTTTTTTTAAAAAAAGTAAAAAAAAATAAAAAAAGGTTAACGATGAAATTGGTCTCCGTTAGAAAAAAATAAAAAAATAAATAATAATAATAATAAAATATATACATGCGCATCTTTAAAGTCGGTATTAAAACGTAATTAATTGCCTTCGTAAAAAATAAAATATTAAAAGCAAAACTAAAATACTTTGTAAAAAGTAAACAAAAATTGATTAAAAAAAAAGCAGTACATGATGTCTACAATTTTTAGGTTTGATGACATCAATTAATTAAATAAATCTTTGATATGATTTAATGATAGTTATATAATTTTGTGTTACTAAAATATAGCTTAAAAAGTATTACAATCAATAAAATATATTGTTGCCAAGAGTGCTTCTTAAATAAAGTGACACCTATTTGCATTACAAAAGAAGTAACAAAAACAAAGTGATACTTAAAAAGTGTTACTTATATAAAAGTGTTACATATAAGCGTTACATATTGATAAAAGTGTTACCTATTTGCGTTACAAAAGAAATAACAAAAAAAAAGTGATACTTAAAAAGTGTTACTTATATAAAAGTGTTACATAGAAGTGTTACATATTGATAAAGTGCTACATAAGTGTTACATAAATATTGCAATGTAAAAAGTGTTACAAACATATGTTACATATGTACCTTATGTAAAAAGTGCTACAAAATTTGTGTTACCTAATGTCATTTATGTTGTAGTGACCCCTAGCTAGTTTGCACTTGTATCATTTAATTCATACACACCATTTTACTTACTATTTCAATACGATCAATTCACACCGAATGTATATTAAAATATTATTTTATATATTCAGTATATATTGATAATATAAAAATATAAAATAAAAAATAATGTAAAATAGAGGGTCCGATTTAACATGTATGACGCCTTTGTTCACCAAAGTTTGAAGTTACTTAATGATTTTTTTTTCACTATAAAGAAAATAAAAGGATGGATTGAGATTGAAATATTGCTTCTTCAACTAAGGTTCCTTGTCGGGTGGAGCCCCAACAATTTAAAAGCAAAGATGGTTTAGTTTAAAAGGGGTGTTATATCACACAAGAAATTAATATATATATATATATATGTATATAACATAATTATTTTAATAATGTAATAAAACAATGAAATGTTTTAGTGTCAGCTAAACAACTGATTTGCTTGCTGTGATGGGTTTCTAACCAATTCATCTCAACTGCGACTTTCATATATGCCACGTGCACTTGCGTACTTCTCTTCATTTTCCACTAGTTTTAATTTCCATGCAAATTTGCGTACTTCTCTTCATTTTCCACTAGTTTTCCATGCAAATTAAAAACTGTGGGCGTAATTATACCTATTGTTATTATAAGTTAATTCAAACTTCGTGGGCATTAATGTTTTTTGTAAGAGTATCTACACGCACACAACACGATTTTAATAAAGATGCAGATGAGGGATGTAGCCAGCCCAAATGAGTATTCTAATCCAAATGTTTTTTCCTAGATTAACTATTTTTCCCTTAATATATATATATATATATATATATATATAGGAAAGGATCTGTGAGACCACCTTTCTATGTAAGTCCATAAGACCAAATCCAGACCATCAAAAACATAAATCAATGGCCGAGTATCTAAATGAATCTATACAACACTACATGAGAAACTACACAAAGGAGGAGGCAAAATAGGAATTAGTCGAAACCAATTTGGTAACTGATTGTGAAAAAATAGGGACGTTATCTTGAGGTGATCACGTCCCATAATCAGTGGATATCTTCCAGAATTAACACACCTTCTTCACCACGACATCCTCTACCTCCATTAACAAATCAAAATCTTTATCCTGGAAACATTATACAATATACAAATTGCAGACGCAAAACAACACGATTGAATTTTCGTTAAATGTCGAATATTTGTCATCCATTGAAGCAAATGAATTGTACAATGGCAGAAGATCTTCCACCCACAACGAATGATGAAACTTTCCAAGGTAATTCCTTACGAGATATTTGTTAAAAAATTTAGGAAAAAACACTAAACAACAATGGACGTCTAATCGAACCAATTGTGTGTTTTGGCTGGTAATTTGTATGCATAGTATACATAATGTGTATATTCAGTGTACAAGAATTGTATACATCTGGAAATTGCATAGTTGTTCGCAACTGTTCTGCATGTTTATTTATCGTTTTAAATTGTATACAATAGTCATGAGTGTTGTATATTTATAATATAAACATGCATGTATTGTCCTATTAGTTACTGCATATGCAGAGAAAAATGTAAGTATATTTAGTATAGATATCTTGTATTTATAGATTTATTTATTAAATATTGACAACTAATCTAGAGATTGCATAGTGGTTCACAACTGTTTTGTATGTTTATTTATCATATTAAACTTGTATACAATAGTCATAAATGTTGTATGGATGAGTATATGAACATAATTACTAATAATAATAATGTGTATGAATATGGTTTCATGTTGTATATAAAATACATCCATTTGGTTTTTATAATGCTCTGTCATGTTTGATGTCAAACATTACAGAGAGAGCGAACAATTTTAATGGACGTCAGCGGCTCGAAATTTCGCCAGGCTCAACTAAATATTGGATAACAGAGGTAGAACAAGAAAAGATACCACGAGTGGGAATGCATTTCGCTACGTTGGAAACCGGTATAAATTTTTACAAGGAGTATGGAGCAATTAGCGGATTTGACATCAGAAGGAGCACGACAAAGCGGTTCAAGAACGAAGTAATTCGTTTGCATTATGTTCTTTGCAATAGAGAAGGCTTCAAAAATACAAAAAATAACATACCTATAGAGCCTACAGATGAAGCCGAAAACAGCCCGCCCCATGGGTCACGAAAGAGGACTTCAAACCGTGTTGGGTGCAATGCTCGTTGTATATTCGAGTACACCAGTGCAGGCGCATATAAAATACGAAGTTTTGAAGAACGCCACACTCACCCAATGGCAATCGATACATTCAGGCAATTTCTAAAGGTTAATAGAAATCTGAACTTCGGTCACCAACAATTTATTATGAATTGCACAAAGGCAAATATAGGGAGTTCAAAACAACACGAATTATTCAGGGAGATGGTTGGCGGATTTTCACATGTCGGTGCACTCAAGATTGATTTTAAAAACTTCAAACGCGACTTGAAAGCCTACATTTGTGGTGCAGATGCACAGTTGGTGATAGACAAATTATTCAAACAAAAAGAAATAAATCAGGGAATGACAATCGAATATGCAGTGGACGAGGATGAACAACTGACACGTCTATTTTGGGCAGATCAAAAATCCATAAGGAACTATGCTACATTTGGAGATGCGGTTTAGTTCGATCTACATAAAATACTAAGGGTAAAAACATTGTGGTTTCCTTCTATTTATGCGAAGCATGTATACTTAATTGAAATGATATGTATACTTGTCTTATTAGAATTGTACACTTGTGGAAATTTGCTAGAATTGTACAGTTGTGAAAATTTGCAAAGTACCATGTATACTTAGTTGAAAAAAGTAAGTATACTAAGCTGATTGTAAGTGCAAACGTTAAAAAAATACAAAAAATAATGTTTACTTAGTTGATGATTTGTATAATACATTCGATATTTTATGTATATTTAATACATAAAATAGCTTTTACTTTTACAAAACAATCATGTTTACTTAGTTGATGGGATTTGTATAAATATTGGATTGGAATTGTACATTTAGTTATGTTTCTTGTATATTTGATGCAATATGATCATATAGTTTATTCATTTGCAAATTGTATAGTTAATTTACTTGAATCGATTATATAACAGATAGAACTTACATGTAAAAACATAATTAAGAAAATGTCATTCTTTGTGTGTTATCAAAAATAAAGCAACTATTATATTCGTATACTTCTTGTACAAACATGTGTAGGTACAAAATGGTTTTTGCTCCATTTATGGAGTAGATAGCCATCGCGGTGTGTCACGTTTGGAGCTGGTCTTATAATAAAGGAGGACGAAGAATCCTATACTTGGTTGTTTAAAAAGTTCTTAGAAGTTGTTGGTCGCGAACCTTACTACATAGTGGGACCAAGATCCAAAGAATGAAGAATGCCATACAATTTGTGTTCAAAACAAAAGCCGATACATAGGTTGTGTATGTGGCATATTATGGAAAAGGTTAATGTTAAGGTCGGTCGGACTACTGTTTAAGGATAACAATTTGAAATCGCTGAATTCAATCGTGTGGGACACCAACATTTCACCAACACAATTTGAGACTCAATGGAATGATATTATGTCGACTTCGGTCTAACAAGCGCATACATGGTTCATCTTTGTTAGATAAATATTTTTATCATGATTTTGATGATTTTGTTCAAATGAGTTTTAAACCAAAACAATGTCCTAAATGTTGTCTAAATACTTCCGATCGATTTATGTTTTTACTATTTTTGGAGTATTTCTTGGAGTTTATTTTTAATAAAAATTGGACAACACTTTTGTTTCGAGCTCGACCGGTCGCCCTATAGGGCAACATGTACTGAGTTGAGTTTTGAAACGAGAAAAAGGACGTATGAGAAATCGGGAGGGTGACGGTGCACAGGAGCCCTCCTCCAGTGCGATCTTCTGTTTCATTTTTAAACACCCCCAATCGGTTGAAATCAAGGATGACCGGTTGAACCCCCCTCCGACCGGTCCCCTTTGTGTAAAAATCGCAGCAAACTCATTTCAAACTTATCTCTGCTTGCGACCGGTCGAACCCTTGTTCTATCAAAGAAACTATCCGTTGCATTTTAGAACATGACTTTTCCCTAATTTGTGGGATTGATTTCTAACAGCTATAATCTTGATTTTAACTGGTTTCTTTTGCGAGAAAATCACTCCCCAATGAGGAGCATATGTCCGAAAATCAAGCCAAGACCTCTCCTATAAATAGAGGCTTCATTCGAGGCAACAATACACAACACATTACATAAGCAAAGAGCATACAAGCAAACACTTTCATATATCGTGTTGTATTAGCCTAAGCACTTTCACTTGCACACATTTGGTCGGGCTTTCAATTCTTGATTACGAGTTGTACTCATATTATATTATTCATTATTGAGTTGTAATCTTGATTTTGGTCATCATTCAACACAAGACATCCTTGTGAATATTCTTGTGGAAAGAATACACTTGGGTGATCTAGGTGATAGGTGTTTGGAGAGTGTGATACTCTTCAAAGGTGGTGAAGGAAGTTTGTGGTAATCTCCTTGAAGGTGTTGTAAGAGGGTTGTGGTAGTTCTCAAGGTGTTGTATTAATTTTGGTAATTAATAAAATCTCATTTTCTTTTTTGAAACCCATCCCGAATATCTTTGGGGTGGTAGAGCACATAGTCCCTAGGTGGGGTGAAGCTCTTTAAATCTACGTGTGTTGTTTATTTTCCGCATTTAGCTTTCGTCTTTGCTTGATTACTAGAAAAAGAGGGAAAAATCTGAAAAACCGAGATAATCTATTCACCCCCTCTCTAGATTATCGTAGCCACTTGGACTAACAAGTGGTATCAAAGCCAAACTCTTTGGCTAGCTTGTTCGAGTAAAGAGGAAAGACCCATGGCTACGAATGATGCTTATCTCACCACCGGCGCCTCCACCAACAAGCCACCTCTATTCGACGCCAACAACTACGGATTTTTGAAAGACCGTATGGAGTGCTTCCTACAAGGGTGCGGGTTCGACATTTGGAATGTGGTTGTTGAAGGAGTTGATCAACCAACCAAGAAATTGGAGGATGGCACCTCGGCTCCTAAACCTTTCAAGGAGTTCGATGAAAACGACAAAAAGGCTTTCTCTCTAAAGCGGTAAGGCCTTAAATATTTTGCATTGTTCTATTACCACCACCAAGTACAATCGCATAAGAGGCATAAGGTCGGCACATGAGGTTTGGGAAAAATTGGAGACAATTTATGAAGGGACTAAGAAGGTCAAGCAAGCAAGAAAGACCATGCTTGTTAAAGACTTTGAAAACTTTAACATGCATGATGGTGAAAGCATCTCTAAGATGGTGGAAAGGCTTGACAACATTGTCAATCCTCTTGTGGCCCTCGGTAAAGTCATCTCCGAAGAAGACAAGGTGACTAAGGTATTGAATGCTCTTCCGCCCCATGGTCCGAAAAGGTGACGGCAATCACGGAGGCACAAAATCTTGAGACACTCAAGTTTGACGAGCTCATCGGGAACCTCCTCATCTATGAAGTCTATCTCAAGGAGAGGAAAAATTCCAAACCAACCATCAATCAATCGGGTATGCAAAATATTCCTAAAGGTCTTGCTTCTTCTTCTAATAATGCATACTATGATAATGATGATGATGAGGAGACGGCCGTACTTGTTCGAAAATTTGCAAAATTTGTGAATAAAAATAAGGCAAGAAAACCGAGAGATAATGCTTGCTTTAAATGCGGAAAACCCGGGCACTTCATTGTCGATTGCCCAAAACTCGATGAGGAGGAACAAAAGAAAAAGAAGCATTTTTCGAAAAAGAAGGCTCTAAATGCGGAGGTCAAAACTTGGGATGAATTACTTGAAACAACCGACGAGGAAGGAGAAACCGAACATGGTCTTATGGCCATAGACGATGAAAATAATGAGGTACGCTCTAACTCTTATACCTCCTCCTTAGTTGATGAATTGCAATGTGATTTTGATGAATTGCAAATTGAGTTTCAAAATTTGATTGTTAAATACAAGACTCTGAAAAAGGAGCATAAAGAGCTTAAAATTGAAAAGAATAAATTATTTACTTCTTATGAATCTCTTGATGAAGCTCATGCTATTACTCTTACTAAAGTTCATACTCTTGAAACCGAAAAAGAATCGCTCACCAAAGATTTTGAATGTTTGAAAAAGGATGTGCATCGTTTTAACATAAGCACGGATAAAGTTACAAAAATTTTAGATGCACAAAGAGGTGAGCATTCTAAATTAGGATTTGGCTATAAACCTTTTCAACCTCTTTTAAAGAAAAATGACCAAGGTCCGACTTTTGTTCGTGCTAATAGTGCCCATGATCTTATTTGTTTTTATTGTGGTAAAGTTGGTCACTATGTTAGTAATTGTAAATTGAAGAACAATTTTAGCTTTGTTTGGAGACCCAAAGGTCTCAAGGCTAACCCCATGGACCCCAAAACTATAGGTACCTAAAAATAATTTCTTTGTAGGTCATAGGGGCTATAACAACAATGGAGGATTCAAAATGGCTCGTGGACAACGGTGTGTTTACGCCATATGACCGGAAGGAGAGAACTTTTTACCAACATCAAGCTCCACGAAGAGGGTATGGTCAAGTTCGGCAATGGCAAAGGAAGAATTCTTGGAAATGGAGAAATTGGTAACTCTTCTTTCTCTCTTAGTAATGTTCTTTTTGTAGAAAGGCTTAAGTTTAATTTGATAAGTGTTAGCCAACTTTGTGATTCAAATTATAATGTTGTTTTCAATAAAGAAAAATGCCTTATTCTTAAAATTGATGAAGTTATTTGTGAAGCAAATAGAAAAGGCAATCTTTATAAAATTTGTACAAGTGATTTGGTTAGTCAAAATGTTTCTTGTCTTGTCGCCAATAATGATTTAACGAGTTTATGGCATAGGCAACTTGGACATGTTGGATACAAAAGTTTGAAAAATATTTACAAAAACCAACATGTAAAAGGACTACCCAAATTGAATTTTGAAAATCTTGGCTTATGTCACACTTGTCAAAAAAGAACAAATTAGTTAAGAGTAGTTTCAAGCCCAAAAATGAAATTTCCACAACCAAACCCCTACAATTTCTTCACCTTGATTTGTATGGGGATATTGGTACGGCTAGCCTAAGTGGAAAATATTACACTTTCGTTTTTGTAGATGATTTTTCTAGATATACTTGGGCTCTTTTTCTTACCAATAAAAGCGATGCCGTTAATAAGTTTGTTAAGTTGTGTAGACTTATTGAGAATGAAAAGAAAGATACTATTAAGTCTATTCGAAGTGATCGAGGTGGATAATTTGATGGTGAATTTAGAGTCTTTTGTGAAACCAAGGGATATGCACATAATTTTTCGGCTCCAAGGACACCTCAACAAAATGGAGTAGCCGAAAGGAAAAATCGGACATTACAAGAGATGAGTCGGTCCATGCTAAATGAATTTTCACTTCCAAAATATTTTTGGGCGAAGCGTAAGTACCGCTTGCTATGTCATTAATCGAGTTTATATTCAGCCTAAAATGAATAAAACTCCATATGAGCTTTGGAAAGGAATAACTCCAAATATTAGTTACTTTAAAATATTTGGTTGTAAATGCTTTATTTTGAATACTAAGGATCAATTGGACAAACTTGATCCTAAGGCCGATGAAGGAATATTTATGGGGTATTCAACAAAAAGCAAAGCATATCGTGTTTACAATAAGACAAGTGGGGTGGTTGAAGAATCCATTCATGTCAAATTCAATGAAGCCGGATGTTGAAAGGATACCCAATGATGAAAGTGATGAAGAGGATATTATTGAACCCATTTTTCTAAATGATGCTCAAAACGATCAACTTTCTACATCAAATGATCAACCATCCACTTCAAATGTTCCTCAAGAAGATAGAGGCGACACTTTCGGATCTTCGTAGCATTGAAATTTAAGGAAGATTACCCAATAGATCTTATTATTGGTGATCCTCTTGATAAAGTAATGACCGAAGAAAATTTGAGAAAGCTCTTATCTCTCAAAAAGAGCCTAAAAATGCCGAGGCTATTGAGGATGAGGACTGGTTTTGGAGATGCAAGAGGAGTTGAATCAATTTGAAAGAAATGATGTATGGGAATTGGTACCTTGTCCTCATTCTCAAACTATTATTGGTACAAAATGGGTATTTAGGAACAAGCTTGATGATCAAGGCAACATTCTTGAAACAAGGAAATGTTAGTAGCTCAAGGGTATTGTCAAGAAGAAGGTATTGATTATGATGAAACTTTTGCACCGTAGCACGTTTAGAAGCTATTCGTATTTTACTTGCCTATTATTGTTATAAAAGTTTCAAACTTTACCAAATAGATGTTAAATCCGCTTTCTTAAATGGTTTTATTCAAGAAGAAGTCGATGTAAAACAACCTCTGGGGTTTGAAAATTTTTCTAGGCCTAATGATATTTATAAACTTAAAAACGCCTTGTATGGTTTAAAGCAAGCACCCCGTGCATGGTATGATAGACTTAGCTCGTTTCTTTTGCAAAATGGTTTTACAAGAGGTAAAGTTGATACTACTCTCTTTGTTTTTGAAAAAGGGCAAGATTGTTTACTTGTGCAAATTTATGTTGATGATATTATCTTTGGTGCTACTAATGAATCTTTGTGCAAGAAATTTTCTAAGTTAATGCAAAGAGAATTTGAGATGAGTATGATGGGGAGTGAACTTCTTCCTTGGGCTTCAAATTAAAAAATGTCAAGAAGGTATATAAATTTCGCAATCAAAATATACAAAGGAACTTTTGAAAAAGTTCGGCATTGAAGAAGGAAGAACCGTGTCTACCCCTATGGCAACTAATGTCAAAATTGACAAAGATGAAAAAGGCAAGTCCGTGGATGAATCAAAGTATCGAGGTATGATTGGTAGTTTACTTTATTTAACCGCTAGTAGTCGGACATTCTTCATGCCATATGCCTATGTGCTCGTTTTCAAAGCAATCCCAAAGAATCTCACATGAGTGCCGTTAAAAGGATTTTTCGATATTTGAAAGGCACTATTCAATATGGTTTATTCTATCCAAAGAATGAAAATTTTTCTCTTAAAGGTTATAGTGATTCGGATTATGCGGGAAATATTGATGATCGGAAAAGTACTTCCGGATCATGTCAATGTTTAGCGATTGCCTAGTTTCTTGGTTTTCAAAGAAGCAAAATTGTGTTTCACTTTCAACGGCCGGCCGAATACATTTCCATGACTTTTTGTTGTATTCAACTTCTTTGGATGAAACAAACCTTAGCGGATTTCAAATGCTCTTTTGAAAATGTTCCTATCTTTTGTGATAACATCTCCGCTATAAATATTGCTCAAAACCCGGTTCATCATAACCGTACTAAACATATTGAGATTCGACATCATTTTCTAAGGGATTGTGTTTCTAAACAAAAAATTGAGATATGTTTCGTACCATCTCAAGATCAATTGGCGAACATTTTTACAAAACCGCTAACTTCCGAGATTTTTGCGTCAATACGAGCTCGGTTAGGCATAATGCATATTGAATGAGGTTTATGTTTGCATTTTTCATATTTTTAAAACTTAGGGGCGAAAAATCGGATTTTTGGTTGAAAATTCGGATTTTGGAAAGAGGGCAACCGGTCGCCCTCACCGTTGACTGGTCGCCCTCACCGTCGACCGGTCTCCCTCACCGTCGATCGGTCGCCCTCTACGTCAGCCGGTCGCTCAAAGTCTTTTTGTGGATTAAAACAGATTCTGTCTTCATACTTAGTCATTTTACCCCATTTTTGCCATTTTTCGTCCCCCGTCAAATACACACAAATTTCACTCAAAATTTATTTTCTTGCATACATTTTATATCTTGGACTTAATGTAGCTCGACTATAATCATCATTGCTCATCTTTACCAATTGAATGGTAAGAATTTTACTTCCTTTTCTCAATTGGGTTGAACCTGAGTTTTTGGCTTTGTTGTAAATTTCTTGATGTAATTGTCATATGATCATGATGAGCTTATTTATTATGATGTATTGTATTATTGTGTCGGTATGATTTGGTGATGAAATATTTTGGCTCGATTCATTTACAAGGGTTTTATACAACTTCGTTTATTTTTTACGCCCACAAAGTCTTCGATGAAATGTCACAATAAAAATTTCAACTTCTACATGGCTCTCTTGCTTTCAAATGTCCTAAATACTTATTGAGATCATGTCTTGACAAACAAAACGAGCTCATGGATTTTTCATGATACATTTCTCCCATTTCTTCGGATTCTAAGCCTAATTTTTCTATGGTTGATAAATCGTATCTTTGGCGCACTTTGATATACTTGTATGATATTTTTATCATCCTAACATTCTTTTGATGATTCCAAAGGGGAGAAACAGGAAATTGGCTCGTTAGTTCAAAGAAGCTAATAAAAGCTCGACATAAAAGCTATAAGCTATGGCTTTAAAGCCAAGTATAGCTAGTCCATGGCTTGTATTATGGACTTAATCTTGTATTATGGACTTAATTGCAACGGATTATGAGTATTTTTGTGGGGAGCCTTTTAGCTCATGATGTTTATGTATCTTGTAATAGCTTGTAATAGCTTGTGCTTCTAACTTATGCAATACTTCCTATTGATGTGCTTATTGATAGGGGAGCTATTTATAAAAGGTTTTTAAACGGATAGTTTTCTCTTAAAACCGGAAAATTGTTTTGTTTTTCAAAATCGCCCTCGTGAAAATTGTTTTGGTTTGTAATCATCAAAAATGGGGAGTTTGTTAGATAAATGTTTTTATCATGATTTTGATGATTTTCTTCAAATGAGTTTTAAACCAAAACAATATCCCTAAATGTTGTCTAAATACTTCCGATCGATTTAAAATGTTTTTACTATTTTTGGAGTATTTCTTGGAGTTTATTTTCGATAAAATATTGGACAACACTTTTGTTTCAGCTCGACCTGGTCGCCCTATAGGCAACTGTACTGAGTTGAGTTTTGAAACGAGAAAAGGGGACGTATGAGAAATCGGGGTGGGCGGCCGGTCGACTCAGAGGTCGCCGTAGGCTTAATTCGGTCGACCCTAGGCGGCGACGTGCACCGGGAGCCCTCCTCCAAGTGCGATCTTTCTGTTTCATTTTTAAACACCCCCAACCGGTCGAAATCAAGGGTGACTGGTCGAACCCCCTCCGACCGGTTCCTCGTGTAAAAATCGCAGCAAACTCATTTCAAACTTATCTCTGCGTGACCGATCGAACCCTGTTTCTATCAAAGAAACTATCCGTTGCATTTTGAATGACTTTTCCCTAATTTGTGGGATTGATTTCTAACTATAATCTTGATTTTAAATGGTTTCTTTTGCGAAAATCACTCCCCAAGGAGGAGCCTATGTCCGAAAATCAAGCCAAGACCTCTCCTATAAATAGAGGCTTCATTCAAGCAACAAGACACAACACATTACACAAGCAAACACTTTCATATATCTTGTTGTATTAGCCTAAGCACTTTCACTTGCACACATTTGAGATCTAGGCTTTCAATTCTTGATTACACTTGACTCATATTGTATTATTCATTATTGAGTTGTAATCTTGATTTTAGTCATCATTCAACACAAGACATCCTTGTGAGTATTCTTGTGGTAAGAATACACTCGGGTGATCTAGGTGATAGGTGTTTGGAGAGTGTGGTACTCTTCAAAGGTGGTGAAGGAAGATTGTGTTAATCTCCTTGAAGGTGTTGTAAAGAGGTTGTGGTAATCCTCAAGGTGTTGTATTAATTTTGGTAATTAATAAAATCTCTTCTTCTTTTTCGAAACCCATCCCCATATCTTTGGGGTGGTAGAGCACGTAGTCCCTAGGTGGGGTGAAGCTCTTTAAATCGACGTGTGTTGTTTATTTTCGGCATTTAACTTTCGTCTTTGCTTGATTATTCTAAAAAGAGGGCAAAATCGAAAAACCGAGATAATCTATTCACCCCCTCTAGATTATCGTAGCCACTTGGACTAACACATACACATGTATGAGCTAAGAAAGAAGTGGATACCAACATATTTTAAAGATGCGCCAACGGGTGGTTTGCTCAAAACTACATCACGCCGAGAGCACCAATAGTGGTTTGGAAATTTTACAAATCCTGGTTCGAATTTGGTTGAGTTTTTATGCACTTTCAAAGTGTGTTAGAGTCCCAATGCCACACAACCAATAAATTAGACCACACGTGCGAAACGACTTTTCCGGAGTGCAAGACACGACTAGCCATAGAGAAGCGCATCATTGGTGTACAAGCACATAGTATTTTTGGATGTTAGCTCGTAAATTGAAGCATCCTTCTATGATTGCACAATTACTGAGATAATCGATGATGCCACCAAGTTTTCCTACAAAATTAAAGACAAAATAGATACCATATTTGATGTCGTGAAATATAAGACGGAGACATTGGTAAAATGCATTGCAAACAGTTTGAACAAACGGGCCTCTTGTGTTGTCATGCTTTTGTGATCCTAAAGGACTATCAGGAGATTCCTAGGGAATTATTGGCTCGGCGATGGATGAAGTCCGCATCAATCACAACACACATAAAAATCGGCCAGATTTATTAATTCTCCGGAGGAGACGAAGCGCGTTAACACTAAACAACCTTTGGTCCGATTTCCACAGTTTGCATTGGGCTAGCGCAAGGAAATATTGATAAACTATCAAGTTTATCACGTCTTGTGTCGGAAGAAAAGGTAAAATTGTTAAAAGATCAGCCACATACACCATCTATGGGAAGCAAACAGTCGGTAATGGAAACATATTGTGGCTCAACCTCACATCTTGATATTTTTGTATTACCACCTAAACAAGCAAAAAACAAGGGGAGCGGTAGTAATGTGAGGAGTAGAATTCTTAGCCAAAGAGAGAAAGCCATCAAAGCAAGTACAAAACTCAAAAGAAGATGTGGAACATGTGGTGAGATCGGAACACATAACAGCAGAACATGTCCAAAACGCAACACCACGCCATAGTATAATTTTTTTTTATTGAAAGTGTTGGGTGAACAATATGTCAGTTGGGGTTTATCGTTTATGTCAAAAACACTATATTACATGATGATTTATCTTTTAGATTTGTTTTCTCTTCTCAAATATGTTCTGCATAAAAATTGTCTTGAAAAACTATTTAACTAAGTATACAACTACAATTATCAAACATACAACCCTACATATCTACTTCAACAAATGTCTACTAAACAATATACAGTTCCAATGTATAAAATATACAACTCAAACGGCCAACAAAACAATCGGACGTAACTAGCTAAAAGATATTTAACTAAGTATACAATCTCAATTACCACGATACAACTATACTTGTCTACTTAAACATATAATAAACAAATGTCTAGTGACTACGGATGAACCGATCCATTTACACAGTCCGTTCTAAGTATACAATCTCAATTACCACCGATACAAGTATACTTGTCTACTTAAACATATAATAAACAAATGTCTAGTGACTACAAATGAACTGATCCATTTACACAGTCCGTTGTATAAAATATACAAATCTAATGGCCAAACAAACAACTAAGCGTATCTAATTAAACAATCTCGCTCTTAAAAATTACATATATATCTACATGCACATTTCAACTATTTTATTTAAACGGTTATATTGTTTTAAAAATACAATTCTACATACCTATTCATACATGTCACCTACAATCGCCAAAAACATAGATGCAATTCCATTCAAATTATACTGTATCAATCCAATAAGAAAACAATCACATTGCACTTAAAAAAAAACATTACCATCAAAAACCTACATAAACTAAATATAAAAAAAAAGAAAGTGATACAAAGTTACCCCATGCTAAAACAATAATCCACCGCTAAAAACACGAGTTCAAAATACCCCTAAAAACGTATCAACACTTCCAAAACACCAAAACATTACCAAAACAAAAAACACGAACAAATATTCATTAATACCATCACTACCATTTCCATAGACTAAAATAAACATCTTTGAAGCTATTCCATCATTGAAAAACAGAAAAAACTTCTAAATTGGTTTCTTGCCAGGTCAATGCTTCTTGCATTCAACCAAGTTCTTGTTCCTTATCTCATTCATGTCATCTAAGAAAATAGCACCAGTATCTTGGAGCGAAAAGTACACATAAGATTAGCATTGCCCTTCGAACCCAGGTGACCAACCTCTCGGACCTCCCCATGTACGTTTCCATATGCCGCATTGCAAAGATTCCACAATCTTGATTTTAAATGGTTTCTTTTGCGAGAAAATCACTCCCCAAGGAGGAGCCTATGTCACGAAAATCAAGCCAAGACCTCTCCTATAAATAGAGGCTTCATTCAAGCAACAAGACACAACACATTACACAAGCAAACACTTTCATATATCTTGTTGTATTAGCTTTAAGCACTTTCACTTGCACACATTTCAGATCTAGGCTTTCAATTCTTGATTACACTTGACTCATATTGTATTATTCATTATTGAGTTGTAATCTTGATTTTGGTCATCATTCAACACAAGACATCCTTGTGAGTATTCTTGTGGTAAGAATACACTCGGGTGATCTAGGTGATAGGTGTTTGGAGAGTGTGGTACTCTTCAAAGGTGGTGAAGGAAGATTGTGTTAATCTCCTTGAAGGTGTTGTAAGAGGGTTGTGGTAATCCTCAAGGTGTTGTATTAATTTTGGTAATTAATAAAATCTCTTCTTCTTTTTGAAACCCATCCCGCATATCTTGGGGTGGTAGAGCACGTAGTCCCTAGGTGGGGTGAAGCTCTTTAAATCGACGTGTGTTGTTTATTTTCGGCATTTAACTTTCGTCTTTGCTTGATTATTCTAAAAAGAGGGCAAAATCGAAAAACCGAGATAATCTATTCACCCCCTCTAGATTATCGTAGCCACTTGGACTAACACATACACATGTATGAGCTAAGAAAGAAGTGGATACCAACATATTTTAAAGATGCGCCAACGGGTGGTTTGCTCAAAACTACATCACGGTCGGAGAGCACCAATAGTCATTTGGTTTGGAAATTTTACAAATCCTGGTTCGAATTTGGTTGAGTTTTTATGCACTTTCAAAGTGTGTTAGAGTCCCAATGCCACACAACCAATAAATTAGACCACACGTGCGAAACGGCTTTTCCGGAGTGCAAGACACGACTAGCCATAGAGAAGCGCATCATCGGTGTACAAGCACATAGTATTTTTGGATGTTAGCTCGAGAAATTGAAGCATCCTTCTATGATTGCACAATTACGAGAGATAATCGATGATGCCACCAAGTGTTCCTACAAAATTAAAGACAAAATAGATACCATATTTGATGTCGTGAAATATAAGACGGAGACATTGGTAAAATGCACCGCAAAAGCAGTTTGAACAAATGGGCCTCTTGTGTTGTCATGCTTTTGTGATCCTAAAGGACTATCCGGAGATTCCTAGGGAATTATTGGCTCGGCGATGGATGAAGTCGCATCAATCACAAAGACACATAAAAGCGGCGGTTATTAATTCTCCGAGGAGACGGCCGCGTTAACACTAAACAACCTTTGGTCCGATTTCCACAGTGCATTGGGCTAAGCGCAAGGAAATATTGATAAACTATCAAGTTTATCACGTCTTGTGTCGGAAGAAAAGGTAAAATTGTTAAAAGATCAACCACATACACCATCGTGGGAAGCAAACAATCGGTAATGGAACCATATTGTGGCTCAACCTCACATCTTGATATTTTTGTATTACCACCTAAACAAGCCAAAAACAAGGGAGCGGTAGTAATGTGAGGAGTAGAATTCTTAGCCAAAGAGAGAAAGCCATCAAAGCAAGTACAAAACTCAAAAGAAGATGTGGAACATGTGGTGAGATCGGAACAAATAAATGAGAACATGTCCAAAACGCAACACCACGCCATAGTATAATTTTTTTTTTATTGAAAGTGTTGGGTGAACAATATGTCGATTGGGGTTTATCGTTTATGTCAAAAACACTATATTACATCTTTGATTTATCTTTTAGATTTGTTTTCTCTTCTCAAATATGTTCTCGCATAAAAATTGTCTTGAAAAAACTATTTAACTAAGTATACAACTACAATTATCAAACATACAACCCTACATATCTACTTCAACAAACGTCTACTAAACAATATACGGTTCCAATGTATAAAATATACAACTCACACGGCCAACAAAACAAACTGGACGTAACTAGCTAAAAGATATTTAACTAAGTATACAATTTCAATTAGACCGATACAACTATACTTGTCTACTTAAACATATAATAAACAAATGTCTAGTGACTACGGATGAACTGATCCATTTACACAGTCCGTTCTAAGTATACAATCTCAATTACCATCGATACAAGTATACTTGTCTACTTAAACATATAATAAACAAATGTCTAGTGACTACAAATGAACTGATCCATTTACACAGTCCATTGTATAAAATATACAAATCAATGGCCAAACAAACAACTAAGCGTATCTAATTAAACAATCTCACTCTTAAAAAATTACATATATATCTACATGCACATTTCAATTTGTTTTATTTAAATGGTTATATTGTTTTAAAAATACAATTCTACATACCTATTCATACATGTCACCTACAAGCGCCCAAAAACATAGATGCAATTCCATTCAAATTATACTGTATCAATCCAATAAGAAAACAAGCATTGCACTTAAAAAAACAATACCATCAAAAACCTACATAAACTAAATATAAAAAAAAAAAGAAAGTGATACAAAGTTACCCCATGCTAAAACAATAATCCACTTTGCTAAAAACACGAGTTCAAAATACCCCTAAAAATGTATCAACACTTCCAAAACACCAAAACATTACCAAAACAAAAAACACGAACAAATATTCATTAATACCATCACTACCATTTCCCATAGACTAAAATAAACATCTTTGAAGCTATTCCATCATTGAAAAAAGAAAAAAACTTCTAAATTGGTTTCTTGCCACCCAATGCTTCTTGCATTCAACCAAGTTCTTGTTCCTTATCTCATTCATGTCATCTAAGAAAATAGCACCAGCGCACTTGGAGCGAAAAGTACACATAAGATTAACATTGCCCTTCAGAACCAGGTGACCAACCTCTCGGACCTCCCCATGTACGTTTCCATATGCCGCATTGCAAAGATTCCGCAATCAACCTTGTTGCGTGCATCTCTCCACGGCATAGCCACTCTTGATGGAGTAAGCTGCAATATCTCCTGTCCCATCTGCTCACAACCTCTGCTCATCAAGTACTGGGAGAAGAAACGTACCTAAAACATAAGAAAACACATAGTTAATGCATGTAAACAAATTAAACTGATTTACTATGCATTTAAACATCCCTACTTAAACAACTCCACTGAACTACACACACAAATCTATCAAACTAACTAAACATTAAACATTGGTAATTATTCAGACCAACTAAACTAAAATAAACAACTGTATTCAACTAACTATACAATTAATCATTACTAAAAATACAAATCTCACCAAGTTCGCAGGCACATCTTCATACTTGTCACACTTGGTACCCCCGACCGAAGAATTATCCAATATCTGCATACTCTTCCTCTTCATGTCGAACACGATAACAAAAAGGTGTTCGCTTTTACATATCGGGAAGAAAAACTGGATAACAAAAAAAAATACCATCCGTAAATCTAACATACTGTTGTCGTAAAAAAACAAATTGAAAAAAATATATACCATCTCAAAGGCTGCAACTTCGTTGCACTGGCATCACCGATCTCAGCATCAAGACTTTGACAAAATAAGTCAAATGATCTACTATCAACATTTGAATCTGTGCTCGTGACAATCGAATACAGCTGCGTGAAATATGGCAAAAACATACACATCCATCAAATTACCTCATACAAAACTAGTTCAGTAACGATACATTTCAATATGAATAAGTATACAAATTCACTAAACTACATAGACAACACACTAAACTAACTATGATTTTGGCCATTCAAATGAATAAAAAACAGCTAAACTATTTAAACAGATTCACATTAATAAAAAAACAATTAAACACAACTTAAAAAACATGCATACCATCAGTTAATACAAACAAGATTAGTTAATTATCTATACATTTCAATATTAAAAACTATACAAATCCACTACACTAAATAAACAAATATATTGACCAAACTATATATTTGGCCATTCCTAAGTATACAAATCACCAGACCTGAATAAACAACTTAACTGTACTAACAATACATATAAATTAAACACTGAACTGATTGAAAATAAAAAAACACTGAACTGATTGAAAATAACACTTGAATTAACTAAACAAATCAATATGTCAAATTAAACAATTTTAACTGAATAAATACACAATCAAACATATAAAGGTGGAGAAAATCGTCAAAGAAAATACAATCATGCGGCGTGGAAACTATTTTTTACGATCAGCGATTGAAATTTAATGAAAGCTAAATATGAGCGCCGTTAAATATGTGGTAGCAAAAACTCGATAAGGAGAACTCTTGCTCCTTAACGACTCTTTTGCATTCAAAATCTTTGTCCACGCATCAATCGATACACTCGGATAACTTCCGGGCGCATCGTCACAAAGTCCTCCTTGTTGTGATCATGTCGTCACGCCTTGAAAATCGCCTCGTCCCTACAAAATAATGACCAACAAAAAACATATTCAGTATTTATAAAGAAAAAAATATAATACATTTTAGCGTGAAATAGAAAAATTACTTTTAAACCAGGGTTCTCGAAAACACTTCACAATCATATTTTCTTTGCTCATTTAACTTAACGTGTCGGTGTCTCAACCCGACATCTTCTTGCTCTTATTGTTTGGTAACTCATTCCTACCCAACCCCACGTCCAAACCATCGTCAACATTGATTACTCTATTCCTACAAAAATAAAATAAACTAACTATTATTTTGGCCATTCAAATAAATACAAAACAATCGAGCTATTTAAAAGATACACTAATAATAAAACAATTAAACACTACCAAAAAAACATGCACACCAACAAGTTAAGAAATACAATAATAGTTAATTAACTATACATTTCAATACTAAAAACTATACAAATCCACTACACTAAATAAACTAATAATAAACATATGCAATCAAAAAAAAAAAAAAAAACATGCAAAGAAAATGAGCAAAAATTACCCCAACATCGTCTACATCCAAATTATCATCCTCCTCCGCCTAGCCTTCTCGTCCAATGTACCCGCATCCACACCCTGTTCGTAAAATCGAGAAGTCTCAACAACCTTTTCCCATTTATCGAGTTTTGTTCTTGGGGTAACCCAAGATCAAACTCGCTTATCGAGCTTATCCACCTTATCCCCACTCCATTTCTCAAACTCGTCACGCTTACATAGAGATGCTTCCATCTTCTCAAGCAGAGCAATATTTTCGGGATTGCTCGAGAATGCCTCCGTCTCACGACTCTCACTTCCAACTATGTCATCTCCGCTACGTGTGCCCTCCACTTGTACCGTCTTGTAACGTATCAAATTTTTAGCAACAAAGCCAATTTCAGAAAATTCGGGCACCACCGCCACCTCAGACGAAGCATCCCGAATCAAAGAAATAATCTCCTCAACATCGGAAGCAAGACAAGTTATCCTTGACTTAATCTTCGCAATGTACTCCGCCAATACACAAAAAAAAAACACATAAAAAATGATGAACAAATATAATTATTTTATATAGGAAGAGTAAAATAAAAAAATGATAAAAAATATAAATACTCTA
The DNA here is from genome assembly GCA_016081115.2 of Rehmannia glutinosa. Lineage (NCBI taxonomy): Eukaryota > Viridiplantae > Streptophyta > Magnoliopsida > Lamiales > Orobanchaceae > Rehmannia > Rehmannia glutinosa. Next base: position 161,188 of record JABTTQ020002112.1, read on the forward strand.
TACATAAAGCCATGTGTACGAGAATCAGTAAACTAAATATACAACATGTATGATCTAATTAAACAAATAAAACAGGGTGTATAGAGTATATGCCATGTATACAACTACACATGTAATATGTCTAATCTTACCCCAATCAAACTATGAAAATCGATATCTAGTTCAACTAACTATGCAACAAATTTACACAGTGTGTACATTACTCATAAACTATATTAAATACTATAGAATACACTAGACATATAACATGTGAAACATACTTATGCAAAACAAATAAACAATGTATACAACGTGTTTTAGTTAAATATACAGACTCCTGTGCTATTAGCTCTAAGGCGCAACACATAGCAATACATATACAACATCTCAAACTAAGTATACAACATGTTTCAGTTAAATATACAAACTCTGTGCTATTAGCTACAGAACTGCAACATATAACAATACATATACAACATATGTAATCTATGTATACAAAAACACCGAATTATCCATACAAAAACAAATATTCAAATCAAAGATACGATTAAACTAATTAGTATAGTGTTGTACTATGTAACCTATGTATACAAACATCTTGAGCTATCCACACAAACATCGAAATATTCAAATGAAAATATATATACACAAAAAAATACAACAAATGTGCACTAAGTGTACATACAAAATGACATATACATACGTAATTTGCCCAAAACACAAAACACTAAACTTGGTAATGACATTCATATACCCGCCCACCACCACATGCCGACGAAGTCCCAGGATAGATGATTGTTTCCCTTGACCAACGACCAAACCCTCCAACTCATGTTGCTGGAGCCCCACCAACATTAGGTGGCTCCACGTATCCCCTGCGCCCAAATCCACCGTGTTTGAACTCTCTCAGAGATTCTTTTCTTAACCTTTTCCATTGTCCATGAAGCAAAGGCCGACAATGTCCTCGGCACATCTCGCCTAAAACACTAACTCTATCCAAGTAAAACACCGAAAACTCAAACAAATTGTGTAAGTAACAACACAATAAACAAGATCAAAGCACATTAATAAATAATAACAAGGCAATACTAGATAAAATTACCGTTAACAACAACACCAAACCATTGAACTCATACTTGTTCGTCTCATCCCATTTTACCCTTTTGGATATGAGTGTGTTCAAAGTATAATCCCACCAGTTGAAGTCCTTTATCTTTGAAACATCGTCAAGGCAATTGAGAATAAGTGGATTGATGTATCCACTCAGTAAATTCCCAACAAGTACGTTGTCAACAAGCGTCACAAAGTGCCTACGAAACCCGATCACCACCATCTACACACTCGCATCATCATCCTAATGACCAAATCACCCATGATCACTCTTTGGAAATTTGTAAACATTGTTTTCCACTCGTAAATGAGCGCACTTTGATTTTTTCTTTTTCTCAATAACAACATCGCCATCGGAAACCCCATAACCCTACCAACATCTTCCCTTTCAATGTGAATACGCCTACCATCCTCAAAAATCAGTTCACTACTTAATGCATTGAAATTTTCAACTAGCCAATATGTAAGCTTTTTATTAAAATCATCAATTTTCAAATCAAACAAACTACCAAATCCCATCTCAATGATAGCAGACTTCTATGCGGGTTTAAGAGCACGAAGAGTATCTTCAATAACCTTGGGTTTCGCCCTTATTTGCGTTCCATGGTAATTGATCGATCCTTTGCCTCTTTTTAGGTTGCTCATCCCCGAACTCTCCTCCTCACCACTACCATACTCTCTTTTCTCTTCTTCGCTTGACATTTTTAAAAACTGGAACTCTGCATAATAAATAAATAAAAAAACAACAATTAAAAATTTGTCGAGAAAACTTTATGCATCAACTTTGTTTACATCCCACTAAACATTGTATATTTATCTTAGCATATTTGTATACTTAGTATTTGCACGATCCCCATATAAAAAGACCAGATCCATGTATAATCATCAACTTGGTGTTCCACTAAAATATTGTATTTTTAGCACAACTTATCCAAATACTTGGAATACACCAAAAAACCCACATAAAAATCCACACCATCCATATGTGAAAACTTTATACATATTTCGTTTAAATTGCCCTTAATCTTGTATGTTAAGTATAACAAATATGTATAAATGATATACACCACCAACTCCTCATAAAAAATGACACGTCTCTAAAAATTTATACAATTTCTGTTTAGATTCCATTAAATGATGTATGTTTAACATGCCAAAAGTGTTTACTTAGTTTACATCAATTGTATCTGACTTTCGAGTTCACATTTCACTTATCTGTATAATTAATGTAATAAATTTGTATAGATAAAATACACAACAAAACCACAAAAAAACACACTATATACATATCTAAAATTTATACAATTTCCAGTCTACATTTCTCTAAAAATGTATATTTCACATGACATATATGTAAACTTAGTATATATGAACAACGAATTTTAATTTTTTCAAAGTGAAAAATTCTAAAATCCTACAAAAATTAACCAATGAACAAATTCAAAAGATTCATGTAAAAATTGCGAAAAAAATTCAACACCTAGTAAAAATTTGAAAAAACAAAGAAGCAAAATACAGAAAAAAAGGGTTACCTTCAATCCAAAACAACAAAATGCGTCGAACCCAAACCCTAACTCTTCTCGACAGAACGAGCACCTTCAACCGCCAACAAATACTCGGCCGCACGGGGACAATTGCAATGTGGGGAAAATCGGAAAAATTAACTGAAAATGAAAATAATTAGTTCATAAACATTAACGAAATCCCTAACCTACCACCTTCCTCAAAAATCGAACTCCTACATACCTGTAAAACTTGAAGAGACGAGCGCCGAATTACGATTACTTGCAGGGCCTCGATTTCAAGGTAGAAGACGGGCGAAAATTTGGTGGAATTGAGATATATTGTTTGATTTTGAGATATAGGGTTTGGTTTCTTGCTACCAAGTATCGTTTGATTTTGAAAGGACACGAAAAGATTTTTGATCGAAAAGAAACCAAGTAGCGAGTTGGATTTCGAAAAGACACGAAGAGGGATATTGGCTCCTAAAAATCGGTAAGTGATAAAAGGAAAGATTTAATTTTCCTAAAAACACGCACTAAGCGTCTTAATCTTCACAGTGATTATAAGTAAAAATACTATACCACCCTTATATTCCAAAAATAACAAAAAATAATCTGCACCATTAAAAGTTTTAAATCAAGGGCCTATATGAGGTCTTATGGACTAACCTAAAGGGATTGGTATAATTTGAACCAATCCCCATATATATATATATATATGGATGTATATATATATATATATATATATATATATATATATATAAATTTGTTCCTTAGAAAAAATGGGGCAAATAAAATTTGGGGTGCGGGCCCCCCCCTTAGCTACACCCCTGATGCATATATATGTTATAGTAGGGATAAAATCAGGTAGTTCACCAGTACACTGAACTACCCTATCCAAAACATATTTCTGATCATAGTCCAAATAAGACTTTATCGATTTTCAAAAGACGAAAAAAAGTTTGTAGCCTTGCCAAGATCGGGGAGCATGCGCTGGCTCGCCATTGGATTAAATCAAAATGGAGTACCGATACTAATTGCATGCCTTAGCTACGCCATTGGATAAAATCAAAATTGACTACGAAAACTAATTATCAACTTGATGATGGGTAAATTAAGTATTTTACCTTTTAAATATTTAACTATCAATATAACTCGTTTTAATTAATTATTCGCCCATAAAAAATAATATTGACCACATTAATGGAAAAAGCCATGAGACTCAACTCATAACATCAGACCATAGAGGCTCAATTCGTTATATTAGGCCCTTGAGGCCAACTTATTATACCAGGCCCAAACGTCCCACAATCTCATGTATAAATAGCCCATCACTAATTATTTTTCATTAAACACATTTAATCGCTTAATTTCACCGCTCACGGATTTTTTTCTATATATAATTTCTTGATTTAAGCATAAGGGTGGGCTTTCCGAGATAACCCCGTAACCCTTCTAACCATATTTGTGTGTTGCAGGTCGGTTCCCACTACGTAGATTGAGTATTAGACCAGAGACAAATACCTTAGCTTGGAGTACCTTGACTTAGAATGAGCTGCATAATTTTTCCACCGTCTATGGAAATCGGCTAAGATCTTGAGATGCAAACTAGGTCCCAAGTTCCTGGACCGACACATCGAGATCTAACGATACAAGGCTCGAGGATAAACCTTCTTAAAGACTTGAGCAAGGCTCCTCCCCATCGGGGAGAGCGACTCCAAGAGAGGAGAGAAACATGACAAGGGATGTTGTGCAAGCGCTATTAGAAGAAGCTACCAGGAATGCCTTGGCGGCGGACGCGGCACTAGGGTACCCCATGCAAGCTCCACTAGCAAAGAAAGAACCCCAACATAGCTGGAGAAGAAGGTGGAAATGAAAGCTCGGATGTGTGACAACCCATGAGAATTAGAAGGCTTGGAAGAAGAAAACATGCAAGAGCGGGACACGAACATTACCAAGTACACATTCAACCCATATGCGGAATCGGGAGCCTCTCACGTCAACAAAGCTAACTCCAAAGCCATTTCATTTCGGGAGGAGCCCTTCAACCTTTCTATCGTCCTAGGTGAGCCATTCTCTAAGAAAGTAAAGACATCCAACCTCCGGAGTATGAAGGAACATACGACCTTCAAGAACATTTGAGAAAATTCTATGCCAAAGTGGACAATCACTTGGACCTCCTACAAGAGGTGATTTCACTTTGTCTAGGGCATGTGCAAAGTAGCTCCACAAAGACGATATCCCTGGCCATCCGAGGTATGAACCACGAAGGTTCCAAAGGGAAACTAAGTAACATTATCCAAGAAGAGGAAGATTTATTGTGCAAACCTATCAAGGAGATGGACGATGACGACGTTACAACCGAAGGCACCCACGTGAGCCCACGCTCGATTGAGGCCTTTCCACTCGCTCAATTGGAGCACCTCAATCAACGCAAGATCTGAGACTCCTTATAGGCTCGACCACACTTGACCTGGGGCTTGTCCCCCCACTCGACCGCACTCTGTCAAGCAACTTCGACTCTTGCCTGGTCACTTCCTCCACACACTCAATTAGGCGTCTCTGTTCCCTAAACCTATGCTTGATCGGGAGTCCCTACACCATTGACACTCTCAATTGGGCACCCCATGTGCCCTTAACCCATGCATGGACGAGAGAAGAGACTCTCATCTTCTTTGAAGTCATTAAAGCCATCACTAGACCTCCTCAAGGTAGAGATACATGAAGTACACTTCAAGCTTACCAAAACTTTTGGGATAATTACAAAAACACCATAAGGTTTGGGCTACTTACAAAAAAACCCATTTCTTTGAAAATTACAAAAAGCTCCTAGAGGTTTGATTCCGTCTTACATTTTTCCAGAGAATTTCAAAAACATTTCAAACCCCTAACATTTACAAGAATATTACAATTACCCCCTAAAATTAAGACAAAAAGAAACCTAAAGAGGTTTTTGGTAATTTTGAAACATGTTTGGGTTTTTGTTTTGTAATTAACCCAAACCTCAGAGGTGTTTTTGAAATTATCCCTAAACAGTTTCCTTTCGAAATCCACTCGGACATACCGGGTGGTAGTGGATTAGCTCTAGGTGAGTTGAACTACTTTAAATCATTGTGTTCATCCTTCTTTTATCATTCTCATTCTTGAAGAGTTTTTCACATATTCGAAAAAAAGGGCATAAATCAGAAAATCAAGAAAATCTATTCACCCCCTCTAGATTTTCGTAGCCACTTGGAATAACAACTGGTATCAGAGTCAAACTTTTTGGAGACCTCATTCCTCACTGCGAGCAAAGAGGAAAGATCCATGGTTGTTAGGAAATTTATTGTTAAGATTTTTATGATACCATGTAAAACTTAGAATAGGAAGTTGGCACCCCATTTTCCTTGTATTCCTACTTTGTAATATATAGGATTGCATTAGATGAGTGAAGTCATTTATGTCGAAGAATGCAAGAAGTCACAGATGACTAGAGTGAAGACCAGTGTGTGTCGGTGAGTATGGCCAAGATGGAAGGCACGAGACTCAATCAAGGAGATCGGTGAGGAACAACGATGTAAAGGTTGAAGAAGTGTCGATCAAGTCGGTAAAGAGCCAAGTCCACCGATTGAACTGACGGTTGAGTCTTTCCTTAAAGGATGAAAGCGGACTCAAGTTAAAGGGGTAAAAGCTTATCAAGAAATTCCTCAAGCCTAAAACTCGAAGGAACTCGATCTAACACAGCTGCGAAGGAAAGAATACTTCAACCAGTTGAAGAGAAAAGGTTTTAAAGAACAAAAGGGGTCTACTCTCCAAGTTTGAGGGAGTTGTAGTAAGGTTCAAGATCGAACAGAAGTTTCGAGCTCGTTGGAAGGTTGTGTGATCAATTCCAAGGGTTTTAAGGGAGTGAAGTTGCAATGCGGTATCTGTGAAGAAGGTGAGTCGCGGAGAAGCCGGTTTGTGTGATCAAGGCTGTCTCTAGACTAAAGAAATGCTTTGTAACCTGATCATTACTTAGTGGATTCCTACATGAGTTGGAGAAGAAGCAGATTAGAGGAATTACCCCATCCTCGAACCACTATAAAATTTGCTTGTGTATTTACTTTCAAAGACTTTATTTTCTGTATATATTTATACTTCTTTGTTAAGTTAAATTGTCAACCCAAAGTGATAATAACATTGCTATAAAAAAGTGTTAAAACAGGCTTAAAATTTACAAGGGTATTAAGTCTTCCATTTGTATAAAACCAAATCAACTAAAAGTTAAGTGTTAGCCATTTGACGCTAAGTTATACTATCAACAACTCAGTCGAGTCTATTGAGTGGGTAACTTTGCTGAAGAAAGCCAGCCTAGCTGTCCCCCAAGGACTTAGCTGATTTGAGTCAACTCTGTTAAAATTTTTAAAAGGACTAAAAAGTGAAAATTTGGTAAGGTTTATTCAAAACCCCCTTCTAAACCTTACACCACACCCCTTGGGACCTACAATGGCTATGAATGAAAGATATCTTACTACTGGAGCCTCAACCAACAAGCCACCTCTATTCGACGCTAATAACTATGCATTTTGGAAAGATCGAATGGAATGCTTCTTACAATGTTTCGAGTTTGATATTTGGAACACGGTCATTCAAGGAATAGCTCAACCAACTAAGAAATTGGAGAATGGAACTATAACTTCCAAAAGTTTCAACAAGTTAACGAAAATAACAAGAAGTCGTTTTCTTTAAACGGTAAGGCTTTGAATATTTTGCATTGTTCATTTACGCCACCAAATATAATCAAATTAGAGGAATAAGGTCGACACATGAAGTATGGGAAAAATTAAAACCATCTATGAAGGAACTAAAAGGTTAAACAAGCTAGAAAAACTATGCTTGTTAAAGACTTAGAAAACTTCATAATGTTCGGGGTGAAGGGATTTTGAAAAGGGATTTTGAAAATGGTGGAAAGGCTCGACAACATCGTCAATCCTCTATTGGCACTCGGAAAAGTCATCTCCAAAGAAGACAAGGTAACCAAAGTATTGAATGCTCTTCCGGTTCTTGGTCCGAAAAGGTGACGATTATTACGGAAGCTTTAAATCATGAAACTCTCAAGTTTGATGAGCTTATTGGAAATCTTATCATTTATGAGGTGTATCTCAAAGAAAAAAATAATTCCAAACCATCCACATCTCAATCGGGTATGCAATCTACTTCTAAAGGTCTTGCCTCTAGTTCAAATGATTCTTATATGCTAGTGATGATGATGATGAGGAAATGGCCACCCTCGTACGAAAGTTTGCTAAATTTGTCAATAAAAATAAGGCAAGAAAGGCAAGAAATAACTCGTGGTTTAAATACGGAAAATACGGACACTTTATAGCCGATTATCCCAAAATGGCGGAGAAAGAATAAAAGAAAAAAGTTCTTTCCTAAAAAGAAGGCCTTAAATGCGGATGTTAAAACTTGGGAGGATCTACTTGCAATACCCGATGATAAAGAGGAAACCGGACAATGTCTTATGGCCATAGACGATTAAAATAATAAGGTACTTGGGGCAATTATGATCAAAGAAAATTCCAAATGGCTCGTGGATAGCGGATGTTCGCGTCACATAACTGGAAAGGAACATATATTCACCAACATCAAGCGACAAGAAAAAGATTCGGTAATGTTCGGAAATGGCAAGGGCCAAATCATTGGCAATGGAGAAATTGGTAATTCTTCTCTCTTCATGATGTTTTATTAGTAGATGGGCTTAAGTTTAATTTGATAAGTGTAAGCCAACTATGTGATTATGATGTTCGTTTTAATGACGAAAAACGCCTTATTCTTAAAAATAGTAAACTATTTGTGGAGCTAGTAGAAAAGGCAATCTTTACAAAATTTGTACAAGTGATTTGGTTATTCAAAATGTTTCTTGTCTTGTCGCCAACAATGATTTAACTTATTTATGGCATAGGCGACTTGGACATGTTGGATACAAAAATTTACAAAATATTTACAGAAATCAACATGTCAAAGTTACCCAAATTAAATTTTGAAAATATTGGCTTATGTGACACTTGTCACTGAACAAATTAGTTAAAAGTAGTTTTAAGCCCAAAGATGAAATTTTCACAACCAAACCTCTACAACTTCTTTACCTAGATTTGTATGGGGATATTGACATGACTAGCCTAAGTGGAAAATATTACACCTTCGTCATAGTTGATGATTTTTCTAGATATACTTGGGTTATTTTTCTTGCAAATAAAAGTGATGTCGCTAATGAGTTTGCTAAGTTATGTAGACTTATAGAGGATGAAAAAGAAGATATTATTAAATCTATAAGGAGTCATCGATGAGGTGAATTTGATGGTGAATTTAGAATCTTAATTGAAACCAAGAGATATACATATAATTTTTGGCTCTGAGAACTCCTCAACAAAATGGTGTAGCCGAAAAAAAAAACAGGTTTTATAAGAAATGTGTCGGTCTATGCTCAATGACTTTTCTCTTTCATAAAACTCCTCATAAAATGTGACTCCACCCCATTGAGAATACACAACACGAAGTATCCCACATTGAGAGAGACCCTAACATCTATAAAGTCGAGAGAAGTTAAAATTGCACGCACAATCGCACACTTGCTTGCTTTTGGCTGGCCTAAAAAAAAGGAAATCGACCGCTGTCGGGATAACTTATTTTACGCGAACAGTGCTTACCTCCGCACTCGATCGACCACCTCACAATGGTTGGGCAAAAACAAAAATATTTGCCCGACGTGTATCCGCACTCGACCCCTCGACTAGCAAAGCTAAAAATAAGCTGTGCGACCACGTACCTACACTCGACCGACCTCCTCCCATGGTGAGGCTCCCAACAAAAGAAGAAAAAAAAAAAAGAAAAATGACTAAGTACCCTGAGAGGCCAAGAAGACTTCCCCATGATAGGGCTTCCTCCTTGAGGACCTCTCTCATTGGGGACCTCTCTTCTTAGAGAGACATTCTCCTCCTCGAAGATTAAGTCCGCACGAATCACATACATGCAAAGGACCTAACTCTCCACCACTCCGGTCTCCCTCGCATCCCAAGAGTTGGGGGATATATGATGAGGGGTAAAATTATATTTCACCTTTCGAATATTTTATTATCTATTTAATCCATTTTAATTATTAGCCTTTATAAAAAATAATATTGGGCCAAGTTAATATAAAAAGCCCACAAAGCCCGACTCATTGTATTAAGCCCATGAGGTTCAACTTATAACATCAGGCCTCAAAGAACCCAATTCAATATATTAGGCCCAAGTCATTCTATATACTGGATCTTTGCGACCGCGATCCTATGAATAAATACTTCATTACTAATTTATTTTCCTTAAGCACATTTTAATCGCTTAATTTCCTAAAAATTTGGATTTTTTCACCTATCTGTCTTGACTTGAGTATCGGATGGGATTTCCTAGGACAATCTTGGAGCCCTCATAACCCTATTAATTTGCATATAGCAGGTCGGTGCCTTCTACGTTGATTGAACATTAGCCCAATTTTCCTACATTGTGCAACTCACTCCAAGTCCGGTACTTTGGTTTTGCAATACTTTATTTTTTGAAATATATTTTACTTATAAAAACACCCTTTTACTTAAATTTATGATATTGCACCTTTAACTCCCATTTGTTATTTCTAAAGCTAACAACATCCAAATTGGTGTGGTGATATTTAAGTGTGTTCCACATGCCACGTCATAATTTTTATATCCATCTTTCGCTATTTTTTTTTTTTTTTTTTTTGAGGAAAACGAGAAAGTGCATTATCATTGATCAAATAGGATTACAAATCTCGGAGAGGTAACCCCATGTGGAAAGTGCGGGGGAATTATACGGAAAAGAAACCATTACATGAAACATCAAAAGCAAAACTAGCAAGCTTGTGGGCCGATTAGTTCATTTGTCCTTGGAATGTGGTTGAAGGCGGCGAGGCGAAGTCTCTCGATCACTTTTATATCTTCCATTAAGCTTCCCGGATATGATAGGTCCTCGTGTTGGTTGCGGAGTCCGTTTCCCAAATCAAGGCAGTCCGTTTGAATTCCACGTTTTGGAGATTGAGATTTCGGGCAAGGAGCGCACCCTCGCGGCATGCAAGGGCTTCCGCGACATCAATCTCGAAAACATGCGGTAATTTCCTTACAAGGGTTCGCACTATTTTGCCTTCATGATCACGGATCACAACGCTAGCTTGATCCCAATTCCAGGCCAGGACCGATGCATCCGTGTTGATTTTTAAGAAATCATTATGTGGTCTTTTCACTTCTTGGGGAGTTCGGTTTGCTTGGAGTATTGGAAGAGCCCGCAATTTGTAATCCATCTAAATACTTTTTGTGGGACCACTGCAACTTTAAATAACTCTTTTTATATGCATCCACATTTTTTTTTGGAATAAGGACATAATTACCCCACTTTTACGGACAAAAGACATGCTTTTATGGTTTAGATGATTTTTGGATAAATTTGGATAAAAATACATTCTGCCAAAATTTTTGGACTTTTTTACGTTGTTGTTTCTTTGTTGTTTCAAATATGTTTATTCTAATAAAATTTTAGTGAAAAAATAAATTTTGTCCCCATTAACTAATTTGTTTTATACTCGAAATCTTATTAAAAAACATGACATATGCACTTAAAACAACACAATTAAAACTAAACAAATTGAAAATAATATAGAAATAAAATGAGTAAAAAAACACAATTCAATTTTTGATCCAATACATGGAAACATAAATAACATGGAAACAACCAAAAAACAATTTAGAAACAAACCAGAAATAATACAGAAAACATCATATGAGCAAAAATAGCTTAAAAATAGGTAAAAATTGTATTTAAACGTCGAAAACTACGTGGAAATGACAAAGAAACATAAGAACAACAAATAAAAGGGTATGGAAATAACCTAGAAACAACATAAAAAATTATTCGAACAACATTAAAAATATTATAGAACAACACGTAAAAAACAATAGAAACAATGTACAAAATAATAAATGAAAAAAAAACAAGTATAAAATAGGTAAATTTTTTTTTGAAACATCGAAACATTGAAAGAAACAACTAAGAGCAAAGAAAAAAATTAAAACATCGAAAGAACATATATAACATATAAAACAATACGGGAACAAGATAAAACGAAAAAAAAAACGTAAAAATAATCAAAAATTTGCAAGAACGTAAAAATGGAAAACAAATAGGTACAAAAAAAGATAAGGGCATATTTAGTGGTATTTTTCAAAATTTAAGGTATTTAAGGAATTTCTCTTTTTTTTTAAAGTCATGGCCAATATTCCTACACTATTTTGTGTTTGTGTAGATATAAATTGAGATATCATAGATAATATCCCCTTTAATCTCCCGTGGATGCCTTAATACTAAATAAATGACAAAAAATTTATTTTTAGTTTCTTATCTTAAATTTTAAATGAGATGAGGAATATCTTACATTGGTCATTTTTACGTTTTGCCCAACAAAATTAATCATATTGACATGAAGCAGAGAAACTCACCTTGAATTAGGGGTGTCAATCGTGTCGTGTTTCATGTTTTAACACGAGTATTACACGTTTGACCACGAACACAAATACGGTGATATAATTATTTGTATCGGGATACACGTCACGAACACAATCGCTTATGACACGGGTAACTTGACACAACACAAAATACCTATATAATTTAAAGTTGACACGAAAAAATAAAAAAAAAACAAAAAACTAAAATTACAAATAAAAGTTACCTTAAATTATTAAAAAATGCATTCAATAATTTTTTAATCATCATATAACCAACTAAAATATATCACTATAAAATTAAATGGGTTAAAAGGTCAGTCGTATCGACACGCGGGTCGACTTGGCCTGACCTATTTATTTCCCGTGTTAATTGTGTCTGTCCCAATTTGACCACAACCTACTAAATTCGTGTTAGGTTCATGTCGGGTTATCGTGTCGTATCACAAATGGCGTGCTGCCTTGAATTAATCAAAGAGCTAGCTCCATAAAACTTAAAAAACAATTAGTCTGTCATTAAATTTTTAATCAGCTGTAGGCCTAAGGCCCTACAATTTGAAACTTTTTAATTTTAACTCTCCTCATTTTAATAATTACATTTTATGTAAATTATGTCGGGAGAGGGAAACTCTATATGATTCTAAAGTCCCACGTCATTGTTGCTTTGACTCGACTTGGGTTATTGAGGTTGACACTTAAAAATCAAATTTAGGTTTGAAAGTAGTGGATAGTGAAATAAGATATTGGACTTTTAGTTTACTACATGGACCCCCTTTGGTCATGCTTATTAATGCAACATCAACACATTAATTAATTATTTCTAAACTATTTTAATTTTCTTGTTACATACAATTGAATTTCTGCAATTTATATCCGACGTGCTTTCATTTGTTATCCAATGTGTTTGATACACGTGGAGATAAATAATAAGGGTGTTTTATTCATGTGTTCTCGTTATATAAATAGTTGAATTTAATTAAAATTAATTTGGAATTGAGAATTTTTCACCATTCCCATTTAATTAACCATATCACAATATCTTGTGGGAGAAATTGGACTTACAGTTTCATTATATTTTCATATGGTGTTTTTCAATACAAGAAAGGGATGCTATGAGTGATCCCTTCCCACTATCCCACATTGTACATTAAAAAAAGTCGAGGGTTATTATTTATTAATTACTTGATCATTTTCTCTGTCTCCACCAAATTGTTACCTTACAATTCCTGCTGATCAAAATTCCATCTTCACACGCCAGTAGAATTTTCTCATATTGCTTTAAATACAATCCACATGCAAAAGAAAAATAAAAATAAAAACCAACGGGTTACTGTGTACAAATTGGAGCTAGCTCAGGGCGTTGATTTTTTCCGTTTCTTATTTGATTTTTATACGTATTTATAAGATATATCGCATTTGAATTATTATAACACACATTATTTTATGTACACGTCATACATTTGAAAAAATGAATAAAATAAAATAAAGAGTAATAAAACATGGAAATATCGAACTACCAGTTGAACATGATCCGCCACAATGGTCTAAATATCTATATTCTCACTGAGGTGAACTATTGAATAATCACATTATCTAAAAAGGTTAAACTGTTGAAAGATGAGTCATATATATTTAATTACTCTAGCACGCGCACTCACTCATCAGGTGCAAGTGATTGTTTATGAAGTCTTGCCCGCTGAACATTTTTATGGATGACATGATTTGAACTCATGAACTCTTGTTTGGCTCAACTCTGATATTATATCGGATGACCACCTCATCTCAAAATTTAAATTATTAGAAAGGTGAGTCATTTATAATTTAATTACTCTAACACAAACCAATTATGAGAATCCAAAGTTTGGGAGCTCGTTGGACGTAAGAATTATTTCGAAACGCAACTTGAATTTGAGTTGTGAAAACTTGCATGTCCCAATTAAAAAAATCCCCATATTTAGTTAATGTAATTTAAGCCAAAATTTATTGTATGTTCAGTTTTTCAGTGTATCTTTGAATTCTTTTCCCGAAAATATAAAGGTGGTAAAAAATTAAAACAGTAGAGAGTTGCTCCACCAACTTGTCCGTAACCATCGCTGCCTCTCTATAGTTAAATGCTAATGCTATGAATAGAGAAAGTCACCCATCTCTTCATGTCAACATCTTTATAGATTACTTTTACTTCTGTGGAGCAAACTTCTTTGATATCATCGGAGCATGCACCCACAACACATCATATACATAAAAACTTGATGATACATATATTTATATAAATATAGGATTAATTACATAAAATATCCCGAGGTTTGAGGTAATTACAAAGAAAACCCAATTAAGTTTCAAAATTACTAAAAGTACTCCTAAGGTTTATTCCATCTAACAGTTTATCCTAGCCGTTAGTTGGGGAAAATAGTTTTTCTTGTCCAGTTTTATAAGTAGCTAGTCAACTTTAAATCTTGGTCCACTATCTTTAAAAAATTTGGATATTTAGTCTAATTTCGATCGAAATTATGTAAACCGTAATTATAGACTAGGACTGATGGGTATCACTTTTTATTAAAAAAATATCACTCTTTATTAAAATATATCACTTTTTATTAAAACAAAGTATCAGTTTTTATAGAAAAAGTATCACTTTTATTAAATAAGTACAACATTTTATTAAAAAAATTATCAATTTTTATTAAAACAATTAATCAATTTTATAGAAAATTATCATTTTTTATTAAAAAAATATTTTTATTAAAAAAAAGTATCACTTTTTATTTAAATCGTATTAAAAAAGTATCACTTCTGGTTAAAATAAATATTACTTCTTTATTAGCAAAAATATCAATTTGTTTTTGGAAAAGCATAAATTTTGTTATGAAAAGTATACGTTTTAGGTATTTTTTTTCTGAAGAATTTGGATTTTGTGAGATTTTTGTATGTAAAACATGTGTGTATAGAAAGAGAGACGAGGGATGTGTGAAGAAAGAAAGAGGAGACCACGTGAAGATAGAGGAAAGGGGACCAATGAGAAAAGATAGAGACAAAGGGGACCAACGCGCGTGATGGAGAGAGAGAGAGGAGAGAGAGAGAGAGAGAGAGAGAGGAGAGGACGGTGAGATAAAAAGACGTGAGAGGGGATTGAGAGAGGACAAAGAGACTAATGAGAAAATAGAGAAAAGGGGGCTAGAGAGAATGAGAGACCACGTGAGCCTCCATCTCACGGATTTGACCCGTGAAATGGTCTTACCCAAGTTTTTGTAAAATTATTTATGATTGATATTTTTTTAGTTACACTATTTCTAACAAATAAATAAAATCATAAATTCTCATTCAATTTTAGATCGGGCAGTGCTAATTATATAATCACAAAAACTTATATGAGACCATCTTATAGATCTAGATCCGTGAGACAGAGCCCTAAACCCGCTACCCGTGGATCAGAAGTACAGCTCCGACCCGCCCCTATTTTTTCTCTCTATCATAATTTCTCTTTCTATTTCTCTCTCTTTTGAATGACCTCCTCATCTACAAACCTAACCCACGTCTCCGAAACCATTGATAAACCTCTAAACCTGTCCGTTTCTCTTGCTATTTCTGTGATTTCCGTGTGGCGTGTGTTGATATTAATCATAATGATTGAAGTTTGAAAGCAAAACTAGGTATTCCTTCAATTTCTATAGTTTTTCATTCGTTTTTTTTGTTCTCTTCGATTTTTTTTTATTTCAAAAGTTGTTTCATGGATTTTTGGTTGTCTAAACCGTGTATTGTAGGTTTTAAATTTGATTTGAGCATTTAATTTCTGTTTGTTAGAGTTTAAATTTGGTTCGTATTTTATTAGAGTTTGTTTTGAGCATGTATTTTTACCTGAAGTGTATACTATGATTTTAATTCTAGAATATGTTTTAGATGTATTTTAGTTCTTATGTAAATGTATAGTATCGAGTTTTGACCTTACAACTATTACTTTTGGTCGTAAAAGTATCGGTTATTTTGTAAACAAAGTATTACATGTGTTTTACATGTATTTCGAGGGTTATGTATTAAACGTAAATTTTATAGTATTACTTTTGCCCGGACAAGTATTACTTTTAGTCGTAAAAGTATCGAGTTATTTGTAAACAAAGTATTACATGTGTTTTTTATTATGTTTTTTACATGGTTTTGTAATACTATGAAAAACATCACTTTTTATATAGCTGCTGAGGGGAAAAGATAGTGAGACTAATGGTGATTGGCATGCACCGTGGACTTAGATTGTAACTAAACCGACTTAAAGAATAAGTATCACTTTTTTATATAAAAAGTTTCACCTTGTATGTAAAAAGTATCATGACGTTTTGTAATGATATAGTGTTCCATATGTTTTTGTAGGGAATTGCAATGGCTGGTGAATCAGCAATAGTTCTTGTTACGGAGAAGGGAGTAAAACAGAAAGGAGAAAGAAAAAAAAGGTTATTACAAAGTGAAAGCCCGGAAGTGTAGAGATGGAAAAAAGCAAGAGAAAGGGAAAGGTGTTTTTGGGAAAAGGAAAGTTGAGAACGATGTAAAACCTAAGAAAGAAGAAATTAACAAAAAGGATCAAAATGTGGGACGGAAGATGAGAATTTCATAAAAAAGAAAAAGAAAGATGTGTCTGAAGACGGGTAATATAGTGTTTTAGTAATAATAGTTTTTGTCATGTTTTATGTTAACTTGAGTGTTTTTTTTGGCTTTTGCGTGAAGACAAAAAAAAATTGTAGTGGAGGAGGAGGAAGATGGAAAAAAAAGGCGAGGTAAAAATATATTTTCGCTATTAATACAAATTTTTTTCTGTTAACAATGATTTTGTTTGTTAATTATAAGATGTTTTCGAGAAATATGTCGTATTTAATTGCATAGATTTCATTTCCCAGTGTAAACCTCAAGAGTTGTTTGAGGTTATACGTAGTTTGACTAATAAACAGAAGAGAGATGTAGAAAACATAGGTTTTGGGGGTTTGTTGAAATTTTTCATTGAGTAATCATTCCCTATGTATATGGTGAAAAGACTGATAAAACTTTAATGGGACGATCGAATGTTGAGATTTGATAATATTGTTTTTGTCGTTACTACTTTTGCGATATTCATGATGTGTTTTTAGTACCTAGGGAGATGGGCCGGTCATTGTGAACTTAAGCGGGGAGTCCATTGTTATCATGAACGAGTTGAAGAAGAATTATGGTATTGATGGTGATAGTTTAGTTCCTATTTTGAAAAATATTGTTAGTATGTTAATGGATGGTGGTGATGATTTCAAGAGATTGTATGTTATTTACTGCTTGTCTTCATTTTTGACACCAAGGAGAAATATGAAGGTGGATTTGAATTCTATAAAATATTTGGTTGATGTGGATAGGATAGGAGAGTACAGCGGTGTTCGTACATTTTGAAAATGTTGTGTGTGGGAGTGAACAAGTATAATGAGAATTAATTCGAGTACAAGATATGTTAGTGGTTGTGTTATCGTATGACTGATACTATATTTTCATAAAATGAAATGACAAGGCAATGTTGAACCAACCAAGCTACCTTTGTTTCTCATTGGGATGCTATGAAATTGAAAAAAGGAATCGGGAAGAAAAAAGTGCGTGGGTGAGTTGGGGCGGGGTGAATGGGTTACTGATACATACCCTATTAGTTCAAGAAGGACATTACCTGTTGAGAAAAAACGTGATGAGAAAAGCATGATGAAGAAACTGATGAATCAATAGAAGATGATGAAAATGAGCACATATCAACAAAGCATGATGATGAAGCAACAAAGCAAGATGATGATGGTGTTCAGAATCCATCAGATTACATAAGTCTGAAGCTACCCAGAGGTGATGAGCTTTCGGATGATGAGTTGCACAAAATGGCTAAAGATGTAAGTTTGTATCTGCTTTAGTGATTTTGTCAAGTATGGAGTATCACTTTTAACCTTAATAGTATGACTTTTATGTCTAAAAGTATCTGTTTTATTACTATAAGTATACTATATATAAATCTGCTTTTTGGTGATATTTCTCAAGTATAAAGTATCAATTTTATCCCTAAAAGTATCACTTTTAGGGATAAAAGTATTCCATGTATGATTGTTGTCTGTCAAGTATTGTAGTATCACTTATATGCCTAAAATTATCACTCTTAGGGATCAAAGTGTCAATTTTGTACTAAAAGTATTCTATGCATGGATGTGAGATGTGGTGATATTTGTCAAGTATACAAAGTAATACTTTTACCCTTAAAAGTATCACTTTTACCCTTAAAAGTACAACTTTTCACTTACTATTTTGTTTTTTATAATTGTAGAATGTACATGAAGCATTTCTGCTGTTCAGAAGGAATTTCAATGTGCTAATAAAATTTCACATGGAGATGTTCAACAACCTGAAAAATGAAGCGAAGCAAGAGAAAAAAAATTGCAAGTTTTTCACAGTCTCCAGTGACTGAGAGCCAGAAGTTCTTCTCTGATGCCAAACTTCATGAGTACATTTATAAAGTTGTGAAGAACTTTGAGAGGATGAAAAATCTGGAGAATGAGATGCCAAATTTTGAGCTACTCACACCTAAGAATGCACCTGACGATGATATTGAAAAATTTGGTGAAGAAATTCATAAAGAATTTTCTTTCAGGATGAAGGAGGTTCCATAGAGGTAGAGGAAAAAGATAGTGAGTGCTTTGATGAGCCCAGACCTATTGCAAAGGGATTAATTTTCCATTGCCAATTAATGAAGAAAAACAAAGAATCCCTTGAGCATATGAGCAGGAAAGAGAAAGATATCGTTAACTATTATTTTTTTACTCACAAACGAATGATAGAGTAAGTATGATGAAAGTATTGTGATTTGAGTATCACTTTTTAATTTAAAAGTATAACTCCATGTGCATAAAGTATCAATTTTTACCAACAAAGTATCACTCTCAATTTTCTGACTAACTTTGTCTTTTGTTTTCAAATTTTAGTTCAAATGCCCTTGCTCATGGTGCGGTTGACTTTATTTCCTTTTATGAGATTTTAACGATGAACTCGTCAAAGATGATTCATGTAAGCATTATAGACGTATGGGCTATATTGCTTAACAAAGATCATCGAGCTTCAAAATATTTCTATTTTATTGCCCAATATTCTATAAGTACAACTTTTATCTATAATAGTATCACATCGAATCAAAAACGTATTTCATTCTTTTAATCAATTTCTTTTTTACAACAGTTGTATCTTCAGAACCTTTTCAATATGGTTGGAGATCAGGATAACGCAAAAATAGGAGAGGTTGCTGGAACCATTGGATGTTGTCTGGAAATTTTAAAGATCTGAGTACTTTAGATTTGGTAAAATTGATTTTGCTTGCTTTTCCGTACTTACTTTCTAACATTAAGCGATAAATCCCTTGAGGCTGGATTTCTCTAACTTAGCAGCTATCTTCTTAGCAAGGGCTTTGTCAACCCCCTGCTTCACCAAACCAATGAAATCCACTGTAGAACCGGAGTGGATCTTCTCGCCTATCTTCACGAAATCAAAACTTGAAGCCATTTCGGGAAAATGAACGGTGAAAAAATTGAACTTCGAATCTTTGTACAAACTAGGGTTTTGCTTAATTGCGAGAGAGAAAAACTTGTTGCTTGAGAGAGACTAGTGTTTTGTGAGGAGAGAGAAATTTTATTTTTGGTATATAAGGGACGTGAGGGGACAATTTTTAGAATTTGAAAAGGTTGATCAAAATCACTGCTTTGAGATTGAAAGTTTGAAACCGCATTAATTTCCCGCATTAAATGCGGAACATTTATATCCAATCATAGGCTAAATGTGTATATGCTTTATTCGACACCATAATTCGCTGACATAATGCCCAAAAACATTATCCCTTGCAAAAACGATTGTGTTTTGTCACTTAGCTCATAAATAACTCGGCTATCTTCCAAATGTGACTTAACTCGCTTCTTTCTTCTCATGATAATCACCCAATTTGTCATGCCTAACTAGATACTGGTGGCTATCCGCCTGGGTACATTTCATTTGGATGGAAAATAAAACTTTCTTGATTTTCATTTCTCTCTTCTTAAACTCGTTGGTTGAGTCTTTTGAGTCTCCTAACTCGGCTCAAATAAACCTAGCTCATTCTTAAGCTCTTCAAATCTTGATTCACATAATAGCTTAGTGAATATGTCGCCTAATCGCTTATCGGTTGAGATGTATTCCAAAGTGATGTCTTTTTTTTTTTCAACGTGATCTCTTATGAAATAATATCGACATCGTGTGCTTTGTTCTTGAATGCATAACGAGATTTTGAGTGATTGCAATAGTACTTGCGTTCTCACACATAATTGGAATCTCTTTTTCTCCTATATCATAATCTCTAAGTTGTTGTCTCATCCATAGAACTTTGTGATTTGTCTCTGACTATGTACTCTGCTTGTACCGTAGATGTAGCTATTGAATTTTGTTTCTTTTGAACCAAGAAACTAATCTATTTCAAGCATTTGACAAGTACCTAATGTACTTTTTTTCTCGCTCCACTCTACATCCGATATAGTTCGAGTCCGAGTAACCAACTAGCTTGAGTCCTCCATCCTTTAAATACCATAAGCCCTTGGCATCCCTTCAAATACCTTAGGATTCTCTTGGGCTGTGATCATGTGACTCTCTTTTGGTATGATTGAAATCTAGCACATACACCTACAACAAAGGTGATGCCTGGCCTACTTGTTGTCAAATAGAGCAATGATCCAATGAGAGCTCTATATCCGGTTTGATCTACAACTTGGCCATTTGCATCTTGATTGATGTATTCATGGGAATCTTCATTGATGACTTCTCTTCCATACCAAATTTCTTCATCAAATCTCTCGTACATTTGGTTTGATTTATGAAGGTTCCATCCTTTAATTGCTTGACTTGAAGACCTAGGAAGAAAGCCGGCTCTCCCATCATGCTCATTTCAAACTTTCCTTGCATAAGGTTTGAGAACTTGTCACACTGACTCTTTATTTATAGATCTAAATATGATGTCAATCCACATAGATTTGAACAAGTAATATGCTCTCCTCATCTTGAATTCTCAAGAGTGTTCTATCGACTTTGCCTTTGGTGAATCCATTATCAATTAGAAAGCGAGACAATGTGTGTAGGCCCCAAGGAGTGTGGGTAAGGTTTAGAAGGGGTTTGAATAAACCTTACCAACTTTTTGATTTTAGTCCTTTTAAAATATTACGAGTTAACTCAAGCATTGCGTCCTTGAGGACAACTTATTTGGTTATTCGGTGAGTTAGCCACTCAGGACTCGATAGAGTTGATAGAATAACTCAGTTGTTTAACCTGAACGTTAACTTGGTTGTGTTGGTTTTATCAGCGGAAGACTTAACACCCTTTGAATTGTTTTAAACTTGTTTTAACACTTGATTTTAGCACTTGGTTATCAATCAGTTGGATAGCAAATAGGTTTATCGTGAGATATAATGTAAGTATGCAGAGAAGTAAATGTCTGAAAAATAAATGACACATTTAATTTTTATAGAGGTTCGAAGATGGGGTAATTATTCTAATCCTCTCTTCTCCAACTCCTGGAGGAATCCACTATCTAAAAGATCTATTTACAAAGTGGTCAACAGTCTAGAGACAGCCTTGGTCACACAGCTGGCTTCTCGTCCGACTCGGCTTCTTCGGACAGATTATTTTTGCCTTGCTACTTGACTCACTTTCTCAAGCTCTTGGATTTGATCATGAAGCCCTCCAATAACTTGATATTGGTTCGACCTTGAACCTTCCTACAATCCTCTTTGCATAGTAGACCCCTTTTGAAGAATCAAAAGTTTCCTCTTCAACACGTTTGAAGATGTCTTTCCTTCACAGCTTGTGTTGGATCAATTTTCTTCGAGTTTCAGGCTTGAGGATTTGCTTGAATATACTTGAGAATATTTCAGGTTTACAACTTGAATATTACTTGCTTGTTCGTGGTTCAGGTCACCTTTTCTTAATGAATTTCCTCAGCCTTTTATAGTGAACTTTGGAAATTTTGCCCGTTGAAGAGATAGGCTGATTTCAAAAGTCACTTGTGTTCGTTGGCTTGTCTTGTTTCAGTCCTTGATGTTAACATTTCCTCAGATTTAATGTCTTGCAGCGTTGCAGCGTTTCTGACACTTGTTGCAGTGCTTCTCATTGGTTTGTTCCTTTTGCACACAACTGGAACTAGCACTTTATCTCGACAACTTTAACTTTTTACCATTTCAGGTAACATTCTTGACTTACATTAACGGATCTCATTGATTGTCTTGACTTGATGCGATCCTTTATACCCCAGGTGACTTGAGTCAACTTCCAATCCTTGGATGACTCATCGTCACTTTCAACTTGAGATTTGGCTTCTTGAGTTGACTTATCGACTCTTCACACCTGTTCCTCGGTGATACATCTTGATCGAGTTCTTGATCTTGTCTTGGCCATACTCGGTTGTTCCACGGTGAGTGCGACTTGATCTTGATTGACTTCTTGTATTTCCGGGCGTATGACTTGACTCGGCTTTTCCCCTATCTATTACAATGTAAATTACAAGGAAAATGGGGTGCCAACTTTCTAGTTTAAGTTTTACATGGCATTCATCAAAATCTATAACATAAATTTCCCAATAATGTGTCATACCAGGCTCTTGGTGCTTGTTCCAGTCCATACGAGGCTTTCTTGAGCTTTTAGAATTTATCTCTATTATTTTTCTGCTCAAAACATGGAGGTTGCTCAACATAGACTTCTTCTTCCAAAAGTCCATTTAAAAAATGCACTCTTCACATCCATCTGATACACAATAAAGTTTTTGTGAGCATCATAAGCAAGATCCAATCTAGCAAAAGGAGCAAAGGCTTCATCAAAATCTGTACCTTCCTCTTGGCAATACCCTTTGGCTACCAATCTTGGTTTGTTTCTTACAACATATCCTTCCTCATTCATTTTGTTTCTAAATACCCACTTAGTACCAATGACATTTTGGTGAGTAGGCCTTTGAACCAATTCCCAAAATTTGTTCCTTTCAAACTGATTCAGCTCTTCCTACATAGCCTGAATCCAATGTGTGTCATCCAATGCTTGAGATACATCTTTAGGCTCTATCTGGGAAATGAAACAAGTAAATATTATTTCATGTTGAGCTCTGGATCTGGTTCTTACTCCATCTCTAACATTTCCAATAATTAACTCAGGTGGATGGTCTCTCATCCATCTCACATCTGGTTGGAGTAAGTCTGCTGGATTCAGCCGTCTCGCAGCTAAGTTGTCTTGAGCAGCTTCTTCATCATCATTTAGCTGCAGACCTTCTAGCTTTCTCTAAGATTCAGCTATCTCATCTTCGTCGGGGTTGAGTGCTCTTACATTTGCTTCAACATAGGGACTCTTTTGCATAGTTGGTTGATTCTTCTTCTCAGCTAACTCATCTATGTCTTCTCCATTCACATTAGGTTAATCAAAAACCACATGGATAGACTATTCTGTGACCATGGTTCTTTTGTTCAGCACTCTATAAGCTTTACTCTCATTTGGGTATCCCAAGAAGATATCCGATCACGAAATTCTTACAAGCGTACGTGTCAAGTTTTAGTATAGGTTTTAAAAGTAGGGTTATCGTCTCCACATGGATTGTTATCGAATTTTATACTAAGTACTATAATTAAAATAACTTAATTCTATCTAGAAATCGAAAAGAGATGATGATTTATTATACTAAAAATAAAACTAAAATTAGGCTAGCAAATGGTTCGGACAATTTATCAAACACGTAGAAGATGAATTCTAAAGGGTTGATTTCACCTAGTTATTCCTATGTTTTCAATCCGATTATTAATCACAAGTTATCAATCTATAAGCCAATATTTCTACCGTTTATCACTTTCTCTCTCGAAAGTGCCAAGTGATTCTAGGTTCCAATTTACGATTTCGATATCTCTATAAAAATCATAAATTAAACCCTAATGCGCTCAATGAATATTCTATCACAGGCTTCAAAAGATTCATAAACCTCTGGATTCTATGAAACCCTATGTTATGCTATTTTATGGCCGGACGTTCAATTACCTCTCCCGAGCATCAAATCAAACACGCCAAATAATCTAAATTATTGATCAAATAATCCACATGCAATCAAATCAAATAGCACAAATAAATTAAATAACATGCGAATTTCATAAACTGGAAATCAAAACATAGGTTCAAACGTAAGTTCTGAGGAATCCCTAGTAAGATAGGTTTAGCTCATAATGGATGTACAATAATTCATGGAGAAATAATTATACATCTCAAGAAATCGACAAAGAAAAACAAAGAAATAATTGAGAAGAAAAGAGAATAAATTCTCTCGTGTCCGCACGAGAAGTGCCTCCAATTGCCGTCCGAACCCTAGCTCGAGTCTCTTGCCTTGTGTTGTGCTCAAAATAATGTCCCCATTGTTTGTGCGTCTCGTGGTGTATTTATAAGTCGAAGCCCTTGAAAACGCTGGCGTCAAAAGGCCCAAAAATAAAACCAGCGTACGTTCGGCTCAATAACGCCCGGACGGCGCAGTTTTTCTCTCTCCGTGACGATGCGCGCTGATCTCATCATCTTGCTGATCGCAGGTGCACCTGCAGCTCTGCTCGGTCTTTGCAGCGTGCCCCCGAGCATCGTCATCAAGCATTACTTGCTTTGTGTTGACGCATTGCGCAGCTAAGATCATTCTTGGCCAGAAGCGCCTGTTTATCATCATTGTTGCCTCACGCTGATATACGCCGCTTTATCGTCTTGGCAGTGCGCTACGGCCTTTGTTAGGCGCTAGCGCGCTTCCCCTCTCTTTTGGTGTATTTGGGCGCGCCCCTCTTAATTTTGCGCTGCAACGCCCTCTAGAATTATTGCTCTTGTACCATTTTTCGACTCAGCTGGCTGCGGCGGGGTTTTAGCCGCTGCTGGGCGTCGTATGTGATCCAAATTTTCCCGTTTTTCAACTTCTAAAATGCGATGTTCACCGTCTAAACACGTTTTTTATCGTTCGTAATTGATTTCGGCTACCAAAATTAGTCCCGACTCACAAACGACAACCAATTACATGAATTCGACTCAAATGACGCTAAAATACTCGAAAACACCGCAAAATCCTAGTCTAGAATATTCAATACATTGGTATAAAAACCAACTTAACAAATACTCCCAAACTTAGACGTTTGCTTGTCCTCAAGAAATTACAGACTCTAAAAATCGATAAACATGAAGGAAACAAAAATAAAAATGACTGACTCAACAAACTAACTGCGAAACTTCACAAGCAAACTCATTCGTCAAATTTCGTTTTACTATCAATCAAGCATGTAGTTTCACAATGTGATCATGAAGGTGGAATGTTCATGCCAACCCCGTTTTCATTATCCAGATAGATTCACGCACTCAAGTATTTTCAAAATGATCCACTTTTTGAATATAGAGATGAGATGCTTACCGGACTCCATAAGTTTGATCTTTCACACTAATCTCCACTAATGTAGGCTAATGTAAAACAAGGATCAATAGGACTTTAAAATCTTGTAATGTGGGCTTAGGGTATGGTAGGAAAATATAGGATTAAGTGGCTCAAATCAACCTAACACCCAATTATCACTTCAAATCACTAATTAACACTACCCTTCACTTCTTTTTTTTTTACATCCCCAATGTTTATGAACCTTCAATTCCGCTGATTTTTTTTTTCATTTTTTTCAAACCCCTAAACTTATTATTTTGCATACATGGGGTTTCTTGTTTTCTTTTCTAAGCAACTTCATCCAATTAAATACACACCCTTCTCATCATACCCTCTTCAACCTTCCATATTTTTCTATACTTTGTGTGTATGAGTGATGGGTAATTAGGATTTTCACATTTATGCTCTGGGTACTAGATTGGTTGCCAAAGAAATGGGTTTATAAGGCTCAAAGGGGGACACTAGTGAAAATATAGTACTAAGGTAGGCATTTTAGGCTCTAGATTGTTCAAAGATGGCCTAAATCACTTCCTTAGTGTTACTTCACCTAGGATTTCGCCTCGACTAGTGATCAAACAAGTTCTAGAATCCGGTGGGATCATAAAGGAAACACCCAATCACATAAACTATCCCCAAATAAATCAACAGAGTTAAACACATAGATGGAATTAATGGAGAGAAGATTAAATCACAGTTCAAACACATGCTCTTTTGACCGTTCAACTCATATTCAACAAATTCACTTAGTCATGCAGTTTCACAGTTTTACATACGCCTCGACTCGACTCTAGACTCTTTTTTTTTTTTGAACTCAAGACTGGACTCGAAGAATAAAAATAGACTACACCCCCCCAAACTTAAAACGACATTGTCCCCAATGGAGAGGTGAGAAAAAGGACTTTCCTGGTAGCCGAGGAGCGAAGGCTCCTTAAGTCATGTGGTACTACTACGTGTATAAGGTGTCTCGTATAAGCCCATAATGCATCCTGGTGCACAAGCTCGTGGGTGTTGTATGCCTCCGATGTGTGGTCTTGTTCTTCCCCTTCGCCTTGGGCCCGACCCCTTTTTGGTTTCGCATCTTTGCAACCTATCAAGGTAGACAAGAAAACAAAACTCGTGGAACCAAGGAATTCGGTTATGGGTGAGAAATCGAAAATGATAGACCATACATAATGCACCCAAGTAGAAAATATAGTGCCATGTCACAAAGATAAGCATAGATATGCAAGATAGCACTAAACAATGTGAAATTATCATTGGGGCATTTTATCAAACACCTCATATGCATGAATTTGGGCAAAGATAGTGAATGCAATCGACAACTCAATTCAATCCCAAAAATCACAAGATGGGGAAAATCAATCCATAATCCACAAATCAACAACAATTATCCTAAAGACTACTACAATCCAATCTCACCAAAAATCACAAGATGGGGAAAACCATGGGGTGGGGTTTGGGAGTTGCAAACTTACCAAATAATGAGTGGAGGAGATGAATATGGTGTGTGTGGTGTTATATTGCTCCTTTGTGAAGATGGAGTGGGATATATGGGATTTGCACAAATAAGAGGAGTGAGGTATGATGCAACTTACTACTCCTAAAAATGCAAAAATTCGGAAAAAAACAAAAACAACTACTAAACTAAATTAAAACTAAGAAAGCGATAAAAGGGGCTTGGGTTGCCTCCCAAGAAGCGCTAAGTTTGATCTTGACCGGACTATGTCGATTATCCTCAAGTTGGGGCTCCAATAGGCATGTTATCCACATTTCCTTAGAAACTTCCCAACCTCCAATGTCTTCACTATATTCCCACCCATCCGCTTACCATCGTTTAATTCAAATTTTTTTGTTGGTTGGATGGATGTTGAATACAACTTTATCCTCATTCACCCGCAGTTAGCTCCCCATTTCTATATCAAACAAAGCCCATGTGTAGCTAAAAATGGTCGCCCAAAGATGATAGGTATTTTCTTGTCCCCGTTTGCCCAACACTACAAAATCCATAGGAAAAAAAAATTATTAATTCTTACCAATACGTCTTCAATGATTCCCCACGGATAGGCGATGGATCGATCAATGAATCGCAAAGTGATATTGGACAGCTTCACCTCCCCGAGCCCAAACTTCGTCACATCAGAAAGAGATATAAGGTTCACACTGGACCCAAGATCACAAAGTGGTTTCTCAAAGAAAACTCCTCCAATAGTACAAGGAATAGTGAAACTCCTGGATCCTTCATTTTCTCGAGGTAGTTTACTTTCGACTATTGCACTACACTCCTCTGTCAAATAAACAGTCTCAAAATCTTCCAACTTCATTTTCTTGGATTCCATTAGTTTCGCATAAATCGGTAATTCTTGGGCCAGTGAATTTTTGCTTCCTTTTTCACGTAAACCGCATTGCGGTGCTCTCTCTGATTAACTTTGTATCACTTGGGAACTTTCCCTTCTCGCCGCAATGAATTCACGATTGTAGCCAATCGACCTATTTGTGTCTCGATCGACCTAATATGCGTCTCCGTTGTGCTCATCTTAGTATTCATACCATCAATATGCGCCTCACTCCTATTCATTCGATTCCTTGTCTTTCCAATAAATGAGCCGAGCATTTCCTCTAGCGACTGCTTCTTTTCACCTCCGAGTGCATTAGAATTGGATGGGTTTGGATAACCCGGAGGTGGATTCAATACGCTCCTGTTGTTGCTATAAGAGAGATTATCATGATTGCAAAGTCCCGGGAGGTAATGAGTTGGTAATGAATTACCTCTGTTATTAAAATCCTGGTTATTCACATAATTGACTTGCTTGGCCGTGAGTGGCGGCCGCATTTGCATGAACGGCCGCGGGTGGAAGTGCGCTTGTTGTGGTATGTTGCAGTATTCATGATTGCCAATTGCTTTATCAGACTCGAGATTTGAGCTGCCAAAGCTGACATTGTAAAGCTCAAGAACACCGGCAACTGGCTTCAGCGCTGATCTCTCGGAGGGCAATTGATAGCTGTTTGTGGCCATTTCTTCAAGTAGAAGTAAGGCTTCAGTCGGTGTTTTAGACATCAATATACCTCCTGATGCCGCATCTAGTATCGTCCTCGTATGCCCATTCAGCCCATTGTAAAAATACTGAACTCTCTCGCCATCGCATAGCCATGTTGTGGGCATCTTGGCAACAGATCTTTAAATCGCTCCCAAGCTTCGTATAATGGCTCAAAATCAATTTGTTGAACCGGGCTATCTCGCTCTTGATTGGAGTGTCTTCTTTGGGAGGGAAATGTTTTTGACTCGAGATCATCCCCTCGTAATACTCCCAGGGGCGAACGTCAGAACCACGCCCGGCCTTATCCCGAGTGAAAACGGAAAAACCTCAATCTAATGGCCTCATCGGTACCACACCATTCATCTTGATGGTGTCGCAAATTTCAAGAATGTGGCGGATGTGTATTTGGATCATCCACTGGACTCCTCCAAATCGATTTTCTTGAACCATGCTTATGAGGCCCGGTTTCAATTTGAAATTATTTGCATTAATGGTGGCGCACAATTAGGAGAAGTTAAGTTCACGGTCGGCGAAAGTAATCCCGGATTGCCCTTTCTCGTGCCTCAGCTGTGTGGTGGCACGTTTACGACCCGATTTCTATTATTCTCATCATCCTCGCTTCTACCATTGCTCGATTTCGCTCGCTTTGCTGCTCGGATTGCTCAAGTGTCTTTTCAATATCCGGATCAAAAGGAAGCAAATTAATATCTTTGGAATCTCGCATAAATAGACAAGTCAAATGAGAGAAACGAAATTATAAATCCTATACTAGTCTAGATTAGGATTAAGACTATGTGGTAATAGTATTAGTTTAAAATTGGATAAAACAATCCCCGAAACGGGCGCCAAAAACTTGATCGCAAAATTCTTACCACAATCGTACGATGTCAAGTTTTAGTATAGGTTTTGAAAGTAGGGTTATCGTCTCCACATAGATTGTTATCGAATTTTATACTAAGTACTATAATTAAAATAGCTTAATTCTATCTAGAAATCGAAAAGAGATGATGATTTATTATACTAAAAATAAAACTAAAATTAAGCTAACAAATGGTTCAGACAATTTATCAAACACGTAGAAGATGAATTCTAGAGGGTTGATTTCACCTAGTTATTCCCTATGTTTTCAGTCCAGTTTATTAATCACAAGTTATCAATCTATAAGTCAATATTCCTACGGTTTCTCACTTTCTCTCACGAGTGCCAAGTGATTCTAGGTTCCAATTTCTGATTTCGATATCACTATAAAAATCATAAATTAAACCCTAATGCACTCAATGAATATTCTATCACAGGCTTCAAAAGATTCATAAACCTCTCGGTTCTATAAAACCCTAGGTTATGCTATTCTATGGCCATGCGTTCAATTACATCTCTTGAGCGTCAAATCAAAAACGCCAAACAATCTAAATTATTGATCAGATAATCCAGATGCAATCAAATCAAATAGCACAAATAGATTAAATAACATGCGAATTTCATAAATCGGAAATCAAAACATAGGTTCAAACGTAAGTTACATCAATCCCTAGAAAGATAGGTTTAGCTCATAACGGATGTACAAAAATTCATGGAGAAATAATTATACATCTCAAGAAATCGACAAAGAAAAAAACAAAGAAAGAATTGAGAAGAAAAGAGAAGGAATTCTCTTTGTGTCCGCAGAAGTGCCTCCAATTGCCATCCCGAACCTTAGCTCGAGTCTCTTGCCTTGCGTTGTGCTCAAAATAATGTCCCCCCTTGTTTGTGCGTCTCCGTGGTATATTTATAAGTCGAAGCCCTTGAAAACGCTGGGTCAAAAGGCCAAAAATAAAATTAGCGACGTTCGGCCCTAATAAAGCCTGGGACGCTGTGGCTGCAGCCTCTATCCCGCACTTGCCGCACGCCGATCTCTCGTCTCATCGCTGATCGCCGGCGTCTGCAGCCTCGCTCTGGCGCCGTAGCGCGCCCGAGCATCGCCCGCCGCAGCCGTGCTCTGGCGCGCAGACACGCCCGAGCATCGTTCGCTGCTGACCTTGCTCTGGCGCGCAGCAATGCGCTCGAGCATCGTCCCGCCGCTTGTTGTGTTGACGTTGGCCGCAGCCGCATCATCTCTTAGCGTTGCGTAGCCGCGCTGTTTATCATCATTCTTTGCCTCACGTTGATCTGGGCCGTATATTGGTTCATTGGCCGGCTGCCCTTGCAATGGCGCTGCGCCGCAGCGCACCTTCCCTATTTCTTTGCTGTGTATTTGGGCGCCAGAGTTCTTAATTCCGGGCGCTGCAGCCCTTAATCAGGCGCTACTGGCGCCACTATAATTATTGCTATTGTCAGTTTTAAACCGCGGCTGGGCGCTGGGGTTTTTGCGCTCGGCGTCAGATATGACCCATATTTTCTCGTTTTTCAACTTCTAAAATGTGATGTTCACCGTCTAAACACGTTTTTCATCGTTCTTAATTGATTTCGGCTACCAAAATTAGTCCCGACTCACAAACGACAACCAATTACATGAATTCGACTCAAATGACGCTAAAATACTCGAAAACACCGCAAAATCCTAGTCTAGAATATTCAATACATTGGTATAAAAACCAACTTAACAATACCTTCATCAGTTTTAGCATCAAAAGCTTTTAGGTTGTCCTTGCCATTGTTGTGTATGAAGTACTTACATCCAAAGATTTTAAAATGTCCAACATTTGGCTTTCTCCCTGTCGAAATTTCATAGGGAGTTTTGGACGATTGCCTATTAATCATACACCTATTTTGAGTGTAACAAGCGGTGTTGATGGCTTCCCAAAATCTCTTAGGCAATCCACTTGACTAACTTAGTCCTTGCGACTTCCTTGAGAGTTCGGTTTTTCTTTCACTCCTACTCCATTCTCACATTGAGTTCTTGCAACCGACAACTCATGAGCAATACTATTTTCAACACAATACTAAGTTATAATCCCATTGAAAACTCGGTTCCCTATCGACATTATCTTAATAATGGTTTGACTCTTCTCATTTTGAACTCTTCTCATCGCCTAAGGCGATTTTCGCAATGTTTCATTCTTTTTACACATGAAAATTGTCCATGTATATCTTTAATAATCTTCCACCACCACTAAGGTGTATTTCTTTCCACTCGATACTTGTTGGTTCAACAGACCAAATAAGTCCATATGCAATAGATGCAATATCCTGCTTGAAGAAGGACTTGGCTTGTCCTTCAAGGATGATATAATTTGCTTTCCCATCTGGCATGCATCACAAATGCTTTTTTTTCTTGTATACTGAGTCAGCAATCCTTCCACAAGATGACTCCTTGATAGCTAACTGATTGTCTTGAAGTTCAGGTGACTCAGCTTCTTATGCCACAACTAACTTGATTCGGTTGTACTCTTGGCTAGTAGGCATGTGCTTGGTGTAGTAGTTGACTAATCCACTACATACATGTTCTTCTGCCTTGATCCTTGAAGCAAAATCTTATTTGTTTCAGCATCCTTGATTTGGAAAACTCTCATGTTGAATCCCACATTGTAGCCTTTGTCACAGAGTTGGCTGATGATGCTCAACAGATTGAAGTTGAGGCCTTCGACATATGCAACATCTGTGATTTTCAATCCATTTTTCTTTATGGATTTTGTGCCTTTGATTTCCCCTGGAGCTGCATTTCCTCCAAATATGATTGATATTCTTGAATTTTGACAGATTTCTCTTGTTTCTTGTCATATGTCTGGAACAACCACTATCCATGTACTAGGTTCCTTGGCACTCAGCTGTTCCCTGAACCTGCAATCAAGGAAATTAGATTCTAGGTACCCATACTTGCCTGGGTCCTGAGGGGTTAGTGTTATAAGGTGTTCAAACCAACCTATAGCCAGATGATCCGACTCTAACAGGTTGCCACCTATCAGTTCCATAATCATAATGCACATTAGCAAATTGCTTGGAGGTTTTAGGATCATACATCTGTCTCTTTAGTATGTATGCTTATGTGTTTGGTTGATCATTTACTTTCTTAGGGTAATAGTGGAATTTCTGTGCATTTTGGGTTTTTGTGCCTGAGTGCATATGTCTGCTGATTATAGCTCATTTGCCTTGGGAATGACCTATGATAAGGTTGAGGTCTTTGCTGATATCTCATTTGATTATTCCAATCAGTTTGGCTTGGGTAATTTCTACCATTCCCATCATATGATTTTGCTTTGCTGAAATCTCTAGGGCTTTTGGTAGCTTTGTTTAGATTTCACAGATTATTTCCTGTTTGGAGTCTGCTGATGAACCTTTCTGAATTTGGTTTGAGCTGTCCTGTCAGCATACTCAACTGGCTTCTTGCCTTTTCCCTTATATCCAAGGCCAGTATGATTGTGATTGTGTTTTTGAGTGAGTGTAGGTGCAACATATGGTGCTTTGGATTTTTGAATTCACCTATTGCTTGAGGATCCTTTTTCCATAATTACTCTAGGGACTTGAGCATGCACAAAGGAATTAAATCAATGCCTATCTTGTCACCACTTTCTTTTTGTGTCATTATAAGTTCATCCAATGATTGGATGCCTTAGTGAATGAAGAAATTACATTTTTAAGATCCTTTTCCCTCTTTTCTCAGTAGTGACTAAGTCTCGCTTGGATCTTGTCAATTTGACGCCTTGACTTAGTATTCTCATCGGCCTATGTGACTTAGAGTACTCAACTCTTTGGTGGTTTGTGAGTTTTGGCATTTAAGCTAGCTATTTTCCTCATTTAGTAGTGTGTGAGAGGTTTTGATATGCTCAAAATCTTTCATCATTTTTCCAATAGAATCATAAAGATCTGTGAGTGACGAAGTGTTTGTATCACAATCACTATCACTAGAATCGAATGAGATGAGTTAGAGTGTGCCTCATCTTCTTGATCTTTTGAATCTTGTTCTTTGGCAATGAGGCTTATCAAAGCCTCTTCTTCTCGATCACTTGAGTAGTCCGCTTCACTACTATCCGAGTCTTTTGGTTCCTTGTACTTGGTTGTTTCAAAGAAATCGCAGAGTAAACATGGCTTTCTTCTTTTCTTGTCTTCTTTCTCTCAAGACCTTTCTATCCTCTTCATTTATGTATTTGTTGACGGTGGATAAGGAGAGTCACAAAGACAAAATGTCCTGGTTGCCTGTAGTTCCAACATAGGTTCTACACTCTCTCGCAAGTCACTCTATCGATCCTCGGATTATCAACTCTCTCGATACTGAGTTCTTTGATGTTCGACTCTCTTGGGTTGTATGTCCTCCCTTGCTTTGGAGGGTCTTTGAGCGTCTTCTTGAAGATTCACCCTTGTTCCTTTTATATTCTTATTGAAGAACTTGTTGAACCTTTTTACCATTAGGGCAATCTCCTCTTGGTCTATTGTCTCCTTTGATTTAGCTTTCTTTTCTTCACTGGCCATGAGTGCATTTGTCTTAGGCACAACTTTCTCCTCTTGTTCCTTTTTCTCATCTCAAACTCATATGCTTTGAGGTCAGAGAATAACTCATGATTAGATGTTTTGGAGAGGTCCATGGAATGTCTCAGGGCCATGACCTTCAGTTCCCACTCAGCTTGGAGAGACCTTAGAATCTTCATACACATCTCCTCTTCTGTGTACTCCTTTCCCAGAGCTGAAAGCTCATTGGTGATTTCTATGAATCTAGCATCCCGCTGGTCCAGACTTTCACCTGCAATCATTTTCAAATTTTCAAATTTTTGGACAACAACAGTTAATTTATTTTCTTTGATTTGATCAGATCCTTCACAAATCAAAGTGAGTTTTTTTCAAATTTCATTGGTTGTTTTACAAGATTTGACTTAATTAAACATAGCCTTGTCCAAGGTTTTATAAAGAATGTCATTGGAACATTGTCAAGATTGTATCTCTTTCGATCTTCGTTGGTCGTTCACAACGAGGTTTTTCAACCATAGCAGGTCTGGGCTCTGCTGGTGCAACATCCTCTCGTTCAGCAGGAGGTGCTATTCTCACAGCAGTGTTGACCTTTAGGATTTGAAATGGCCCATCCTCAATGACTAGCCACATTTCATCATGCAGGGCTGATAGGCGAGCCTGCATACGAATTTCCCAATAATCAAACTCTTCCACAGTAAACATTGGTATGCGAGTTAGATTTGCCTCCATTGAAATAAAAGCTTTAAAAACTCAAGTGTTGATTTTTTTTTAAAGAATGAGATCTAGTTCAGTAACCACTTGTAGGTCCCAAGGGGTGAGTAGTATGGTTTAGAGTGGGGAGGGGGGTTGAATAAACCTTACTAATTTTTCACAATTTAGTCCTTTTAAATTATTTTCAGAGTTTTACACAAATCAACTTAGTCCTTGAGGAACAACTAGGTTGGCTTACTCAAAGAAAGCTACCCACTCAACAAACTCGATCGAGATGTTGATAGTATAACTGTTTTTGTTACCTAACACTTAGAATAACAGTTGATTTGGTTTTTTTTCACCGGAAGACTTTTCACCCTTTTTATTATAAACTTGTTTTGCAACACTTGTTTTAGCAATTTTTTATTATCAGTTGAGTTCAGCAATTATAACTTAGCAGCAGATATAAAATAAGTGCAAGAAATAAATATGATGTAAGTAAATAAGACACAAGCAATTTTTATAGTGATTCAAGATGGGGTAATTCATATAATCCACTCTTCTCCAACTCCCCGGAGGAAACCACTAGGTAACAAGATCTTGGTTACAAAGCGGTCAATAGTCCGAGTCGCCTTTGATCACACAACCACCGCCTCCCGGGACTCAACTTCTTCACAAAATAGTCGTCTTGCTACTTCACTCCTTCAAACTCTTGGATTTGATCACACATCCCTCCATCGAAGTCTAAAGCCTCCGGTTCAAACTTGAACCTCGCTACTTCTCCTTCAACCTTGGAGAGTAGACCCTTTATTCTTTAAACAGATTTCTCAACTCGGTGAAGTAATCTTTCCTTCATCGAATGTATTGGATTGAGTTCCTTGAATTTTGGCTTGAGGATATCTTTGAAAGCTTGAGAGAATTTGCAGGTTATTGCTTGATTGCTTGTATGCTAGTAATGAACTCGGTCCCTATCTCTCACTTGCTTCCTTAGCTTTTTATAGTGCACATTTAAAAATATGACCGTTGAAGAGATAAGCAATTTTTAAATAGCACTTCTTGGTCGTTGGCTTGTCTTTTCTTGATCTGCATCTTGTGATGGTGATATTTCCTTGTTTTAATAAAGTGTGCAGCTTTTCAGGTTATGACACACGCTCAGTGCTTCCCATTGGTTCATTCATTTTGCACGCTTCTCGGATGAGTACTTTTAGACATGGCAGCATGGACGTATTACTATAATAAGTAATGTCCTTGACTTTTGTACAACAAATTTATCACAGTCGACTTGACTTGACAGCTGCTTTACCCTTTGTCTTGAGTCAGCTCCAACCTTTTAGGAACGACTAATCTGTACGTCGGTGTCACCGATTTCGGCTTTTTTATTGACTTGACTGCCACTTCTCCACCCTTCACTCAGCTGTCTCACAGCTAGGTCTTCTCTTCGATCTTCAGTCGAGTCTTGTAATCTTCAACTTGGCTGACTCCAACTCATCTTATTCATCCCTATTTTTTTACACATTGAATTACATAGAAAATTGGGTGCCAACTTCCTAATCTAGGTTTTACATGGTATCATCAAAATCTAAACATAAATTTTCCTAACATGTCTTTTATTTGTTTGGCATTAGTTAAGAAAATTGGGTATTCGAGCATGATGCGAAAAATAAGCCTGTGAGCTTTTGTGCCTTTAGTTGCTTTATCTTATGCGGTTTATTTTTTTTGAGTGTGTCATTCATGATTGATAGAACTCTAGAACTTGCTCGTATCTTCATTGAAGGTATGTGTGTGTACAATTTTTGAAAATGATTTAAGGCCATCTTTGTTTTAGCTTACTTAGCCTATAAAGTCTATCTATGAACTCATGATTCCCTAGTTAGCCACTTTGAGCCTTAACTTTTTTTTGTTAGCCACATTTTTATCCCAAAAATTACTTGAGCTTATAGAAAATAAATAAGTTTGGGGAAGATATGGTGAAATTATGAAAAAGAGAGAAAGTTGGCAAAAGAATGAGGGACGAGCAGTGAATAGGTGAATGAACGAAGAATAAAGCTCAAAAACGAAAGAAAATCTATGAAAATAAAGAGAGAAAAATCAAGCCAAAGAAAGAGAGCTTCAGGCTAAAAAAAGAAAAGAAAAAAGGCAAAAAGGCCTAAGAATGGAAAAAAAAAAGAGAAAGGGTGGAGTTGAGTTGAAAAAGAATATATCTTGAAAAAAATGAGTTTTATGATAAAATTAGGTTGGTGAGTTGCAAGTCTGTGTGCTTAATTTCTATTTGTTCAAGTCAAGTCACTTAATCCAAATTTTTCCTACCCTTACCAATGAGCCTACATTACAACCAAATAAAAGTCCTTTTTGATTCTTAAGTTGTGCACACAAAAGTAGTAGAGATGTTAGACGATTTGCAAGCTTATGATAGTTCTACATTCACTGAATTGATTTTGAGCATAAACACTTACCATACACTTTGAGAGTTGAGTGATACACTATTTACTTGTGAGTCGCGATGTCAAGTACCCGAGAGAGTATTAATTATGTCGAACTTGTGATTGATGACTTCTTGATAATGAATTGCATGGTTTACTTAGATATGGAGTCAAATGAGATTAAATGTTTATAGTGTTCTTGTGTGTTCTTTGTACCCCTTGAGATTATTTTTCTTAATTTGCTCGAGGACGAGCAGTGCTTTAAGTTTGGGGGATTTTGATATGTGTAAAATATACGTGCATTTAAGGGCTTATTTTGATACATTATTGATGCATTTGCACGCATATTTAGTGTGTTTGACTTGGTTTTCTTAGAAGGGCATGATACTACGTATTCTTGTAACTTTTTATAGGAAACAAAGCTTAATTGAAAAGATATCAGTTGGAAGACCCAAACAAGATCGACGAGTGCGAAGAGAAGATCGAAAAGATGAAGAAACTGGTTGAAAACCAGTCACATGGTCGGATCGTGTGGGACCACACGACCGTGTGACTTGACCGTGTAAAGCTACATGTCCGTGTGAAGTGTTCGGGAGAAACCAGGGGCGAAACAAAGCCGCACGGTTTGGCAATCGTGTGGAGTGACCGTGTGAAACTTACACGAGTCGTGCAGCTGTCTCTGACGGATTTTTGTGTCCTTTTCCTACTCGAACTGTACAAGTGATCTATCCAAGCACCTATATAAAGAACCCATGGGCTGCACGAAAATTCATAAATTCATACAACATACAACACACCAAAATACACAGGATTACAAGATCAAAGGCCTTGTGAGAGAGGAGGACTAGGTTACGAAGAACACCACAAGGCCTTGCACATCTACAGAAGCACAGGAGCTTCGAAGGCTTGGAAAGAAGATCCATCATGACAAGAAGGGATTTTCTTTCTTAGTTTAGATCACTTGTCTCTACTTAAATAATGTCACAATGTTGATTTCAAGTTTGTCTATGAATTTGTTATCAATGTTTGGCCAATCTTTCGGATCCTAGGGCATAATCAAAATTGTGGATTCATTTTAAATCTTGATTGATTGTTTTCTTAATTGATTCATGTGTTCTATTTTATGAATTCGAGTACTTATTCTTAATTGCTTGTTATCTGATCAATAATTATCATGTCATATTTGTTAGTGCGAGATTCAGGTGAGGAGTTCTAACAAAGACGAAAATCGAATTCAGACATAAATGGGTGTAACGAGTCGGGAGACCTACAACTATTTGTCGGGAGTAAATCAATTCATAGATCTTTTGGGAGTTAATAATATAATTGTTATTAATCTACTATTTATGCGCCACCCGGGAGGGAGAATAGACTAACTTAGGAATTGAACCCATAGAATTCCATGAATTGGTTTTGTTAAACATTAATTGGATTTAATATTGAAGAAGCATGCTGAAATTATGTGCCTAGGGTTGCTTTCGTATTTGTTGAAAATACTTGTGGGGTTCAAAATTAAGTTCCTTTTATTTTCTTATTTTGTGATATTCGGTCGCTTCAATAAAATTGGAATATGATGTTATTATAGCCTAAGTGTTTTCGTAGTCAATCCCCGAGGACTACGACCTTGCTTGCCATTATCCTATAAACTACATCGTACACTTTGCAAAGATAGAGACCAATATTTTTGGTGAACAATATCCAAACTTGTTTGGATCTTGAGGGGTTAGCACTATAAGGTGATCCAACCAACCTATAGCCAAATGATCGACTCTAAGAGGTTGCCACCTATCAGTTCCATAATCGTAATGAATCTTAGCAAATCGCTTTAGATCTTTAGGAACATACAACTGTCTCTTTTGTTTGTATGCCTATGTGCGTGCTTGTGCATTTGCCTTTCTTGGATAATATGGAAACTTTTTTTTTGCATTATAGGCATTGTGCTTGGGTGCATATGTATCTTTGATATTTTATTTGATGGTTCTAGTCACCTGATTGGGTAATTTCTACCATTCTCCTCATATGGTTTCTTTTGGTGAAACCTCTGGGGCCTTTGGTTATTCTGCTCGGATTTCACAGAATATTTCCTATTTGGAGTCTGCTAATGAGCTTTTCTAAATTTCATTTCGGCAGCTCTCTCAACAAACTCAGTTGC
This sequence comes from Rehmannia glutinosa, assembly GCA_016081115.2. Lineage (NCBI taxonomy): Eukaryota > Viridiplantae > Streptophyta > Magnoliopsida > Lamiales > Orobanchaceae > Rehmannia > Rehmannia glutinosa. The sequence goes on from JABTTQ020002112.1 coordinate 200,411, forward strand.
TTTCTTACCTTTGCCTTTATAACCATGGCTAGCATGTGAGTGTTTGTGATTGTGTATGGGAACCAGTGTAATGATTACACGACCATGTGAAGTGTTTGGGTAAAAAATAGAGACAGAGACGTGTTACACGGTCTAATCGTGTGGTATGACACAGACCGTGCGGTTCGTTTTGGTCAGTTTTTGTTGTCCTTTTCCTGTCAGAACACTACAAGTGATATCTTACATCACCTATATAAAGGGATTAAGGCTTGCACGAAATTATATCATCATATACCATACATACAACATACAATACATAGGATTAAACAAATCAAAGGTCTTCTTAGAGAGGAGAGCTAGGTTACAAAGAGCATCACAAGGCCTTTCACATCTACTAAGCACAATGGTTTGAAGGCTTGGAAGGAGGATCTATCCCGACAAGAAGGGTTTTCTTCTTAGTTTAGATCTCTTGTTTGTACTTAAAACGATGTCAAACTATTTGATTTCAACTTTGTCTATGAATTTGTTATCAAATATGTTGGGCTAATCTTTCGATCCTCGGGGCATAATCAAAAGCGTGGATTCATGTTAAATTTATATTGATTGTTTTATTAATTAATTTATGTGTTCTTTTATGAATTCGAGTGCTTATTTAATCCTAACATTAGTCCATTCAAATTTCCTATTCATTATGGTATTTTCAGATGAATGTCACGTGTGTAATATAGTAACATCATTTTTATACACATGACATTTACTTTATGTATTTGAAATATCAGAGACAAATTTTGTATAATGGGAGATCCCATATGCACAGGGCCTACCCTGGCATTCCGGTGGCCCATGGCAAAAAAAGAGAAAATAGGCCTTGATCAGGAAGTGTAGTCAGCTCGCATGGTTATCTCTGATCCAAATTTTTTTTTCCTAACTCAACTATTTTTTCCACTTTAAAAATAAATATAATTTATTTTTTTATTTTTTTTCCATAAAAAAAACGGGACAAAAAAATGGGCTTGGTACCCATGGCCTTGACTGAAATATGAAAATCAGAATATAACGCAAACAATTTTTTATTTTTCATCATAAAAAATAGTGAAACTTGAAAGAGTGTATCTCATTCAAACATAAAAGAAAAATAGTAACATGTTTGCACTACAAATTCAAGTCTAAAAATAAGTAGAAGATAATTCCAGAAGTGAAAGAATATATTAGATGACTTTATTACTTTTTCAGTTTTTCGGAAATAATTTTTTTCCTGATAAGTATTATATATATGGGCCTCAAATTTAAGCAATTTTGTTATGGCCAATTAATTTTCTTTTTTTCTTTTACAAAATTTATAATTATAACACATTATATGTACACAAATATACTAATATATATAAATTTGGGGCCCTCAACACTTTGTCACCCCTCAGGGCCGGGCCTGCATATGCACATCTTATATACGTCTTATTTATCTATAGTATATACAGTACTAAAATTAATTATGAGATAATATATTAATAAATGTATACAAATTACCATGCAAAAAATGCCATCGAATCATCGATGACGAAAATTGCGTGCATGGGGTGTGTTCCTCTGACCAAACAGCAGCCACCATCTGTTTCTGATGATGACTTTTTTGGCTTTGGACATTTTCCCCTCATTTTCTTTTTCAATTAATGGTTGACTAAAACCCAAGAAAATCATGATTTACCAAATTGTCCTTTTGTCTTCTTATGCGTTGTTTTAGGTCCTCGAAATAAATTTGAGGTTTATTTTCGAGGATAAGTCACGTAAATCATTTTCTTTGATTTAATTTCTCGGTCAGATGATTTTATAAATTGATTAATTCTAATTTTAAAAATATAATAATATACCAATTTTGTTTTTCAATCTTTCTGTGGTAGCAAATGTGGATGTCACACCATGCCATTGTATTACTCTCTATAGGAAACACTGAAACACACATATATACTTCTACGTAAATGATTCACATCAATGTGAATTCTTATAAATCCAAATATGAAAAGAGACGATATAATGTATTCTATCGCTGATATTTTCAAAGATATTTTTTTGTCTGTCGTTTGCTATCACATTTTAGATTTAAGTATACGTGAAATTTTAGTTTTTATGTTTGAATATTTGATTTTTTAAATTTCACTTATTATGTCAATTATATGTTCAATAATATGAGAATATTTAATTTTATATGAATTATATATACCGTACTCCATCTCCTTAAAACTTTAAAATATGGCGTATTCATATTTATATCGTGTTGTCTTCTCATATCGATTTCATAGGTACTCTCTAATTTCCCAATTAACCCACTACTAGAATTCTATTGAACAACAACAGATTTTATTTGTTGTAATTTCCTAATTAATCATTGTAACTTTCGGATCTTACAGGGCATATATAATATTAAATTATTTGTTGCTTGTTTTTATCAAGATTCAACCCTTCAATATATTCCAAATATATATAGGAAGTCATTTCACAAAGAATTTCACAAAAAGGGGGAAGGGTATTTTAGTAAATGAATCCAATTATTATGGTCCCCCAACCCAAGACATGTCACTATAAACATACAATATGAAGACAAAAAGGTACATAATCCACCTATATATATACATACATAAAATGTGGTTAGAGTTATTTGGTAGGATTGGTGGGAGGCAATTCAAAGCAAATCACAAGTAAACATTAAAATCTGTTTACATAGGAGAAAAAAGATGGGAAGATCTCCATGCTGTGATGAGAGTGGTGTGAAGAAAGGTCCATGGACTCCTGAAGAAGATGACAAACTCATCAAATTTATTAACAAACATGGCCATGGTAGCTGGAGAGCCCTACCCAAACTGGCTGGTATTATACATTTTACACATGTTATATTTTTTTTTATTTTTTTCATTAATTAGCATGAAATTTTCAAAATTTTATGATCAATAATGTTAAATAATTTTCGTTTTCGATTTTTTTAAGGTTTGAATCGTTGTGGAAAGAGCTGCCGGCTGCGCTGGACAAACTATTTGCGACCCGATATTAAGAGAGGGAAATTCACTCAAGAAGAGGAACAAACTATTCTCAATCTCCATGCTGTTCTCGGCAATAAGTACTAATTAATTTCTTCTCCCTTACAATTTTTTTTAGTTTTTTATATATAAAATTATATTTTGCAAGAACTTTGACCATTTTTATATTTTGCAACCTAAAATATTTATTTTTCAATTAGTAATTAACCTAAACTTTGCGGTTTTTCACTTTTTGCAACGTCCGATCACCGGAGTAGGAATTAATATTGTCCGTCGATCGGAGGTTGCAAAACTAAAAACCGTCAAAGTTTAGGTTGTTAGTCGCAAAAATAAATTGTATATATTGCAAAGTGTAAAAATAGCCAACAGTTTGCAAAAAAAAAATATTCTCCCTTTTTTTAAGTTAATTTTGTAAATTTCATGGCTTATTCTACAAGGAAAATTAATATTGAGAACAAGGGGTGCACCCCCCTTTTACAAAGTCTCAAATACAATACATCCTTGTAAAATTAATCGTTACATTGTTTCCAATTTTATTTCAATCGACCATATTTCATGGCTAAAAAAATAACAATTAGATGTGATTTTAAAATTTAGATATAAAATATTCACATTAATCACTTATAATATTTTTTTATTTATTTGAAAAATGAAGGTGGTCTGCTATTGCAACTCACCTACCAGGGAGAACAGACAATGAGATAAAGAATTTCTGGAACACTCATTTGAAGAAAAAGCTAATCCAAATGGGATTCGACCCGATGACCCATCGTCCCCGAACCGACATATTATCGACACTGCCCCATCTCATAGCTTTAGCTAATCTCATCCAAAATCCATCTTGGGAACAAGAAGCCATGCGTCTCCAAAACGAAGCCGTCCAAATGGCAAGCCTCAATCACTACTTGCAATACATGATTAATCTTCAGCCACAACCCGCTTACCAAAACGGCATCGTCGTCAACCCGACGAATATCAATCATAGTACTCTTCCGGACATGGCGGCCGCCTTCGGTCTTGTGAGCCACCTTGAAACGCCGTCGCTCGCCACCAGTGTTCCATTTTCGCATTTGCCTGATTTACAAGCCCCATCCGGCGCAAATAATAACATTGAAACTTGTTTGAGCAAGGATAGTGGTGTGATTAATCCGTGGATGCCGGTGACGGAGAGTTCCATGAATATTACGAATACGGGGATGCTTGTAGCTCATCCAGCTATGGAGGAGATCAAATTTGGTCTCAACTTTTGGATGATCCTCTTTTCAATGAGATTGCCTAGTGTTTCATTTCTGTGAATTTTTCTTCATCTTTTTTTTTTTTTCTAGCTTATTGGGTTTTTTTGAATGGGAAAAAAATTAACAAAATTATATATATAGACATATAAAATCTATTGGGAGTTTTCATCCAGCTATACTTCTTTTTCTTATTACTTAATTATTTTGTCCAGGTTTGGTATCGATCTTTTGTTATGTACAGAGAAAGGGTATATATACACATACTGTTATTTATTGCATATTTTGTTGTATTAAAGTGTAATAGTTTTTGTCACATTTAACTTTGTAGATAAGATTTTAAATAGATGCAGTACAACATAAATATTGCAAAGAAAATCATATGCGAGTAACTGGAATTCTGGAATGATTTTCATCTTTTTCTTCATTTAAATTTACTTAATTAGGTCTCAAATTTTGGCCCTTTTTTTATTTTCTTGTCAAAGTACTTACTATTAATGATTGCTATGGATATTCATGATTTATTTATGAGTTGAATAAGTGATAATCATAAAAATAATATATGAGCTTATGAAGCCAAAGCACATGGAACAATTTTATGCATGGCGGTAAGGTTAATTTGAAATCGGGATTCTTGTTTGGGCTGGTCTAGATACCATATGGAATGATCACATCATCTAAAGGTGAAGATGTTATATACAGAGGTGAACTATTTTAATATCCAATAATCACTTCAAAGCTTTTAGATAAGGTAAACAATTTAATATTCAATTACTCTAACACTCCATAATTACATAATTGCATATGTGTTGCGAAAAATAAGATCCAACCACAGAAAAAAAATATTAAAACTACAATATTGCTGGCGATATTTTTAGTGATCAAGTTTTTGTTTTGGCAATATTTTTATAGTTCTTTCTTACTGGCATTTTATTATGTATTTGTATTTATGTTAATTCAAAAATATTAAAAAAAATTAACATTATTTTGAGGTAGAAGTACCTTTGATGGTAATTGTTGACCGAACGTTTAGACCTCCTGTAGCCAACCACTGCAAACTGTAACCAAATACGAATATATGGTTGATAATCATTGGTGATGATAGAAAAATTTAATTTAAATTTTGCTCCTATCAATTTTTTCACTCAGGGCTTGGAATCAGTTGACTGAAAGATTAATGTAAAAAATGTGACGCACAAAGGATTCTCAATGATAAGAGAGGGACCCAAGTAGTTAAGAAACACTAAGTTTAAGAATTCATATATGTCTTAATTTGTAGTTACAATGATAATGAAATTGATAGCTCATGGCAGCCATTTTCAACTCCCCACCCCTCGCCCCACTCCCTAAAAACAAATAATTAAATAAAAAAAGACCAAATGGGTTATTAACTTGGCAACACCTTATTTGTCTAATTTGATTCTGTAGGAAATTTTAGATTATATGTAGTCAATAAAGGGAAAATTGCAATATTAGTCTATAAGTGATACAATGTTAGTCTTTTGAAGTTTTAGTCCCGTGACAATTTTATCCCTCAACAAAAAAAAAAACAGAACAATTTCAATCCTATAATTTTTGGGATTTGATAATCTTAGTCTTATACTTTCACTACAAGAAAATTCTAGTTCGCTGACAGAATTTACTGGCAAGAAAATCTTTCACTAAATCTTACAATTACCTACAAAATGCTTACAGAATAAACAATATTGTTTTTTCCCCAAATTATACAGGCAAATCACCGACATATCACCGACAATTTTTAACTTTACCAACAGAAATACTGTAGGTATTTACCAACAATTTTATATTTTGTTGGAAAATATTTACATACAATGATTTTTACATAAAACAATTTCACATACAATATTTTATAGTTATCTTACATACCTACAGATTTTTGTGTAGATAAACTGAATATTTATTGTAGTGTTTTTAGTTGTGGTGTTTTCAGTTTAATTTGTCAAAATAACCAAATTTGCCAAATTTCTACGTATTTTTGTACTTTCATAATTAGAAAACAATACATATGTAGTACTCGTATATCATATTTTGATCGGATTCATAATTCTAAAATTCTTCTTTCGTTAAATAATCTATAGTATAAATAATAAAAATTCAACTCATAAGTAAATAAAACATACCTGATATCATTTTTTTCTTGGATCTTTGTCAATAGCAACATTAAATCAAGCTCAAAAGAAAGTTTCGAGAAGTTAGTTTTAGTTAACATTCAGTTATTTAAGTTAGCTATCTAGCATCAAGTAATCTTCTTTTTACAAGCAATTATATATCCTCTATAGATACAAGTAGGGTTGCAAATGAACCAAGCCGCTCGCGAGCTATTCGGGTCTCGGTTCTAAAAATATTCGTTCGAGATCGTTCGTCGGGCTTAACGAGCCGAACTCGAGCCTAAAATTCGAGCTCGAACTTTTAAACGAACCGAACTCGAGCTTATAGATATTCGGCTCGAATGTTCGCGAACATGTTCGTTTACAAGCTCACGAGCCATATTCGAACTCGGCTCATGAGACATGTTCATTTACGGCTCGTGAACTTGAACTCGAACTCGAACTCGATCTTTAACGAAGTTAAGATTGCTTTCACAAGCTCAAATTCGAGCATATAACGAGCCTTTTACGAGCCGAGCTCGAGCTAAGCTCGTTAGAGCTTAATCAGGACTTTTGCGAACCGAGCTCGAGCTAAGCTTATTGAAGCTTAAACGAGCCTTTTACGAGCTAAGCTCGTTGAATATATTAAACGAGCTTTTTACGAGCCGAGCTCGAACTATTCGCGAACCTAATAATTTTCAAACGAGCCGAGCTCGAACTCAATTATGAAAGCTCAAATCAAACTCGAGCCGAACTCGAGCCAATCCAAAACTAAACGAACCAAACTCGAGCCTATTCTTGTTCGGCTCGGTTCGACTCTTTTGTAGCCCTAGATACAAGACAATGTATGAAAAGCTTAATGCTAAAGTGTATTTTTTTCATTATGTTCTCAGTATTGCAATTACAACATATATAGCAGTATCCTCAAACTATCTAAACCTATCATATATGAATTTGAATTTCAAAAAATTCAGATAAAACTAGTTATAACAGATTGAAAAAACTAGGAACAAATCATGTCGAGTTGTTGGAAGCGGCAGATTGTAACTTATCCAGTTTAGTCTTCTCCGACTTTGTAGTTGATTCTGAGATTGAGGAAGATTCTCTAACAAGCCCTCGCAGGACGGTGCTCTCATTGGAGATACCGATCTTGGAAAGTAAGCAATGGAAGGTGATGGAGGTTAGAGGTTTTGTAAGTGCGTCAGCAAGCTGATCTTTAGAGGAATGTGAGAGACAGTAAATGATCCTTGAGCCACATGCTCACGAAAAACGTGATAGTCAATTGAGATGTGCTTCATGCGAGAGTGGAATACCGGATTAACAGATAGATATGTGGTACCAATGTTATCACAAAAAAATTGTGTGGAAGATGGATAAATGATATTAAGTTCACTGAGAATATTTTTTATCCAAAGGACTTCAGCAGCACAAAATGCAAGTGCACGATATTCGACCTCTGCCGAGGACCGAGCGATGGATTTTGCTTCGTGGACGGGTTGCAAACATGGGCCAAGCAAGAACTCTTGAACACCAAGAGATTGCATTGCTACCAAGATAAATGATGAATGCCAAAGTGGATGTATGATCATCACGATTACCTGCCCAATCGGCATCTCAGTAAAGACAAAGTGAGACCGAGTTGTTGGCGCCGCTTAAGAAAGAGTACATGGTGTATGGTATGTTTTAAGTAGCGGAGGAACCGTTTGGCAGCTGACCAATGAGTTGGAGAGTGCATAAACTGGGCTAATTTGTTCCTTGCATATGATATGTCAGGTCTAGTAAGAGATAAATATTGAAGAGCACCGATGACCTGACAAAATAATGTAGTGTCCACCTTTGGTGGTGAGCCATCATTAAGAATAAGGGGTTGAGTGGAGATAGTGTGTGAAACTCCTTGGCACCAATCATGCTTGTATGCGTTCGAGTAAATCACAAATATATTTATCTTTGAGTGAGGAGAAGACAAGAACTTGTCGGAAGTACTTCAATGCCAAGAAAATAATGAAGATCGCCAAGATATTTGACAGAGAAACGAGTAGCCAAGACTTGTAAAAAATCCTGTGGAAATAATTTATCATTGCCAGTGACAAGTAAATCATCAACATAAACCAGGAAGTATAATACAATATCATTGTTGCGATGGATGAACAGAGACGCATCACTAAGTGACTTAACAAAACCATAGGATAAGAGAAATCCCTTAAGCTCACTATACCAGGCCTTCGGGGCTTGCTTCAGCCCATATATTGCCTTTCATAATTTGCACACAAGGCCCAGATTATTCTGATTAATAAAACCTGGTGGTTGTTGCATATAAACTTTTTCAGAAAGAGTACCATGGAGAAAAGCATTATTAACATCGAGTTGGCGGAGTGGCCAACCATGAGATAGAGCAATAGACAGAATTATGCGAATTGTTGTAGGTTTGACAACAGGGCTAAAAGTATCATGAAAATCAATGCCAGGACGTTGTTGGAAGCCTTTGGGGACAAGACGAGCTTTGTATTTAGATATTGAGCCATCGGGATTACGCTTTATGCGAAAGACCCATTTACACCCTACAACATTTTGAGAGGGAGTTGAAGGAACGAGTTCCCAGGTTCCGTTACGAAGAAGAGCATTTAGTTCACCAGACATTGCTTGCCTCCATTCAGAAGATTTCATTGCTTGGGAAACACGTGGGGGTTCAATGGAAGTCGGCAAAGGATGCTTTGTGGATACATGAAGATTTTTTTTTGGGTTTGAAAATATTATTTTTGGAACGAGTTATCATTGTGTGAGTGGGTGGTGGCAAGTGTGGAGGAGAAGGACGAGGAGGCAAACTAGAGGACGGAGGAGGGCAGGGAGAAGAAACAGATGAGGCATGGAGATGGGGAGACGGTGGAGCAGAGGAGCTGGGGGATTAATGCTTTGTAAAGGTGACGGATGGCTAAAAGTGCGAAGGAGATGGCACAAGCTCAATGAGGGGTGTTGAAGGTGCACTGAATCTGTCAAGGTACTGTTTGGAGCAAAGTAGGAGTTGTAATAGTGGTCCTGCACACCGGTGGGCATGTATGTCGAGGGAAGGAATTGTAGTCATCGAGGAAACCATGCAGATTTTGAAAAAATAAGAGAAGTAAATGAGGAAGAAGTTTTGGAAAAAGAAATTCATTTTCGATAAACCGAACATGACGGGAAATGTACAATTTATGTGTTGTAACGTCCAAACAAAGGTAGGCACCTTTATTTGGAGAGTAGCCAAGGAAGACACAAGGAGTGGACTTTTGTTCTAATTTATGAGAGTTGTATGGCTTTAACCAAGGAAAACACAAACAACCAAACACTTTTAATTTATTGTAATTGGGTTTGTGGTCGAATAATTTTTCATAAGGAGAAAGAAATTTTAGAACAGGGGTTGGAAGTCGATTAATTAGATATGTAGCTATTTGAAATGCATATGACCAATATTTGTGAGGGATATGGGCCTTGTGTAAGAGAGTTAACCCGGTATCAACAATATGCCTATGACGCCTTTCAGCGGGTCCCATTATGTTGTGGTGTATAAGGTGGTGTTTTGAGATGTTGAATACCAAGATTGCGTAAGAAATCTTTTAAGGCAATATGCTCACCACCACCATCAGAGTAGATGGAGAGAATAGAGTGATTGAAAAAAAATTCAACGAGAGCGCGAAATTGGCAAAAAATAGTAAACACATCAAATTCTAGATGGAAGGAATAAAACCAAATATATTTTGTGAAATGATTGACAAAGATGGCATAATAGAGAAAACCATCAATTGATTGAATAGCCGAGCGTCCCCAAACATCAATAAAAATTAAATCAAGAGGTCCATTACTTTGCAACGAAGATTCACTAAATGGAAGTCGTTGACTTTTATTACATAGACATGACTCACAATGAAAATTCATAGACAATGAAGACGAGATCGATACGTAACCAGAATTAATGAGAGACTGAATTATTTTAGGTAATGGATGACCAAGACGCCCATGCCAAGTCACGGGAGATGCAGTAGTGTGGACATCAGTAGAGAAAGCTTTGACAGATTTGTTCAGAGCACCTGTTGCACATGACTCACAGAGTAGAGGAGTCCCTGTATGTAGATCCTTGACAACAAAATCATAAGGAAAAAATTCAATAGAGGCCTTATTAGAACGGCAAAATTTAGAGACAGATATTAAATTTTGTTTAATAGAAGGAGAACATAAAACATTAGATAATTCAAATGATGGAGATAGTGAGAGAGAACCAGTGTGTGTGATTGGCAAACTGGAGCCATCACCAATTTGAAGGTCATCTGGGCCTTCGCAAGGTTGATGATGAGACAAATTGGACATGTGCGTGGTGACATGATGAGATGCACTAGAATCGACTATCCATGGAGAAGAGAGTGAGGGTGATGTGGTGGTGATGTGGGCAGAGGGGCGTTGTTGTTTAAGATGAGGAAAAAGTTTGAAACATCTTTTGGCATCATGCCCAGGTCTGTCACAATATTGGCATGAGATGGAAGTTGACCTGAATGGTGTAGACTGATTGGGTTTTGACTGTTTGGAAGGAACAACTGGAGTAGGTAGTAAGCCGGGAGCGAAGGATGGGGATGATGATTTGGAGCGACAGAAGGCTGGTGGGAATTGTTTGGTGAAATGGACAATAGGTGGGGCGGGTTCAAGATTTTGTTTTTCTTGATAGAGGAGGAATGTCTCATGATCTAAAATTTTATCAAACAATTCTTCAAACGGAACCATGGAATCTCGAGTCCTTATGGCAGTGATAAGTTCCTTGTAAGCAGGACCAAGACCACGTGTTGTATAAACAAGTAAGTCGGCATCGCTGGGAGGATCACCAAGTGCAGTAAGTTCATCCGCAATTTGTTTGATAGAGACGAGGAAATCCATGACAAAAAGAGAACCACGAGTAATAGTAGTAAGTTTGTCTTTGAGATGAATGATGTGTGTAGTTGAGCGTTTCGCATAGAGACGATTAAGTCGAGTCCATGCTTCTTGACTGGTAGCAACAGAAGAAACAAGTGGAATAACAACCTCACTAAGAGAAGCAAAGATAGCATGAAGAATGAGTTGGTCTTGGCATCGCCAAGTAGAATAAGTTGGATTAGGCACAATCTACAAGCTATTAGTCATTGTTGCAAGGGGACAAGGGTGTGTTCCATCGAGATAACCAAAAATAAAGCATTGAATTGAGCTTTCCACAAGAAGTAGTTGAGCGGGGTGAGTTTGAGAGGTAATTGAGCAACAACGTTAATAGTCATTAAATTTGGAGTAGGAGTTTGAAGGGATGATGAATCAGTTGTAGAAGAATTGGAGGCCATTTGGAGAAACAAAATAATCAGGATCTTAACTTGTTGGAGAGAAAAGCTCTGATACCATGAAAAACTTAATGCTAAAGTGTATTTTTTCATTATGTCCTCAGTATTGCAATTACAACATTATATAGCAGTATCCTCAAACTATCTAAACCTATATATATGAATTTGAATTTCAAAAAATACAGATAAAACTAGTTACAACAGATTGAGAAAAACTAGGAACAAATCACGTCGAGTTGTTGGCAGCGGCAGATTGTAACTTATCCAGTTTAGTCATCTCCGACTTTGTTGTTGATTATGAGATTGAGGAAGATTCTCTAACAATGTACACAAAATGATCAAATTTGCAATAATTTAAAACTTATAAGAATGTTCACTCTTTGGCTCTTTCTTTGAATTCAATCAATAGGGAAGATACCCACACATAAGCACATGGAATAGTCTCTTAGAATGCCTTGTAAGTAAGAATCGATTCTTTGAAAGGAGGACTTCTGCTCTGAGTACAAAACAAAAGGGCTCGTAGCAAGAACTAGAAATATACCCTCTTAGACTGCTATTCATGAATCTCAAATAAAATTGCACAAATCCAAATTTATGGGACCAAAATTACAAAAAGACAAAACACACACGCAAGACGGGACTAAAATCACTTTTCAAAAGCTACAAGACTTTATTTGGTAGCGTTCACAAAAAAAAAAAAAAAAAAAACAGAGTAGTAATAAATTGGACAAGAATATATTTTTTTTTTTCCTTGTAGTTTTGTTTGATACTCGAAGGTCTAGGTAAATGTGAAAAGAAATAACGGAAACAGTTTTGACAAAATTATGGTATACATCTTTAACTGGAATTGTTAATCTTGAAATTTCAAAAGGGCAGGTGGCGACCTGGATATTGCTTGGTTGAAATGGAATTTGCTTGGGATCTAATTGTTCCTGTTTGAGGTGCAAAAGAATAAAACTTACAAATTAAAAAAGCATCTAATTTTACTATGTCATTTTTTTCAGTGGAAAATGTTTTTGTTGATGCTTTGTGTGTCTTAATCTTTTGTTGTAAGAAACTGCTGCAGCACCTATATATATTGTATAGTGAATAATAAAAAAGTTGATAAGACTTATATATAAGTTGAGCAAAATCTTAGTGAATAATCCCAATGTAAAGGTTCTCAAAATCATTTTTTATGCCATGTAATAATCTTTTAAGTGTTTGGTTGAGTTGAAAAATCTTGTTTTTTTTAAAACATTCAAGAGCTTATAAAATAATATAAAGTATTTGATTAAAAAAAAATCAAGAGAGAAACTTATAATCATTCAAATATGATGCTATGGAACTTCTAAGATATTTTTGTAATTTTCTATTTCTTCCAAAGTCTTATAAGTTGAATTAATCAAATTCAATTTTTCTCGCTCTATCTCAGAGTATCCATTCACCCGAAACTGATCTGCTTCGATTTGCACTTTCGTAAATGGGCCCTGGCCTTTTCCAACTGTTCAATGCCCCCCCATCCACGCAGTTCTTCTGAATTTCGAATAGTATTCAAGATCCTATGTTTCAATTATCTAATAAATCACTTAATGAAAGTAGATTATCTTTCCGTTTATTTTCAAACTTCCATAATCCCTTCCCAAACTAAACATGAATTTTTTAATCAAAGTAAAGGGCTTGTAACTTATCATTTTTTTAAGAAATGGTAAAACTTCTCTAGTACTTTTGAATAATGTAGATATAAAAATATCAAATATAGCCAGCATCTCATAAGCTCAATGATCTCATCCCGAGTACATCATGAGTTTATTTTTAAACTTAGGCAAATACCAGCTAATTCATGGTTTAATAATCACTACAAAAAGACTTCCAATTTACCGAGAGAATTACCGATATGAATGATTTTGTCATTAAATTTTACAGTTACCTACATAATAAAAAATATTGTTCCCCAAACTATACCGACCAATTATAAAAATATCCGTATACGAGCTCATATCTAAAGTGGCCATGCAAATTATTTTGATCCAATTTTATATGGCACACCCATATCTCGTATAGGCAAAAATTTATGTAAGACGGTCGCACGCGGTGCGAAAGTGATACTTTTAGTGTAAAATCGATACTTTTGGTGTAAAAGTGATATCTTGTCCGAATACACTAAATTAAGCGTATTCAGACAAGGTATCACTTTTTACACTAAAAGTATCACATTTTATACTAAAAGTATCATTTTTACCCTAAAAGTACAATTCATCGCACCGTACGATCGTATTACAAGAGACCTAGTTATCCGTACATATGAGCTCATATCTAATATGGTGATCCAAATTCTTTTGATCCAATTTTATACGCCACATTTGTGGCCGTATCACATAGTTAATACTTTAAATATTGAATTGCATTCACTATGGATCTTTTATTTGTATATATATATATATACGAGAATTTGATGCATACATAAAAATGATTAAAAATTGCATACCTATCTATTAGATTAATATTAAGGAAGAAATAATGTAATATTTTTTTTAGATTTGTATCGTATTCCATAACGTAAAATAATAATAATAATAATAATAATAATAATAATAAGTTTTAACTGACTAGTGGTAATTGATTTCGTGTAGAAGCGACCACCTTTTAAAAAATCATGATCTAGATATCAAATTTTCTTACAAAAGAAAGTTAGGATTAAGAAAATACTTTTAAGGATCCTAACATCAGTGTTCATATTTCCTGAGTGAGTAGGTGGACTTTTGATCCTTTTCTAACAAGAGATTGACTATTGAACACACAAATAATTACCAAACCATTAATGTCACTAATTAATGTTCTAGATTAATTAGATGATGTACGGTTTCTTGTAATGATAGCATGGAGTAGAGGAAGATCAAGGTTGAGTTAGTTCTTACAAGTAAGCTATATTTCAAGGTGTTGTGGAAAAATATAAATAACAATTGATCCAAAGTCAAAAACATTTCTTGTCAAAGCAACATGTAAACTGAAATAATATGTAGATACATGGTTTTATAATATATGTATACTTTGTCCATTATTAGTAAATCAAAGTCATTAGAAGTGCTTTCAAAAATAAAATAAATAAATAAAAAAACAAGCCCTGAGAAATAATATATTTATGGTCACCACCTACTCCACCCTTTTTGTTGGATGCTGTTTGTATATTTGTTAAATCCATTTTTTATGTAAATTTAAACAATGAATGAAAGAAGTTGTTGTCTTGGAGGTGGGCCATGCCACTTCCTTGGTAACAATTTCTCTTTGGATTGAAATTTTGAAATTACATGTATCAAAAAAAGGGAAGAAATTGGTTATATATGTTTAGTGTGGATTCAAATTTCAGTATTTCTATTGAGAATTTGATTATAGTATATTTATTAAAAATTTGCTTTTACATTGATTTTTAAACCTACAAAAAATTTCATTTTCATTCTTTTATCCAAACATAATCAACGTAAAGAAAATATATTATTTGTGTAGGTCCAAATCTTACGATAAAGCAAATAATGTTGTTGGCGGTGTTTGGTTTTCTCGAAAAATGGATAGAATAAGGGGACTATTTTATAAGTCGAGGCGAGAATTGGATTCGCTATCCGCTAGACGAAATTACTCCGTACAAAAGTGCTAACGGTTATAGGCAATCGTCTCTAAAATACAACGACTTTCAAGCTCGGGCTTAGTAGCACTTGCAAAAAGCCAAACTTACAATGAACTTAACGTATTTGTGAACTTTCGATTTTTTAGAAGGAAATGACAGACACAATATGCTAAATATGCTGATGAATTTTGGATTTTGTGATCTTCAAAATAGATTCTTGGGGGTCTGCTTTATATAGAGTTCGGATGCCTATTCGTAAGCGGAGTGCATCCATTGGTCCGTGACGACCGACTGTTAGATCGTGCCTTCGATCAACATGCACAATTTTATAGTTCGGGATCACATCTCTTCAAGGTACACACCCTTTACTACGCACCGCACACCGAACAGCGTATCCGGTCGCCGAACATGTGCCTCCACTCATCGCCACGCGTGCACATGTCACCATCGGATGACTCTTGCCTCAGTCGCCACCGAGCCGCCATGTCACTTCACCGAGACCGAACCATGGTTCGATTTGTCAAAACTTTAAGCGCACCTCAAAGCTCCTCGCGACGATGCGCACGCAAAGTGCAAAGTGCGTTCGGTCCCATGCTCGACGGCTCGCTCGCTCGGATGGTGCTCCGCACCATCCGTCTTATTTGAGCTAGCCAAAGGCTAGTCAAATTGACTTGGTCCACTAAGGTGTACCATAACAAGCTCCACTTGATTACTCCTTATTAGTGGTGAAGCTCTATATAAACTAGTCAAACATTTAATATGTTTTTCCATGTGGGATATGGCTTTCCATAATCCCACCCTTTTATATTCCTTATATAAAAAGCATTTAAGTAGCTAACATTATGCATTAATTTATTTTCCGAAATTAAATGACCCCACTTAAATAATTGGCCAAACATGAGTCAAAACCCATTTATTAAAACCAATTTCCAACAATCCCCCACATGAATGAACATTAATGCATGCATGTATGCAGACTCATTCGTAAGTTCCAACGAGCCATTATTTCATCAGGATAGGTAGCTTGTTGCTTTGAACCTTCCTTAGTAAACTACTATCGAGTTTGCTAGCTGCTTAGTGACACGATGTCTTGAACTATTCATCCGTTTGTGTAAACCAAGAAAACATCACTTACACAATAACGGTTCTTACACGTTTTGTTCTAACATTGTGTCCATTTCGCCTGGACCATATGTTAGATTCAAAAGTGTTCCAAATAGAAGCGGCCATTACTTCTCACTTATATTGGTGATTTCCTATAAAGAGCATCCTTCCATACTCCACCTTTAGGTATAGGAATCATTAAAAGATAAACTTAACCTTACCACACTGCAGGTTTTTCACTTGGACGTTCGGGAATGAGTTGAAACAATTTCCAAGTGTTAATTTGAACATTCATAACTTAGTTTTCCCATTCAACCAAGGTCTTATGATCTCCAATTCACAAGGTTGGGTACCGCTTATGAACATTCTTATTTTGTGGATTTTAAACTCATTCCCTTAACAATTTGTACATTTGATCTCGATTTATACCTTTAGTAAGCTTAATCGGGTTTTCCTTTGACTTCACATAGTCAACCGAAATAACCCCATTCGAGATCAATTGTCCAATGGTATTATGTCTTGACGAATATGTCTAGACTTACCATTATACATACTACTTTGTGTTAGTCCAAGTGGCTACGATAATCTAGAGGGGGTGAATAGATTATGCCGATTTTTAAATCATTTTTCAAGTAAATGACAAGAATGTAAATCACAACACTCGTTGATTTAAAGAGGTTCAACCCACCTAGGGCCTAATCCTCTACCACCCCAATATCTCAGGGATGGATTTCAAAAAGAAAAAAAGATTTTATTAATTTACCAAAAATTAATACAACACCTTGAGGATTGCCACAATCCTCTTACAATACCTTTGAAGATTACCACAATCTTCAAACACCTATCACCTATATCACCCAAGTGTATTCTTACCACAAGAATACTCACAAGGATGTCTTGTGTTGAATGATGGACAAAATTCAAGATTACAACTCTATGAAACCAATACAAAGATTGAGTGCAAGTGTAATCAAGAATAAAAAAGCCTAGACCTCAAAGATGTGCAAGTGAAAGTACTTAGGCTATTACAACAAGAATGTAAAAATGAAAGCTTAAACAATTTGCAGTTTTCTTGTTGTGTATTTTGCTTGTATGTGTTGTTGCATCTTGTGTCTTCAATTCATCCTCTATTTATAGGGAAGTCTTCACCAACATAGGCTCCCAACATAGGCTCATTCTTCTTCACTTTTGTCTACAAAAAGAGGATCACAAGATGTAGAAATATTGTACAAAATTGAAAAGCAAATCTTGCTGTCACAGATTGCAACGGTTGGAATTTTGTTGTCACAAAATAGCATAGGGCGACCTGTTGCCCTGTATAAGATTTCGAACGTTTGAATGAAAATAGTGCGATCCAGGTAGGGGTTGCGGGGAGTGCGATCCGGTCGGAGGGGTCGATGCAGTGCGGGGTTGACCCTGCATACCGTCCCCTCCCTCTTTTTTAAGACTTGTATGTTGTTTCATGTTTTCTTTCCTTCGGTAGTGGGTCGACGCTTTGGGCGACGTGGTCGACTCCAATTTGAAATGTTGCCCGATTTTTATCAAAAATAAACTTCAAGAAATACTCCAAAAAATTAGTAAAAACATTTTAAATCATTTGGGAGTATTTGGACAACATTTATAAACATAGTTTTGGTGTAAAAACCAATTTAAACAAAACCATCAAAAGTGTTGTCTATTTTTATCGAAAAATAAATTCTAAGAAATACTCCAAAAATTAGCAAAAACAATTTAAATCATTTAGGAGTATTTGGACAACATATAAATAACATTGTTTTGGTGTAAAACAAAATCATCAAAATCATGATAAAAATATTTATCTAACACTTTGTGCCCTTTCGATTGCTGATTGACTATCACAATGTATCAATACAGTAGGCACTGGTTTATTCCAACAAGGAATATCTTCTAAGAAAATTCTAATCCATTCAGCTTCTTCTCCAGCTTTATCTAAAGCAATAAACTCGGATTCTATAGTGGATCGAGCTATACACGTTTGCTTAGAAGATCTACATGACACCGCTCCTCCACCTATTGTGAATACATAACCATTTGTGGACTTGGAGTCTTTTGTGTATGATATCCAATTGGTATCACAAAGATCTTTCTAATACTAGTGGATATCTAATATAAAGTATTCGAGTTCATGGTATACTTTAAGTATCTAAGTACCCTTGTCAAGGCTTTCCAGTGATCCTTACTCGAGTTACTTGTGAACATACTTAGCTTACTCACTGAATATGCAATGTTTGGTCGTGTATAATTCGTTAAGTACATCAGGCTGCCAATTATCCTTGCATATTCTAGCTGAGAATCTATTTATGGCTAAGTGTAGACTTATATCTACAGGCTTCTTAGCCGGAGGACTATCAAAAGCATTAAACTTTCTAAGTATGCTTTCGACATAATAGGATTGTGACAAGACAATTCCATCTAAAGTTCTAGAGATTTTTATCCCTAATATAACATCAGATAATCCCATATCTTTCATATCAAAGTTCTTCTTTAACATGTTCTTAGTATTCATGATTAAATCACGACTACTACCCATGATCAACATATCATCTACATAAAGACAGACAATGACATAAGCATCAGTTGTACCTTTAATGTAGACACACTTGTCACATTCGTTGATTTTGAAACCATTTGACAACATAATTGTGTCAAACTTTTTGTGCCATTGCTTAGGTGATTGTTTTAGTCCATAAATGACATAACAAGTTTACACACCTTTCTCTCTTGTCCGAGTGCAACGAACCCCTCGGGTTGTTCCATATAAATCTCCTCTCAGGCTCACCATTCAAGAAGGCAGTCTTCACATCCATTTGATGTATCTCAAGGTTATGCTAAGCTGCAATAGCAATGAGAACACGAATGGATGTGATCCTCACAAAAGGATAATATGTATCGAAAAAGTCATATCCTTCCTTTTGTTTAAACCCTTTGGCTACCAACCGGGCTTTGTACTTATCTATAGATCCATCTGCTTTGTACTTCCTTTTAAGGATCCACTTAAATCCTAAAGGTTTGTATCCTGGAGGGAGATCAACTAACTCCCAAGTATTATTGTGCAAGATTGAATCTATTTCATTATTGATAGCTTCTTTCCAGAGAGGAGCTTCTGGACTAGACAAAGCTTCTTGAATAATTCTAGGTTCATTTTCTAACATATAAATTAGAAAATCAGGACCAAAAGACTTAGCTACTTTTGTTCTTTTACTGAGTCTTGGTTCCTCTTCATTTTCACTTTGAGGTAACTTTGTAGTTTCATAAGTTTGTTTATTCGAGCTTTCTTCTTTCCTTTCTTTATTCGGAAAGCTATTCTCGAAGAATACATCATTCCTTGATTCAATGATCATTATTTCATTTATATCGGGAATAGGCGACTTGTGCACCAAAAAGCGATATGCATTACTATTGTTAGCATGTCCAATGAAAATTCAATCGATCGTCTCTAGACCCATTCTAACTTGTTTCGGCTTAGGTACTTCGGCTTTAGCCAAATACCCCCATACTTTGAGGTATTTATATGATGATTTACGTTCTTTCCATGACTCATATGGAGTTTCATTTTTATTTTTGTGTGGGATCTTATTAAGTATGGCTTACCTTCACAAGTTTTGGGTCGACCAAAGCTTATCAACATCGCATTCATCATCTCCTTAAGAGTACGATTTTTAGTTCGCTAAACCATTTGATTGAGGTTAGTATGGAGCTATCGTTTGATGAATTATACCGCTTAAGCGAGAATTTTTCAAATGGAGCAATATACTCTCTACCTCTATCACTTTGAATCATCTTAATTCTCAAATTAAGTTGATTTTCAACTTCATTCTTATAAGTTTTGAAAGCTACTAAACCTTCATCTTTTCTTTTAAAAAAGATATACATTACAATATCTTGTGCAATAGTCAATAAACATTATGAAGTACTTTTTACCATCTCGAGTTTGCACAAGTTTTAAATCACACACACATGTGAATTAACTCGAGGGTTTGGTACTTCTCATCAGAAAGAAATGGTGCATTAGCCAATTTTGCTTTAACACAAACTTCACATTTGTCTTGTGAATGAGTTTTAAACGTTGGTATTAATTACATATTCTCTAACTTTTTAATTGTGTTGAAATTTACGTGTCCTAATCTATCATGCCATAAGTTAGAACAATCCAACAAGTAAAGAAGTAATATTCTTATTCTTCGCCTCTTGGTGGAAAACATTCATTCTGAGATATTTTGAAGAGCCATTAATCAAGGTACCCTTTACAAAGAAACTGACCATTCATGGTCATTACAAATTTGTTGGACTCAAACACTAGTCTAAAACAGGCCTTGCTTAACAGAGGACCGAAAACTAAATTCTTGCGGATATCTGGAATATGCATCACATCCACAAACGTCAGCTCTTTTCCGGAAGTCATCTTGACAACCTTTCCAAGCCCCACAATGTTGGAAGTCGAAGAGTTCCCATGAAAAGATTCTACATTTTGTCGGAGTGTAGGAGAAAAATATCTCCTTATCGGCACATATATGATGAGTAGCCCCGATATCTATCCACCACTCCCTTGATTTATCCACCATATGGCTTCAAACACAATGGTATTGAGATCGAGCTCAGAGCATATCTATCGGAATAGACTTATTCGGTCACATTGGCTTGTTGTTGGTTGGCATTTTTATTTGCCCTTTTTCATTGGGTGTCGGCAATCCTTGGCCATGTGATTCGACTTGCCACGGTTGTAGTGACTCCTTTGAACTTTTTAGTCTTTCCTTTAGCATTTCCGGATTGCTTTCATTTCTTGCTTTATTGCTCGATTCGCAAGATTGGCATTGGCCTCTATTTAAGTTTCTTGGACTTTACTTGGATTTTCGGTTGTCTTCCTCAATTCAAGTCAAACTATTAAATCCTCAAGCCCATTTCCTTGCGCTTGTGCTTGAGGTAGTTCTTAAAGTCTTTCCACAATGGCGATAATTTTTCAATAATTGCAGCCACTTGAAATGACTCATTGAGAATCATCCCTTGACACTAAGTCATGAAGTATGATCGAATTTCGTGAACAGGTGATGGTGGTCTTGGTGTGAAGCCATGTTGAAATCAGAATTTGCGGACAACAAATTTCTTTGTCAAAACATCTTTGTCTTGTACTTATTTTCCAAAGAATCCCACAATTCTTTGGGCCGGTTTGAATGAGCTATAGGCGTTATAGAGGTATCATCCGGCCCATTGAGAACATCATTGCGACACGAGGAAGTCATTTGTTGTGCCATGCATCCACGATAGTCCGCCTCTGATTGTCTGTTTCTTCTTCACCAACGGTCAGGGGGTCCTCCTTCAAGAACCATGACAGACCCAAAATGGTCAAATAGAATAGCATCTTCTGTTGCCAGCACTTGAAGTCAACACCGGAAAATTTCGCCGATTTTTCTCCATGCGCGGAAGCAGCAGCCATCGGAGTGAAACTTATGTTAGCCATTTTTAAGAAAACAGAATTTCATCTTGCGGTTGTTGTTGGCAGTGTTTGGTTTTCTCAAAAAATGGACAGAATAACAGGACTATTTTATAAGTCGAGGCGAGAATTGGATTCTCTATCCGCTAGACGAAAATACCCCGTACAAAAGTGCTAACGGTTCTAAGCAATTGTCTCTATGATACAATGACTTTCAAGCTCGGCTTAGAAGCATTTGCAAAAGTCGAACTTACAGCGAACTTAACGTATTTTGGAACATTTGATTTTTCAGAAGGAAAAGACAGGCACAATAAGCTTAATATGGTGATGAATTTTGAATTTTCTAATCTTCAAAAGCAGATTCTGGGGTCATTTATATAGAGTTACGGATGCCTATTCGAGAACAAGTGCATCCATCGGTCCCGGATCGATCTAGGCTGTTGGATCGTGCCTTTTGATCAACAGGCACAATCTAATGGTCCAGATCGTATCTCTTCTGAAGGTACACACCTTTTACTACGCCCACTGCACAGTGAACAGTCATGTCTAGTCAGCAAACAGGTGCGCCTCTAAAGCGCCCAATGCGATTATGTGCGGCGTGCGCGGGCACAGGCCCGCCCGCTGCGGCTCACGGCTTGGGCTCGGGCTTGGATGGTGCTCCGCACCATCCTTGGTGCTATTTGAGCTAGCTAAAGGCTAGTCAAAATTGACTTGGTCCACTAAGGTGTACCATAAGGAGCTCCACGATTGATTACTCCTTATTAGTGGTGAAACTCATATAAACTAGTCAAATATTTAATGTGTTTCCTATGTGGGATATGGCTTTCCATATTCCTACCCTTTTATATTCCTTATATAAAAAGCAATTAAGAGGCTAACTTTATGCATTAATTCTCATTCAGGAAATTTGTTTTGAGAAATTCAAAATGTTAATTTCATCTACCGTGTGTAGATTACGATTACATCATTTAGTTTAAAATAAATAAATGATCCAACTTAAATAATTGGTCAAACAAGGGTCAAAATCCATTTTTTAAAACAATTTTCCAACAAATACTATATAGAACCGTCTTATGGATCATTTTTCAGGTTTGTAAGTTTTTTTTTTTTTTTTTCTCTTTCTTTCCTTTTGCTGGCCTTTTCCTTTTCCCATTTTTTTTCCGTGGCGCCTATATTTTTCTTCCTCTCTATCTTCTCTTTTTTTTTCTTCCAGTTTTTTCTCTGCATCTCTCCCTTTCCACTCCCTGTCACTTATTTTTTGTTTGGACGGTCTCATATTGACTTTTTGAATAGGTTTTGATAGTCATCTTCGTCTTAAATTATCTGTTTCTTACTTACTCATCAAATTTGTTGTGTTTTTTGGATTAAGCCTCCATGAATGTGGTGTACTAGGTTTCATATATATATATATATATATATATATATATTGAGAATGAAAGAGCCAATATATTAACTATAAAATCATGTCGGAAACAACCAATTCCTCCAAGTGAGAGGGGAGATCCCCAATCCTTGGATTAGAACCAACTAATGAAAAAGAAAAACTCGCTAAGTGGTGGGCTATAGTGTTTCCCATCAACTTAACAAAACTAGGACTAATAAAATAAAAGCAAGAAAAAAGATGGAAAATATCGGAAATAATGTTCCCCATATAAGAAAGATCCTCCGTGCGATTATGGAGTCGGTGAAAAAGATTGATGTTGTCGGATTCAATGTTAGAATATTTTTTAATATTCTTTAAGGATGGTCCAAGTACCATAAGCTTCAAAGTCCACATTATGTAAAGATACATGGTTCTATAATGTTCAATGTATACATTATATAAAGGTGTATGGTTTTAATTGAATGGGACTAACTTTGATGGATAAGTTAGTATTAAGTGTATTGAAACCAAGGGTCTAGATACCCTCCGCTCTACCGCATAAATGAAAGAAGTTCAAAGATTAAGAAGACAAAGGATCATAAGATGGTTAATATTCTTTATGTCTTCTATATATAGCCATGAAAGACATTATGTTTTCTATCCATCAAGAACAATAATGGAGAGATTAGAAGGGAATAATCTATGGTTAAAAGTGAGTCACTTATCATTGAAGATCAAGGTGCAAGTTTCATACATCTTCAAGAGATAACAAGAATGGATCAAGGTATGTATTTTATATTTGTTAAAATCATGAGTTGTTAAGGTTTTTGGCATTAAAGAAAATACTTGATTTTCCAAAAGGTTAGATGAAAATCGAATTAAAAGTTAATATGTGGTATCAGAGCCCTATTAAACATCTCATGATTTTCCAGTCGAGTCATTGATTCTACTTGATAAATCCAACAAGTATTCATCAAAATTTACATCCGCTGCAAAAATAACATGGATGGACTTCTTGTGCAAATTTATATATTATAGATCAACATGTATGTATATTCTTCATCATGCTATTGAGGAAACATATGGTTCTGTTAATTACACATGCACACATGAATTGTTTATGAATGTCCTTTGGGTAATTATTATGATAAATTCACATCAGAGGGCTATAAATGAGGTAAATAAAAAAAATTATTTGTTGAACAGTGAAGTACCGAGAAACAAGAATCATTGTTTTTCCAAAATTACCAAAGTTAGTTTCATTTGGTTACAAATGTGTATATATATAGTTCAGACATTGATAAAAGTATTCACTTTGAAGGGATAGGTGATTGGATACTATCTGACATTACATTAAAAGTATGAGAATGGATATATTTATGTTTTTTTTTAATATGTATGATGTTGAACATATATTGAAAGATATAACTTGATTAAGGTACTTTCAAGTATTAAAAAATTATAATCAATATTCATGTGATGTTTAGCTAATTAGTCATCAAAGTGATCTAGCTTGAGGGAATATTTGACTGTGTAGAATGCTATTATATGATGTTTAATTTTATGGTAGCTTGTTAGTCACCAAAGTCGCCTGGCTGGACGAACAATTTAACTTCTAAAATTAAACTATTCCACAATTTATCATGACTGGTGGGATGTCGTTAAAGTTTCGATTGAACAATTGAGTTATCTAATTATATTGCTAGGAGGACACCTAAAGATGGGCCATTGCATATAATTAATAACATTAAAAGGATTAACTATAATTAATTAGACATGATGTTTATCTAAAGATAAAATTTGTGTTTAATTTAATTATATTTGGTTATCTATTAAAGTTTATTGACATCATTATTGTATAATTGTATATATGAGGATAACCCAAAGGTATCCTTGAATATACAATTAAAGGTTTTATGGTGTATTTGGGATCTGAATCCATTAAAATTACTCAAAGCATTAAAGTATTGGCATGTATTAATGTTTTGCAACATCGCTTAAAATGTTCGCATCGGGGAAATCTGTTGTTTAGTTTAACGGGCTTAACTATGCTGAATGGTCTGAATAAATCTTATTTCAATTGGGTGTTTTGAATCTGGATTTAGCAATAGTTCTTGAGGAGAAGCCCATGACCATTTTGGCTACGATCGGGCAAAGAAAAGTCTTTCTTTGAGGCTTGAGAAAAGCCTGTCGGCTAAGCTTAAACTTGATGAAGATGACCATGGCGGATTCCATCAAGCCATCGATGCCTAAAATAGACAATGCAAGGGAATATATGATAAAAGTTAATGAGTACTGTCAATCGGACATTACAGACAAGTCCGTAGTTGGGAGTGTCATGAGTGAGTTGACCACTAAAAGATTTAATTGGTCATGTTCCATTCATGATCATGTGACAGAAATGTCTAATCTAGCAGCAAGGTTAAAGACTATGGAAATGGATATGAGTGAACCATTCCTAGTACAGTTTATCATTAACTCTCTTCCTGCTGAGTTTGGCCTGTTCCAAGTTAACTATAACACCATTAAAGATAAATGGAATTTCAATGAACTTAAGGCCATGTTGATTCTAGAGGAAGGGAGATTAAGGCAAAAAAAGGAAAAGTCCATCCACCTCACGGTCTATGACGGTGCTAGTAGCAGCAAGATTAAACCAGGTAAAAAGGATAAAAGAAAAGGTAAATCCCCAGTGAAGGTAAATGAAGGCTTGATCCATAAGGAACAGAAGTGCTACTTCTGCAGGAAACCTGGGCATGTAAAGAAAGACTGTCTGGAAAGAAAGGCTTGGTTCGAAAAGAAGTGGATTCCATTTAATCCAGCCATAAAACGGAATCGATTAATATTTGTCTATGGGAAACGAGAATGAAGGCGCGAATAGAGGGCATTGGGACGTACACATTGATCTAGAACCTTTGGGTGTCATGTAGATCTAGAAAAGTGTCTCTATGTATCTGAATGTGCTAGAAACTTAGTTTATGTTTCAATCTTTGGATTATAATGGTTTTAATTTTCAAATTGCGAAAGGTACATTTACATTATAAGGAATAATTACTATTATGGTTCATGGTATTTTAATTAATGGATTGTATCCTTTTAATATTGATGAAAAGTTTCTTAATTCCCTATTTAATGTTGAACACATTGTTGGTATCAAACGTAGTGCACAAAATGAACATTCTGCTTCTCTGTGGCATCAAAGACTAGGTCATATTTCCAAGGAAAGGATGATGAGGTTAGTAAAAAGTGAAATACTACCTCACTTGGATTTCACTGACTTGGATATGTGTGTGGAATGTATAAAAGGTAAACAAACCAAACACACAGTAAAGAAATCTGCCACCAGAAGCACTCAGCTATTAGAGATAATTCACACTGATATTTGCGGCCCTTTTGATATCCCTTCTTGGGGTGGAGAAAAATACTTCATAACCTTTATAGATGATTTCTCACGTTACGATTATGTATATCTAATGCATGATAAATCTCAATCAATGGACATCCTTGAGGTGTTCATTAATGAGGTGGAAAGGCAGTTAGATAGAAAGGTTAAAATTGTGAGGTCTGATAGAGGAGGTGAATATTTTGGAAGGTTTGACGAAAATGGACAACATCCACGTCCATTTGCAAAGTTCCTCGAAAGTAAGGGCAGTTGTGCACAATATATAATGCCCGGTACACCTCAGCAAAATGGTTTAGCTGAAAGGCAAAATCGTACATTAATGGATATGGTTAGAAGTATGTTGTGTAATTGTTCTTTACCTATATCATTGTGGATGTAGGCTTTAAAGACTGCTACATACTTTCTTAATTGTGTTTCTAGTAAAGCAGTTCCTAAACTCCTGATGAACTGTGGACAGGAAGGAAACCCAATTTAAGACTTCTTCATCTTTGGGGTTGTCCAGCCGAAGTAAGAATATATAATCCACATGAAAAGAAGCTTGATGCTAGGACAGTCAGTGGTTTTTTCATTGGCTATCCTGAAAAGTCTAAGGGGTATAGATTTTATTGTCCTAACCATAGTACGAGAATAGTTGAGACAGGAAATGCACAATTTATTGAGAACGGTCATATCAGTGGGAGTGGGGAACCACGAAAGGTAGTCATACAAGAGATTTGGGTTGAAGAATCTTCGCCCAATATATCTAATGACATTGTTCGTGTTCCTATTGTTGCATCACAGTCACACAACATATCAGAACAAGAAACTGAGGTTCCTAACCCACTAAATGAACAAATGCCAGAGACAAATCAACCACATTATGAGATATTAAGACGATCTGAAAGGCAGAAAAGACCAGCTATTTCTGATGATTATGTGATTTATTCTCTTGAGCATGAATGTGATATCAGTATTGATAAAGATCCTGTCTCCTTCCATTAGGCCATGGAATGTAGCAATTCCGAAAAGTAGTTTGTTTTCATGAAAGAAGAATTAAAGTAAATGAGTGATAACAATGTTTGGGATTTAGTAGAGTTGCCTGAAGGTTGTAAACGAGTCGGCTGTAAATGGGTCTTTAAGTCCAAGCGAGACTCAAATGAAACATTGAAAGATATAAAGCCAGACTTGTTCCTAAAGAACACACTCAATAAGATGGCATCGACTACAAAGAAACCTTCTCTCCGGTTTCTAAGAAGGATTCTTTAAGAATTGTTATGGCTTTGGTGGCTTATTATGACTTGGAGCTTCACCAAATAGATGTAAAGACCGCTTTTCGAATGGAGACTTGGAAGAGGAAGTATATATGGATCAACCTAGGAAGGATTCTTAGAAATAGGAAAATAAAATGTGGTGTGTAAACTTAGAAAATCAATATACGGATTAAAACAAGCTTCCGTCAATGGTATCTTATGGTTTTATAAAGAACATCGTTGATCGGTGTATGTATATGAAAGTCATTTTGGGAGCTATTTTGTCATTTTAGTTATGTATGTTGATGATATCTTGCTTTTGCAAATGACATGGGCATGTTACATGATGATAAGAAATTTCTTTCGAAAAACTTTGAAATGAATGATATAGGTGAGGCATCCTATGTGATTGGAATAGAAATATTTCGTAATAGATCACAAGGAATGTTAGGATTGTCTCAGAAATGATATATTAACAAAGTTTTAGAAAGATTCAGAATGGAAAATTGCTCTGTAGGGATTGTTCCAAATTCAGAAAGGGGACAAATTTAATCAAATGCAATGTCCCAAGAATGATTTGGAATGGAAGCCAATGGAATCAATTTCCTATGCATCAGTGGTTGGGAGTTTGATGTATGTTCAAACATGCACTCGGCCAGATATCAATTTTGCTGTTGGTATGTTAAGTCGATATCAAAGTAATCCCGAAATAGATCTTTGGGAAAGTGCTAAGAAAGTCCTTAGGTACTTACAAGGCACCAAGGATCACATGCTAATGTATAGAAGATCGATCACCTTGAAGTGATAGGTTATATGGATTTAGATTACGTCGGATGTGTAGACACCAGAAAATCCACATTCGGTTATCTGTTCCTTTTGGCTGGCGGAGCAGTATCATGGAAAAGTGGAAAGCAATCTATCATTGCTTCTTCTACTATGGAGGCTGAATTTGTGGCATGCTTTGAGGCTACAATTCATGGACTATGGTTGCGGAACTTTATCTCGAGACTTGGGATTGTCGACAGTATAGCCAAGCCGTTGAGAATTTACTGTGATAATTCTGTAGCTGTCTTCTTCTCAAAGAATGATAAGTACTCTAAAGGTGCCAAACATATGGAATTAAAATACTTATATGTTAAGGAAGAAGTGTAGAAACAACAAATATCAATTGAGCATATTAGTACAAATTTTATGATAGCGGATCCGCTGACTAAGGGTTTACCGCCCAAAATATTTTCGGACATGTTGAAAAGATGGGCATTATAGAAAAGTCCTTGTTAGCATAATAAGCACGATGTATGCATACAAATATTGCTCGTAATATTGTGATACTCTGAATTCAATTAAGGTGTTTGTTTCTGTATTGTTTCTCTTGTTATCTTGAAACGTTGTGTACGCTTATTGTTAATTGGATGACAAGTTTAGTCTTTTGAAGACATAAAAGTTGAGGCTTACAAGAATCCTCATAATTAAAAGTTATGATGAATTGAGATTGATTTGTGATACATGGAAGGAATCATATTAACAAATAATATGTGATTGCCATGATTCAATCAATTTCAATTCAATAAAATTGTTCGTTAATATAGACTTAATGAAAGTTCTCTTCAAAAAGCTTCAAGTTGTCACTTGGACCAAGTGGGAGAATGTTAGAATATTTTTTAATATTCTTTAAGGATGGTCCAAGTGCCATAAGGTTCAAAGTCCACATTATGAAAAGATACATGGTTCTATAATGTTCAATGTATACATTATATGAAGTTGCATGGTTTTAATTGAATGGGACTAACTTTGATGGATAAGTTAGTATTAAGTGTATTGAAACCAAGGGTCTAGATACCCTCCCCTCTACCTCATAAATGAAAGAAGTTCAAAGGTTAAGAAGACAAAAGATCATAAGATGGTTAATCTTCTTTATGTCTTTTATAAATAATCATGAAAGACATTGTGTTTTCTATCCATCAAGAAACAATAAAGGAGAGGTTAGAAGGGGATAATCTATTGTTAAAAGTGAGTCACTTATTCATTGAAGATCAAGGTGCAAGTTTCATACATGTTCAAGAGATAACAAGAATGGATCAAGGTATGTATTTTATATTTGTGAAAATCATGAATTGTTAAAGTTTTGGGCATTAAAGAAATTACTTGATTTCAAAAAGGTTAGATGAAAATCGAATTAAAAGTTAACATTCAATACTCAAGTTCCTCAAACTCATGTCTTTGGCAAGTGTCACCCGTTATCGGCAAGCGATGGTCTCCGCGACGGCTACCTCGTATTTGGAGTATATTAACTTGGAAAGTGCCGAGATTACTTGGCCCCTATGGCCCCTGATGGCTACGCCTATGCTTGTTCATTTCCCCTCTCGTATGGAAGCATCAGTATTGATTTTAAATTGGCTCACTTCTGGTGGTGTCCATTTATCCGAATATATTTTTGCCCTATTCGATTTTTCCCTTGCTCCTAAAGATTGCACATGTTCCTGAAGTCTTGTGGTGGCTAAATTGATGGAATGCTGCTGGTTGATAGGTTGGTACTCAAAAGTAAATTTATTCCTTGCACTCCATGCAACCCAAAGTAACATAGCAAACAATGTATGCCCCTCACTATCCCTAAGGTCCCTCGTAAATGTGATGCTGGGAGTACCATACGCAGTGGAGAAATAGCCCAAAAAAACTCCATTTATCCACAATCTCTAACTGCATGTTCGTTTGACTCATCCGCTAATCCACATATCGTACAGACCGTGTCGATCACCACCCCCTCTTTTGCGCAATGCCCCTTTAGTCAGTAGGATGCCGTGCAAAACATTTCCACAAAAATACTAGGGTTGCAAACGAGCTGAACCGAGCCGAACAAGATCGAGTTTGGTTCGTTTATTTTTGGATCGGCTCAAGTTCGATACGAGCTTTCCTAATTGAGTTCGAGGTAGCTCGTTTAAAATTTACTTAGTTTGCGAACAGTTCTAGCTCGACTTGTAAAAAGCTCATTTAATATATTCGACGAGCTTAACTCGAGTTCGGCTTATAAAAAGCTCGTTTAAGCTTAAAAGAGCTTAGCTCGAGCTCTGCTCGTTAAAGGTTCATTTAAGCTTAAACGAGCTTAGCTCAAGTTCGGCTCGTTAAAGGTTCGTTTAAATTTTAACGAGCTTAGCTCGAGTTCAGCTCGTAAAAGGCTTGTTATATCCTTGAGATCCAATTCAAGCTCGTTAAAGATCGAGTTCGAGTTCGTTAAAATTTAAAATATATGCTATATTTCCCTTATTTATTAATCAAATTTCATATTAAGACTAAATCACTTGTTGTGATAAGAGTTAGGTAAAAATTTACATATTACTAAAAAGCAAAAAATAAATGAAACTGCCATAAGTTTTTAGAATCATAAATAACTCATAAATTTTAGTTTTGGATAATTATTAATAACATCAATATTTTAAAATTTATATGTGATGTTTTCAACATTTATAATATGATTATGACTTTATGATAAAATAGTACTAGTTGACGATTATATTAATTACTAAGTCTAAATCTATAATTAATATTAGGTAACTCTCATGTGATACACGAGTTTTGTTAGTTTTTTTAGACTAAATACTTTTAAGTTCTCACCAAACTATTCGAATTTTTAAAATAATTTATCTAACAAAACCAAATAATTTAAAAATATCCAAAACCAATACGTTTTTAAATATGCCTCAACTAGAGCAATACTCATGTGTTACACGGGATTTGTCATGAATAAATTTCAACAGATAGTATAATATACTTGATTTGAATTATTTGTTATCTTTTACAATTATTATCTTTTAAATTGAAAAATATATTATTAATTCAAACGAGAGAACATATTCTATAAACAATATATATTTTGAATTAATAAAATCTTTTTATTTTCTTTTCTTGCTCGTTTTCTATATTTCTTATACATATAATATAATATTTAATCTTGGAAAGATAACTAATTTAAAAATAGTATAGGTAGGAACTTGGATTTTTTATTATTTGCCTTTTAAATCTGTTAACTTCTAAATTCAAAATATATTATCAATTCAAATGAGAGAATATGCAGAGGAGATGAATGGACCGACATTGATTTTTCCAAACTATTTGTGAGTTGTGTACAAATTAGAGTTGGATTATTTTTTTTATATCTCGATTAATTAAAATTATCAATGTCAATTATTTCTCTTTCTTTCTTATGTTTTGCAGTTTCTTTTATATGTTAAATATTAAAAGAAAATAAATTTAGATGAATCCTGAATTTTTGATTATTTATTATCTTTTAAATTTGTACATAGAATGCCACATGGATAATTGTGAAGCGGTCATGTGGGATTGAGAGAATGTGAAGTTGACACATGTTCAAGATTAATGAGGTGATGACATATGTTAACTTTGTTTTTATTTTAGTATATATGGTTGGTATTATATGTGTGCTTCTATATAGACTATATTATTATATCTTTAGTATGTTTTGGTTTATTAGAAAAGTTATATATATATATATATATATTATACCATTGAATTTGTTAGATTTTGGTTTTCTATGGTTGATCAATATTTTCTGTAAGGATAGTATTATTTTACAATCTAAACGAGCTTGGACATAGGCTCGCACGTCTATAAACTAATATACTCTCAAAATCAACCAAACGAGCTCATTTCGAAGACAGGCTCACGAGCTCAACTAACAAGTCGAGCTCGAACCTAGGATCACGAGTCTATAAACGAGCCGAACTCAAACCTTGGCTCGCGAGCCTATAAATGAGTCGAGCTCGAACCATGGCTTTCAAGCCTGTAAATGAGCCGAACTCGAACCTAGGTTCACAAGCCAATAAACAAACATGTTCATGAGTCGAGCTCGAACTTAGAATCGTGAGCCTATAAACCAACATGTTCGCGAGCTTTCGAACCAAATATCTGCAGGCTCGAGTTCGGCTCAATTAAAAGTTTGAGCTCGGATATTAAGCTCGAGTTCGGCACGTTAAGCCTCACGAACGATCTCGAACGAATATTTTTTCGAACCAAAACCCAAATAGCTTGCCAGCGGCTTGGTTCATTTGCACCCCTAAAAAATACCTTCACCTTATTTCGAATCTTCAATTTCCATACCCATTTCCATAAGTCGTCCCCCTGCCAGATGAAGAAGCTGAATCTGTTTCATTTTCCTTCAAATCCTTAGCTACCTTGTACCCTGTTTTGACGGTGTATTTCCCATCCTCGGAGAAGCCCATACCATTTTGTCTTCCTTCTAGGTTGAGCTGAGAGGGATCGAGAGAATAACACGGGCTTCAGGTGGCGTGAACAGCTGGTGCACCAAGACAGGGTCCCATGATCTAACAGATGAGTCTTTATCGAAGGTAATGAGATCACACACCATTCATACCGTCTCTGCGTTAGGAGGCCTAGTATGGAGTCGAAACAAAGGTAGGTATGTTAACCACGGATCATTCCATATTTCCACTCGAGTTCCATCACTAATGTTCCACCGGGTACCTCCCCGAAGTACTTTCCTAGTTTCTATAATACTTCTCCATATAAAAGATGGATTATGGCCTATTGTAGCTTCCAAGAAATTTGTTCGGGGATAGTATCTTTGCTTGAGAACTTTGGATAGAAGGGAACTCTCGTTATGTATCAATTGCCAACCTTGTTTAGCCAGCATGGTTTCATTAAAACATTTCAAATCCCGAAACCCCAACCCCTCTCCTTAGTCGATCTACATATGCTACTACACGATTTCCAATGAATACGTCTTTCCTCCCTTTTCTGTCCCCACCAAAACTTCCTTTTAAAGCATTGATCTAATTGCACGTATTAACAGGGAACAAAAAGCAACTCATCAGGTAGGACGAAATTTCTTGGGCCACGGATTGTATAAGGACCATCTTACTAGCTGTGGATAAATACCTTCCTTTGTAGTCCTTTAGTTTCTTAAGTATTCGATCCACCACCTTCGTGCAACTCCCAGCCATCGTGTTAGTTCATTTTGAGTCTCGATCCCCACACCCCGCTAAATGACACCTCGATTTTTGAGGCTAATCCATTGGCCCGAAGTCCTCTCATAATCTTGAATAATTTTCGTGTATGATCTATCTCACGTTTGTTTGCCCTTAGAATATAATATTTGTCGGTCGGTGCAAAAAGGTGTGATATCTTCGGACCCTCTCGACTTACTTTTATTCCATGTATCTGGTCTCCGAAACTCCGCCCTGCATATTAACGAAGAAAAAGCCTCTGCACATAAAAGAAAAAGGTAAGGAGAGAGAGGATCTCCTTGACGGAGCCCTCTGGTAGGGTGAAACATGGTGCCCATTTTGTCGTTCAAGCTCAAGAGGAGAAAAAGACAAAATTGACACACTTCATAATTAGGTTCACAAACTGGCTAGGAAGACCCATTTTAAGCATAACAAGATGTAAAAAGGTCCATTCCACTCTATCATAGGCTTTCGGCATGTCAAGCTTAAAGGCGATGGAGCCCCCTTTTTAGCTTAATTATGTTTCATAGAGTGGAAGATTTCAAAGGCTAGAAGGGCATTATCAGTAATAAGTCGATTCGAGTACAAAAGCTTATTGAGAGTGGTGAATAAGGAGGGGAGTAGAAATTTAATCCTATTAGCTATCATTTAAGTTATTAATTTAAATAAAACATTACACAAGCTAATAGGCCTAAAATCAGTGATGTGTTCCAGACGTTTTTGCTTAGGATAAGAATGATGAAGGTGTTATTAATAGGACGAGGGCTTGTTCCTCCATTAAGAATAGAAAGAACAAAAGACACATTATCAGATTTTAATATGGACCAAAATTTTTGGTAAATAATGTAGGCATACCATCTGGTCCTGGTGCTTTCGTAGGATGCATATGTGCCAAAGCCGACGTTACTTCCTCCACCACAAACGGTTTAGATAGGATATCACACACGGATTCCAACATTTTATTTTCCACTTTGTCTAGTACATATCCCACTTCCAAATTCTCCTCCGAGGTAAACAACCCCTAAAAATAATCGTTGAAAACCCGTCCAATATCCTTGCCCTCCTCTTTCCATAGACCATCAAAATCTAGAATTCTATCCACCGAATTTCGTGCCTTACATCCATTCGGTAACCTATTGAAAGAGGCATCGTTTTGATCCCCGTCCTTTCACGTGAAGTTCGCGGAGATTCGTCTCAAGCCGTAGCCTTTCCCTCAATTCATGGCTTGGATCAAGCAAATTAGCACTATTCTGTAATGATATTTCACATGCCTGTAATTGTTGCCCCACATTTCCAAAATGCATTTTCTTCCAAAGCGACAGTTAGACCCCACAATCTTCTATTCTTTTCGAAATCAATTGGATATCCGGTGTTGCAGTCCCCCTATCCCAGGTTTTGTGAATGCCTTGTTGACATGATTCATCTAATAGCCAGATGGACTCTAATCTAAAAACCTTCCTCTTTTTCATTTTCTGATTCCGCTCACTCTTTGAATGTGTCGCCATCGGAATAGCACTGTGAGGTGATTTGTTGTGTATTCCGGGAACTTAGTTATCCATCCCTGATTACCGAAACATCTATCGAGTTTTGTTAGATAAATGTTTTTATCATGATTTTGATGATTTTGTTTAAATGTTGTCCAAATACTTTCGATCAATATAAATTGTTTTTACTAATTTTTTGGAGTATTTTTTGAAGTTTATTTTCGACAAAAATTGGACAACACTTCTGTCTCATGTTGGACCGGTCGCCCTATAGGGCAACCTATGTCTAAGTTGAGTTTTAAAACAGAAAACGGGATGGAGGAAAAATGTGGGAGGATGACCGGTCGACCAGTGTGGGCGACCGGTCGATCTTAGGGCGACCAGTGTTTGATTGTTGTTCTGAATTACAGAACTCTCTGTTTTGTCAAATTGGGGCATGGCAACCGGTCAACATAGGGGTCGACCGGTCAGCCCATGGTGACCGGTCCCCCTATGTATTTTCGTGTGAAAATATTTCAAAACCTTCTTTATGTTGCGACCGGTCGCTATAGGTTTTTGACAGCAAACAATCCATTGGATTTTCCGACAGCTTTTCCTCATTTTAAGAGGTTGATTTCTAACAGCTATAATCTTGATTTTAATTTCATTTTTTTTGAATTCACTCTCCAAGAAGGAGCCAGTGTCTGGAAATCATCACAAGACCTCTCCAATAAATAGAGGAACCATTCAAGCAACAAGATATAATACAACATACAAGCAAACACTTTGTCAAATATCTTGTTGTAATAGCCTAAGTACTTACACATGCACATGAGGTCTAGGCTTTTCATTCTTGATTACACTTGCACTCATAAGTTGTATACTTCATTATTGAGTTGTAATCTTGAATTTGTGTCAATCATCCAAAACAAGATATCCTTGTTGTTGTTCTTGTGGTAAGAGCACACTTGGGTGATCTTTGGTGTTGAAGAGTGTGGTTCTCTTCATAGGTGTTGAAGGAAGATTGTGGTAATCTCCTTGAAGGTATTGTAAGAAGATTGTGGTGATCTTCAAAGGTGGTGGTGTAATAATTTTGGTAATTATTAACAAAATTTCTTTTTCTTTTTTGAAACCCATCCCGGATATATTGGGGTGGTAGATCACGTAGTCCCTAGGTGGGGTGAAGCTCTTTAAATCAACGTGTGTTATTTATTTTCTGTATTTACAGTTTTTACCTTTGCTTGTTCACTTGAAAAAGAGGGCGGTATTTGAAAAACCGGCATAATCTATTCACCCCCCTCTAGATTATCTTAGCCAGTTAGACTAACAAGTGGTATCAAAGCCAAAATCTTTGGCTAGCTCGTTTCACATCGCGAGTAAAAAGGAAAGATCCATGGCTACGAACGAAGCCTACCTCACCACCGGTGCCTCCACCAATAAGCCACCACTATTCGACGCCAACAACTACGCATTTTGGAAAGACTGAATGGAGTGCTTTCTACAAGGGTGCGGATTTGACATATGGAATGCCGTCATTGAAGGAGTTGATCAACCAACCAAAAAATTGGAGGATGGCACCTCAATTCTCAAAACGTTCAAGGAATTTGATGACAACGACAAGAAGTCATTCTCTCTAAACGGTAAGGCCATGAATATTTTACATTGTTCACTCACCTCCACCGAGTACAACCGTATCGAGGAATAAGGTCCCCACATGAAGTATGGGAAAAATTAGAAACCATCTATGAGGGCACAAAGAAAGTGAAACATGCAAGAAAAACAATACTTGTGAAAGACTTTGAAAATTTCAATATGCATGATGGTGAAAGCATATCAAAAATGGTGGAAAGGGTTGACAACATTGTCAATCATCTTGTGGCTCTTGGGAAGGTCATCTCCGAAGAAGACAAAGTGACCAAGGTATTGAACAATCTTCCCGGCTCATGGTCCAAAAAAGTGACAGCTATCACGGAAGCACAAAATCTCGAAACACTCAAGTTCGATGAGCTCATTGGAAACCTCCTCATTTATGAAGTCTATCTCAAGCAGAGGAAAAATTCCAAACCATCCACCACTCAATCGGGTACGCAAAATATTCCTAAAGGTTTAGCATCTTTCTCTAATAATTCATATTATGCTAGTGACGAAGATGACGAGGAGACGGCCGCACTTGTCCGGAAATTTGCAAAATTTGTGAATAAAAATAAGGCAAGAAAACCGAGAGACAACTCGTGTTTCAAATGCGGAAAATTCAGGCACTTCATAGCTAATTGCCCGAAACTAGCGGAGGAAGAACAAAAGAAGAAAAAGCCTTTTCCGAAAAAGAAGGCTCTAAATGCGGATGTCAAAACTTGGGATGAACTACTCGCCACATCCGATGAGGAAGGAGAAACCGAACATGGTCTTATGGCCATAGACGATGAAAATAACGAGGTACGGTCTAACTCTTCAACTTCTTCCTTTGTTGATGAATTGCAATGTGATTTTGATGAATTGCAAAATGAATTTCAAAATTTGATTGTTAAATACAAGACTTTGAAAAAGGAGCATAAAGAGTTTAAAATTGAAAAGGATAAAATGTTTACTTCTTATGAATCTCTTGATAAAGCTCATGCTATTACTCTTACTAAAATTCGTACTCTTGAAACTGAAAAACAATCGCTCACTAATGATCTTGAATGTGTTAAAAAAGATGTGCATAGTTTTAACTTAAGTACGGATAAAGTTACAAAAATTTTAGATGCACAAAGAGGTGAGCATTCTAAATTAGGACTTGGCTATAAACCTTTTCAACCTATTTCAAAGAAAAATGACCAAGGTCCGACTTTTCAAAATGGTATAGAACCATATTATTGATGTTTAGACTAAGTTAAGAATTTTATACTTGGAGATTCCATAGTCATACTTGTCTTGACTTAGTTGACTCTTGATTGACTTTCCTTATTCTTCCTTATCTTTCCATCTATATTCATCTAATACATCTTAGTTATGTTTGATCAGGATGGATCCAACGCCCCCGACCTGGTGGGAAGTAGTGGAGGCCCGTGTTGAGCGGGACTACTATAAGGCATTAAAGCTATATTGGCATCAGGCATTTCTTTGGGCCAATTCCGAGCTAACCGGGGAACGTCACCGCACTCGCGAACTAGGACGCCTCCTGGCGAAGAGCCAAGAGGAGAAGAATAGCCTTACTCTCATAGCTAAGGATCGCGAAAACACCATCCGCGCTCGCGAAGATCAAATTCAGTTGATCCAGAAACGCTTGGACAATACTCGCAAGAAGATGGAGCGCGCCAGTGACGGCCGCACCAAGTGGGAGATGGACGCGTACATGTAGAGGGACACCATCGAACGCCTCGAGGAGACTATCATCTAACAGATGACGGTGATCTAGGACCTCACATAGTCTTTGTCTCAGTGGGATACCACTTTGGAGGCTGCTTTGGCAGCCAATGCACTGGCACTACAACCACCCGAGGTGAAACTAGAGGCCGACCCTGAAGCGAACAACAAAGAGGATCCCGAGGAGGATCCCGTGGAAGCAGGGGAGCCCGAGGCATTTGAGGCCGCCTCTCTTGGTGATGATCAAACACTCGACGCGTGGCTTGAGTTCGTCGACTGGCCGGACGTCGAAGTATTTCCCGTGCCTAATCAGGTCCAGGTCATTGACGTGGATGATGTGATGAGGATGACGGCAGCGATCCGAGTAGATAGATTTTATTTCCCGGATTGTATTTGATGATTGTACTGGATGTTTATTCGTGCTCCATTGTATTCTCGATTTCTTGTACTGTTTTTGTATGAACTTCCTTTGGTGTACTCCAAATTTTACATTAATGGATATGCCTTTTCTCTTACTATTGACTCTAAATCTTGGTTATCATCTCCACCATGAAAGCAAGGAAGGCAATCGCTAGAGGGCTCAAGGGTACTTGGCGTTTGTAATTAACAAAACCAAGGTCGAGACACAAATTAACCAAGTGCCCATAGTATCGGAATACACAGATGTATTTCCACAAGAACTCACCACTGTCCCTCCAGATAGGGAAGTCGAGTTCACCATCAAGGTATTATCGGGAACTGCCCTGATTGCTAGAACACCGTATAGAATGGCTCCTATTGAGTTGCAAGAGTTGAAGACTCAATTGAAGAAGTTGATGGATGTGGGATTTATCCGACCAAGTACGTCTCCATGGGGAGCACCGGTATTGTTTGTCAAGAAGAAGGATGGCACATTAAGACTGTGTATAGATTATCGCGGACTTAATAGCGTGACCATCAAGAACAAATATCCCCTCCCGAGGATAGACGAACTGTTTGATCAACTTCAAGGAGCGACGGTGTACTCGAAGTTTGATTTACAACAAGGATATTACCAACTGAAGATCCACAAAGAAGATATTTCCAAAACTGGATTTCAAACTAGATATGGACACTACGAGTTTGTAGTTATGACTTTCGGTCTGACGAACGCACCAGTAACATTTATGGATATGATGCATCGTGTCTTTCGACCCTATTTGGATCAGTTAGTAGTGATATTTATTGATGACATACTCGTATACTCTAAGTTTAGAGAAGAGCATGAACGTCATCTGAAAATTGTTTTCGAGACACTACGAGAGCATAAGCTGTATGCCAAATTCAGCAAGTGTGAATTTTGGCTTAGTGAAGTCGCATTCTTGGGACACATAGTATCCGACAAAGGGATCGCAGTAGATCCTTTGAAGGTACAGACAGTGGTTGAATGGAAACAACCCGAGTCTGTAACGGAATCAGAAGTTTCTTAGGACTGGCTGGATATTATTGAAGATTTATCCAGGATTTCTCCAAGATAGCCAGACCACTCACTCGACTAACCCAAAAGCAAGTCAAGTTTGAGTGGAATGACAAGTGCGAGGCTAGTTTCAAGAGTCAAGAAACGACTTACTGACTCAGTCTTAGCCCTTCCAAAGGGAACATAAAACTTTGTCGTCTACAGTGATGCATCAAAGGAAGGACTAAGAGCAGTGCTCATGCAGAAAGGAAAGGTCATCGCTTATGCATCACGAAAGCTCAAGCCGTATGAAGCCAATTACCCAACGCATGACTTGGAATTGGCAGCGATAGTGTTCCCGTTAAAGAAATGGAGACACTATCTCTACGGAGCAACATTCACGGTTTTCACAGATCACAAGAGCTTGAAGTATCTATTCTCTCAGAAAGACCTCAATCTAAGGCAACGGAGATGGATGGAGTTAATTGAGGACTATCACATTGATATTCAATACCATCCCAGGAAAGCTAATGTAATTGCTGACGCCTTGAGCAGAAAGGCGAGTTTAGCCAGACTAATGATTCGAGAGTGGAAATCATTAGAAGAGCTGAGCAATTGTCCGACGAGAACCAATACTCAGATTTCATGTACTAACATTTCTGTTAAACCCGATTTGCTAAATGAGATCAATGAAGCACAGGGGACAGATGTGCACCTTCAAAAACTGAAAGAGAAGATACTTAAAGGAGAGAGATCAGAATTCTCGGTCGTGGAGATTGAATTATCAGATTTCGGAATCGAGTTTGTGTACTGAGTGATGAGCGAATTAGGAATAGAATCATAGCAGAGGCACACCGTTCGAAGTACACTATACATTCTGGAGGGAACAAGATGTATAGGGACTTGAAACGGAATTATTGGTGGGTAAACATGAAGAACCAGGTAGCGGAGTTCGTTGCGAGATGTTTGACTTGTCAACGAGTAAAAGAAGAACACCAACGACTATGTGGTTTACTACAATCATTGAGAATTCCCGAGTGGAAATGGGAACACATAACGATGGACTTCGTGATGGATCTACCAAGGACCAGAGGAGGCCAGGATGCCATATGGGTCGTCGTAGACCGACTCACGAAATCAGCACACTTTTTACCCATCAAGAAGACTGA
Source organism: Rehmannia glutinosa (assembly GCA_016081115.2). Taxonomy (NCBI): domain Eukaryota; kingdom Viridiplantae; phylum Streptophyta; class Magnoliopsida; order Lamiales; family Orobanchaceae; genus Rehmannia; species Rehmannia glutinosa. Next base: position 241,592 of record JABTTQ020002112.1, read on the forward strand.
TAGCTTACAGAAACTTGCACAGATATATATCCGAGAGATCATTCGACTGCATGGAGTACCAGTCGACATAGTATTAGACAGAGACCAGAGGTTCGTCTCCAGATTTTGGAAGTGCTTGCACGAGGAAGTGGGTACCTCGCTAAGTTTCAGCACAACAACACATCCACAAACCGATGGACGATGCGAGCGAACGATTCACCTGGAATATATGTTGCGAGCCTGCACGTTGGATTTCTAAGGAAGTTGGGATTCGCACTTACCATTGGCTGAATTCGCCTACAATAACAGCTATCAGGCTACGATTGGGATGGCACCCTACGAGGCACTATAGGGGCGAAAATGCAGATTCCCACTACACTGGGAGATTGATGACTAATGGACTCCAAAAGATAAACAGAAGTCACCCTCGATTCCAAAGGTCAACTTAGTTCAGGAGGCCATGGAGAAGGTTAAGCTGATCAAGGAACGGATCCGCACAGGTCAGAGCCGCCAAAAGAGTTACGCGGACAAGAGAAGAAAGGATTTGGAATTTAAAGCCGGAGATGAATTATTTCTCAGACTCTCACCACGGAAAGGATTGGTCAATCCGAAGAATGGAGGCAAGTTGAGTCTGAGATATGTTGGACCTTACAAGATTTTGCAGAGGATCGGGAAGTTAGCCTACCGACTCGAGTTACCAGCACAATATGCAAGAATGCACGATGTATTCCACGTATCGAGATTGAAGAAGTATCAACTAGATCCTGAGCATATCATCACTCGTGATACTCCTCCTCTGATGGAAAATTTATCCTACACCGAGAAGCCAATCCGGATCATTGACGGTAGAGATCACGTCGATTCGTAAGAGAGAGATTCCGATGGTTAAAGTGGTGTGGCAGAACCACAACCGAGACGAAGATGCAACGTGGGAAATGAAAGAAGACAATGAATCAGTATTCGAAGTTATTCTGAAGAGAATTTGGGCACCAAATTCTTATAAGGAGGGTAGGATGTGAAGCCCCCGATTTTCCGAGCGTGTAATTGATCCTTTTATCGTCTATGTATTTTTTCGACTATTTTACCACGTCACTTTGACGGGTATATATTAGTAATAAACATATTTTTTGCATTTAATTTCATTTTTATTTATTACTTGTGATCATAATCATTTAATAATTCTATTTCACATTAATGATCACTTGATTGATCATTATTACTATTTGTGTATTTATTAGTCACCTTAGAATTTTAAGAGACTATTTAATTTAGAGACTTATACCTTATAGAATTAAGAATTTGATTTAGAATAATTGTTCATGAGACTTATAAGTGATCAAGGAAATCACTAATTATTTTGGAGATTGATATTATTCATCTATTATCATCAAATTTGGGACAAAAACAAAAATATGGAAATACCACATTTGCCCTTAAGTGGATGACAATGATGACTATTTTGGTGTAGAAATATCTTCCAACTCTTGTACATATACACCTTATGTTAGTCATCTTGTGTATAATTACACCATTAATTCAAACAATATGCACATCATCTTATACACCAATTCTTTAATATTAATTTCCCCAACTTATTCCCACTCACCCAACATTCCTTCCTTACCCATCCTTTACCCATACCTTTGACTTCCCTTTTGTCTCCATGCAAGAGATAAATTACAAGACATGAAAATTGAACAAAAATTCCCTCCTCCTCTCTCTCATGTGGACGGCCATTAAGCCATTTTTACAAAAACATTTGCCAAAAATTTCATCCAACGCATTTTAATATTCAAGCAAATTTTCTTCCTTCTCTCTAAACATTCTCTTCCTTCTCTCTACAATTCCTTCACATATTCAAATCTTCAAGAACAATTACTTCATATCTTCAAATCTTCAAGAACAATTCGCTCATACCTTCAAATCGTCAAGAACAATTCCTTCATATCTTCAAATCTTCAAAGAACACATCCTTCACATCTTCAAACATTCCTTCTTATCTTCAAGAACACCATCTTCATATCATCAAACACTTCCTCTTTCTTCAAAGACTTAACAAAAATACAAGAATTTCCCTACTTCTTCATAAAATTCGAACCCTTCTCTCACAAAGGTAAGAAATTCTATTCTTCAATTCAACTTGATATCCTATAACTCATCACCTTCTCTTCTTAACTTAAGTTCAATTTCGACTTTTGGAGGTACACATAGAAGACTACATAAGGACATGCAAGCATTGTAGTCACCTTAGAAGACTTGAAGAGAAATTGTTGGAGAATTTGGACAATAAGATAAGATTTGGACATTAGTGCCCTTTTCTCTTCTTCTTCCTATTTTCTTCAAATTTTAACACCCCTTTTTCACTTTGGACAAATAGGGGCTGACCTTAAGTGATTCTTGAGAGTGAGCAAAAATTCCAACTTTGAAGCTTCTACTAGTCCCATTTCATCTACTACACAAGGTAAGTGTAATATTTCAAATTTTCTCCACCTTCTTCTTTTTCTGCTTAATTTTTCACTCATTTTTCTCACTCTTAATTTTTGATATTTTTTGACTTAGGGGCTGTCCTAAGTGAGTTTCAATCAATTTGTGAAATTTATCCTTTTACTTCACAACTCTCCAATTTTAAGGTGGGTGGAAAAATCTTTCCAACTTCTAGGTGTTTTCTTAAATGCATGTAGTATTTTTTTATTGAGCACTTGAGATATATATATTGTGTATTGCATGTTAATTTCTTGTATCAATTTGTAAAAATTCTCAAGTGTTGCTCAAAAATGCTAATTGTTGAAATTTAGGTGCATGCATGGACACTTTATTGTTGTATTTGATGAATTCTTGTATGAAATGGACATGCATGTGTATGATACTTGAAATCCATGTTTTGTATGACTTATAACCTGGTCAAGTCGAGCATAATTGATTAAATTTCAATTTTTGGACTTAAAATGCAAAAATAGAAAGTTGGTGGACTTAGTTGCAAGAAAATAAAACTGAAGGGACCCCTCTGCAATTTTCAAATTTTGGTACTGAACTCAGGTTCAAAAATGATGTTTGGACATTTTAATAAAGTTTTAAGAGTTTTTAGATAAATAAAATCAACCTTTAAAAGCCCAAGGACTAGATTGTAAAATTTTAGAAGTTTGAGGGCTATATTGTAATTTTCGAAACTGTACCGACCCTATTTTTAAAATTTGAAATTTTAACTCTTAAGGGACTGGAAATAATATATTTTAAGAGTATTCCAAAAATCCAAGTGTTTAGAGCTTGGAAAGTAATTTTATAAAAATTGAGGGACCAAATTGTAAAAGATTAAACTTGAGGACCCAAATGAAATTTCCATGACTTATACAGTCCATGTACCTGAAAATACTAATTTAACTATAACTTAATATTTTGGATCCAAGGTTCAAATTTCATAACAATTGGACCCCTAAAAGCCTTAAAGGCAATTATTTCAAAAAGGGACAAAAATGAAATTTTCAAACGTTAAGGGACCTATACTTATTTCTTTTTAAAACCGTTTTTGTCCCAATATCTTACTGACCTTAGTGAAATTTTCCAACTAAAATCACATTAAAATCCCTTCCGGTTTGGGAGTTCCAATTATTTTAAACTTAGGGCCCGAAATGACAATTTTAACAAATTTGGGGCCAATGTGAGAATTTTATAAAACCTCGACCTCAATACTTTGAAAACCTGAATCTCTGAACAATTTAGAGAATTTAGGAACTGACCTCATAATTTTTCAAGGTCGGGACGTTTATTTATTCAATTTTTAACCCCAAAAGTATTGGTTTTACAAAACGGGGCTAATTGTAAATTTCTTTTTAACAAGGACCTAACTCAAATTATTTTTATTTTAATGAAACATTCCTGGACCCTCTGACTTTAGTAACTAATTAAAATATTTTATTTTCTCAAAAATCTCTTGACTTATCGGATCGTCTTGACCGATTAACGGGGCGACTTCCTCGTTCTAGGATTTCGAATCTATAACGGGACTTATGTTCCACCTAATCTTTCAAGATATCAAAGATTGCTTATCCTCCCGATAATCATCTTCATTCAAATACCTCCACCAACGCCATAATTGCCACTCAAAATTTCGAAAACTTTTCCTGAACTGCTTCCCTGAATCAATAATACTCGACTGCCTGGTTGACTACCTAAACTTGTATTACTTTGCTGTCTGATTCAACTTGGTGTGTCGAGCTCACAGTCGGAATGGATACATCGGGGATGGAACCGGGCAGCTCGACTGCTATTCCACTCTCCGGCCCCATCGTTCTAATCCCGCAACTGAGGAACGAAGTTGGTCCAAGGGAAGCGGGTCGTAGTACTTGAGGTATAATCATGATTATGACAATCCGGGCCTAGCTAGCTCTACTGTGGATTTGTCTTTGCCTATGGAGCGATAAGGTGACATGTCTTGGACCATCTTGCTCGAGGAGTTACAAGGAAGAACGAAGGAAACACTGTCTAATCCACACGATTCTAGAGTTAATCGGACACGTTTAGTTGGTGCTACAAATCCGTACGCAACCGCTACTTGTATTGCATTGGTTGGCGCTACAAATCCGTACGCAACTATTACTTGTCTTGCATAGGATTGGCGTTACGTTTCGTACGCAATCCTTTCTGTCTTGCCTGAATCACATAGTGTCTGTGTGACCACAAACTGCTTCTTAAACTGTATAAGTATATTACTTAACTATATTTATAATGACGCTTGTGGACTGTGTGTGAAATTATGCATCATATCTCACACGTTTTCATACAACTGTTTTCTCACATTAACTATATATACATCACCACACTTGCACACGATCACCCCATCCACTGAGATTTCTATCTCATTCCCTCCTATTTTCTAACCTTTAGATGGGGACTATGTCGACGATGTCGAACCGGCCACAGACTGATTACCCTCGCCCCGCCTATCGAACTTGCATCCTTTTTCTGATGATTGTACTTATTTCATGTACTTCTACTGATGTTGGACTCCCGTTTATCCTGTTACTCTTTTCTCTCTTTGACTGTAATTTAAGGGCGTATGACCCTTTGACATTTAAGATTTTGATATTGTGTACTTTACGTTTAGTTTTGGCTTGTAAACTTATTAAGGTTATATGTCGGATGTATTTAGATCTTGTTAGACTTATGTTGTAATTCCTACTTATGTTTATTTTATTTCCACTGCTTTAGACTATGTTTCACTTAGGATTGTTATCTTTTGTCTAGACTGTTCGGTTTATTTCTATTTAAGTGGTTGATTGTCGTCGCGTTCCGTTTGGGGCGTGACATGGACTGTGTTGTATGATGGGGGGGACGGTTGGCTGAGGTGTGGAGATGGTGCTGGTATTTTTTAAATGGTGGAGGAAGGGGCGGTTTTAGGAAGGGTATCATAGTCAGAGAGATTGCATGTATTCGTAAGAGTTTTGTTTGGGCTGGGGGAGGGCAGGTAGCATATTATTTTCTTTGTGGGGTTGAGATGTGAGGGATAAGGATTGTAGAGACTTTTGAATCTGGTCATTCGGTGGAGATGTATTTCCATTGTTGGCTGGAGAAGGGGTTTTTGTTGGGTGTATTTAGTTTGTGCTGGTATTGGTACGAAGGAGTAGGGCGTTGGTTTGATGATGATGATTCCACTGAGAGTTCTCGTGCAAAGAGGTTACGGGACATGTGTGTACGTGAGTATGGGTCTTTCTGGGAGAACGAACGATGGAGGGGAGACACTTTAAACCAAGGTCCGTCCTTCATGCTTGCCGTATCCTAGCATTCGTTCTGGTCATAACCATCACAATTCCTGAAAAAATTTCCAATCATCCCACAACACAAGCAATACGTGGATAGTGATTCATACTTAAGCGGCAATACCAATTTATTTCCTTGTACTCTGATAGTCAAGGCACAGTTTAAGTGTTTGGTAATATCAATCAGAATCTTGAAATGGAGAAATTTACCGAACAATCCTTATGTGGAGAGGTCCAGTATTTCGGGCTCACCCAGTTGACGAGCTAGGGTTTGTGCTCAATTTTGGTTCATGCATGCAACCGGCTGTTCATCCACGTCTAGTTTGCGTATCGCAAAAAGTCCCTTGTCATAGTGCCATGGTTGGTTCGCCAACAACTTTTCCCTACCCTTCTCGTCTTCAAAACAAAATAAAAATAGGTCTTCCCCCTATTTCCGTGCTATGATTGGCATTTTGGTTTTTCACGCCATTTTCATGACTTCAAAAAACTAAAACGATTTCTAGGATTTACCTAGTATATAGTTTTCCTACCAAACAGAAATCCTTTTGTACCGTATGACTGGAATCGATTGTGTGAAAATCATTTAAATCCACAACTTCTTCCTCCCTTTCAGTTAAATCCTCCATAATATATGTTATCTCAGATTTGATGGGATCGAGAAGTCATTAGTGAAACATGTGAAGTAAAACAAAAGAATCGTGCCTCCGCTAACAAAACCCTATCCAGATCAAAGTGAAGTGTGAGGCTTCGTCACGCGGTAGTGGCACACCGCAACCAAAAGTAAAACTGGGAAGAAAAAACAAGGAAGAAACGAGGACAAAAAGAGAAAACAACAGTTAGAGAAACAAAAAAACGACAGACCAAACAAACAAGACTAAAAACTATGGATCATATCGAAAAGAAGAAGCCAACGAGAGAAACGGTGGTGAGATTTTTGTGGGAAGAAACGGCGATGGAAAGCCGGACTCCAAGAAAACCCTAACAGAAGCCCTAAAGGACAACAACGACTCCTTCAAGAGGAGAACTCTGTCTATAAAATTAGGCTTTATATACTTTATCCTGAAAAATGGAACAAAAACATATACATAGATCTTCTTTGTGAAATTCATGTTAAGGAAATTTCTAAACTGGGATACTGTTCGAATCATCATGTCTGAATCAATTTTTTGAAAGGCGAAAATCTTCATAGTAGAATGTGCGAGATTGTTAAGGCTAATATATAAGAATGTATCAATTGCATGCAATATTAAAAGTAAAAAGAATTACATGTAATTAACTGAAAAGTATTAAATATTTAAGTGAAAAATACATTGAACTCAAATGTGTTACGTTTTTATGTGAAAAGTATCACTTATTATTAAAATTAATATTATTTTTACTCTGAAAAGTATACGTTTCAAAGGAACAAAAATGATCATTTACTTGCAATGTTATATAAATATTTTTCAAAAGTATCACTTTTTATTTAAAAACATATCACTTTTTCTCTAAAAAGTATATGTTTCAAAGTAACAAATTGCATTAGTAGCTCTACTTGACGCAGTATCACGTTTTAGTTAAAAAAATATCACTTTTACTTTGAAAAATATACATTTTTAAAATAATAAAACTGATTATTTACTTGCAAAGTTATATACATCATTGTTCAAAAGTATCACTTTTTATTAAAGAAAGTATCATTTTTATTCTAAAAAGTATATGTTTCCAAAGTAACAAAATTACATTAGTAGTTCTCCCAACATAGTATCTCTCTAAACTCGAAAGGTACCATTTTTTATTAAAAAATATCATTTTTATTCTACAAAGTATACATTTTTCAAGATAATAAAACTGATTAACTGTTTACAACTTTGTTTAATAGTATCACATTTTATTAGAAAATGTATCATTTTTACTCTAAAAAGTTTATGTTTCCAAAATAATAAAAAGAGCAATAGTAGTTTCCCTGAAATGTATTAGTTTTTTCCTTTAAAAAATACTAGTAAAACCCTGAAAAGTTTTAGTTTTTTCCATTCAAAAACTGAATATTTGTTTATATGACATAATTATCAGAAGATCTCGAAATAAATGTCCATTTATTGGGTTGGAGTCTTGTGAGTTCCAATTTGAAAGAAATTGGAGGTGGAGAAACCCTAGGTCTTTTTTTTTACAGAAATGGTGAAACCCAAGGTCTTGAAGAAATAAACAATTATCTTCATCTTTAGATGATAAGAACCTGAAATTCATGGCTGAGGCTGAAGTTCCAAAAGCAACACTTAGCAATGATTTGAAAAGTTAAGGGTTAGAAGAAAGAGGAAAAGAAGGAGGAGCGAGTACTGAGAGTGGTGAGGAAGAAGAAGAAGAAGAAGAAGAGAGAGAGAGAGAGAGAATTTAATGAAATTTCTGATTTTCTTTTATGGTTTATTAACATATCATGTAGCAGATCAAAGTAGTGAGATCCGTCTACGCAGGGCCGTTCCTATAATTTAAGAGGTCTTGTGCAAAACGAAAAGGGGGCCCTTTATATTCATATAAAAAAGTAAAATAAAAATAACAAATAAAGTAATGAGCATATATTTCCATTTTGACGTTTCAACTACAAAAAGGAGACACTTTAATATCATTACATCAGATATTTAAAAGAGAAAAACTATCAATACATTAGCCATTGAAAATCGATCTCCTTGCATTTTTATCTGCAAAATCATCAATCATTCTTTTCTTACGTTTATCATGTCCAAATGGATATTTCCGAGGGGGCATTTGTGATTTTCTATTGAAATTAAAAAAAATTATTGTAAAGTATTAAATGCAAGTCCAAAAATTACATAGGTTACATTTTACCCATAAAAAAATCTTAATAAAATAGAAGACATTGAGAATATAATGAAAATTGAAATCATAAACGAAATAGAATAAGCATTGATATAATAAATATTAATGGAGCAAAAATGTGAAGCCCCGATTTTTCCGAACATATAATTGATTCTTATTGTCGTCTATGTATTTGATCGACTATTTTACCGCGTCACTTTGACGGGTAATTATCATTAATATATATATTTTGTATTTTATTTCATTTTATTTATTACTTGTGATCATGATCACTATTAATTTTGTTTTGCATTTATGATCACTTAATTGATCATTATTACTATTTTTGTATTTATTAGTCACCTTAGAATTTTAAGAGACTATTTATTTTATAGACCTTTACCTTATAGAATTAAGATTTTTATTTAGTATAAGTGATCATGAGACTTATAAGTGATCAAGGTGGAGATTGATATATTTCATCTATTATCATCAAATTTGGGGCAAAAAAAATATGGAAATACCCTAAATACCCCTATAGTGGACGACCAAAATGGAATTTTTGGTGTAGAAATATCTTCCAACTCTTGTACACATACACCTTATGTTATTCATCTTGTGTATAATTACACCATTAAATCAAACATTATACACATCATCTTATACTACAATTTTATATCATTAAATCTCCCAACATTCCCCACTATCTCCAACATTCCCCTCTTTCCTCTCAAATTCCATTCAAACCCATTCCTTGCCCATACCTTTGACTCTCCTTTTGTCTTCATGCAAGAGACAAATTGTAAGACACCAAACTTGATCCCTCTCTCTCAATTTTCAGCCATTAGGCCTAGTTTTATCAAAACAAATTCATTTTTATCCAACACATTCATCATTCAACCATTTTCTCCAACTTCTCTCTAAAATCCCCAACATCTCTCTAAGCATATATTCATCCATTTCTTCATATCTTCAAACACTTTCTTCATATCTTCAAACACTTCTTCATATCTTCAAACACCAATTCTTCATATATTCAAACCTTCAAGAACCATTTTTTCACATCTTCAAATCTTCAAACACTAGTTCTTCACATCTTCAAGCGTACCTTCATACCTTCAAGAACATCTTCTTAATATCATCAAACACTCCTTCTTTCTTCAAACATCTAAACAAAAACAAACATTCTTCCTACTTAAATCAAAAAATTCGAACCCCTCTATCTCTAAGGTACTTAGAAGACCACTTGAAGACATGCATGCATGGTGATCAATTTAGAAGACTTGAAGAGTAATTTTTAGAGAAATTGGACTACAAGGGGATGACCTTAGGTGATTTTGGAATTGAACCAAAATTTCCAAATTTAAAGCTTCAACTAGTCTCCAATCACTTACTACACAAGGGGCTGACCTAAGTGACCTCATCCAAAGTTGTGAAATTTTCCCTTTTTATTTCACAGCTTTCCATTTTAAGGTGGGTGGAAAAATACTTTCCAAATTCTAGGTGTTTTTATTAAAATGCATGTAGAATTTTGACCATGATCCCTCGAGATATATAATCTATGTATTGCATGTCAATTTTATGTATCAAATCATGAAAATTCTCAAGAGTTGCTCAAAATTGCTATTTATTGAATTTTAGATGCATGCATGTACAATTTAATGTTCTATTTGATGAATTCTTGTATGAATTGGGCATGCATGTGTATGATCTATGAAATCCATGTTTTGGATGACTTATAACCTGGACAAGTCGAGCATAATTGATTAAATTCCAATTTTGGACTTCAAAATGCAAAAATAGAAAATTGGTGGACTAAATTGCAAGAAAATAAAAGTTAAAGGACCCCTCTGCAAATTTCGATTTTTAGGACTGTACTCAGGTTCAAAAATGACTTTTGCACATTTTAATAAAGTTTTAAGATAATCAAAATCAACCTTTAAAGCCCAAGGACTAAATTGTAAAATTTTGAAAGTTTAAGGGCTACTTTGCAAATTTTGAAACTATACCAGACCTTAACTTTAAAATTTGAAATTTTTACTCTTAAGGTACTGGAAATGACAAATTTTAAATGTATTCCAAAAATCCAAGTGTTTAAGGCTTGGAAAATAATTTTACTAAAATTGAGGGACTAAAGTGTAAAAGATTAAACTTGAGGACCCAAATGAAATTTCCAGGTCTTATTCAGCCCATGCACCTGGAAATACTAACTTAACTGTAACTTAATTATATTTTAGACCCAAGGTTCAAATTGCATAATAATTGGACCCCTAAAAGCCTTAAAGGCAATTATTTCAAAATGGGACAAAAATGATATTTTCAAACGTTAAAGGACCTACAGTTATTTATTTTAAAACATGCTTTTTTCCCAATATCCCACTAACCTTAGTGACATTTTTCAACTGGAATCACATTAAAAGACCTTCCGCTTTGTGAGTTCCGATTATTTTAAACTTAAGGTCTGAAATGGCAATTTTTACAAATTTGCGGCAAATGTGAGAATTTTATAAAAACCCGACCTCGAAACTTTAAAAACCTGAATCTCTGAATAATTTGGAGAATTTAGGAACTGACCTCATAATTTTTCAAGGTCGGGATATTTATTTATTTAATTTTTAACCCCAAAGGTTTTGGTTTTTACAAAATGGGGGCTAAATTGTAAATTTTCTTTTATAAAGGACCTAACTCAAATTATTTTCTCTTTTATTAAAATAGCCCTGGACCCTCTGACTTGGAGATTTAATTAAAGTATTTTATTTTCTCAAAAACCCCTTGACTTATCGGACCGCTTTGACCGATTAATACCCGATCGCGGGGCGACTTCCTCATCTTGCGATTTTGAATCTATAACGGGACTTATGTTCCACCTAATCTTTCAAGATATCGAAGATTTCTTATCCTTCCGATAACCATCTTCATCCAAATAACTCCACCAACGCCATATTGCTACTCGTGAATTTTCAAAAAATTCTGAAAGCTTCGTCGAATCAATCATACTCATTGCTGGTTGGTATGTCTGTACATGTATTTACTTTACTGCCTGAGTCAACTTTGTGTGTCCAGCTCACAGTCGGAATAGATACATCGAGGATGGAACCGGGCAGCTCGGCTGCTATTCCACTCTTCCGGCCCCATCGTCCTAATCCCGCAACTGAGGGACGGAGTGTCCAAGGGAAGCGGGTCGTAGTGCTTGAGGTATAATCATGATTATGACAGATCCGAGCCTTGCAAGCTCCACTGTGGATTTTGTCTTTGCCTATGGAGCGATAAGGTGACCGGTCTTGGACCATCTTGCCTGGGGAGTTACAAGGAAGAACGAAGGAATCGCTGTCTGATCCACACGATTCCGGAGTTATCGGACCCATTTGGTTGGTGCTACAAATCCGTACGCAACCGCTACTTGTTTTGCATTGGTTGGCGCTACAAATCCATACGCAACCATTATTTGCCTTGCATGGGATTGGCGTTACATTTCCGTATGCAATGCTACCTTTCTTGACTGAATCACATAGTGTATGTGTGACCATGAACTGTTTTCTTGAACTGTATAAGTATATTACTTAAATATATTTATCACGACGCTTGTGGACTGTGTGTGAATTCATGCATCATACTCACGCCTTTTCATATAACTGTTTTCTCACATTAACTATATATATTGCCACACTTGCACACGATCACCCCATCCACTGAGATTTCTGTCTCATCCCCACCTGTTTTCTAACCTTAGATGAGGACTTCGTTGAAGATGCTGAACCGGCCACGAATTGAGCCCTTGTACTCCACTTGTTGGATTTACTATCTTTTGTTGTTGATGTCGTCGGACTTGTTACTATTATTTGTTGTTGGACTTACTACTTCTTGTTGTTGTCGTTGGACTCTTTTCTTGTGTTTGTTGTTGGACTCTTGTATTCCTTTTCATTCCGGTTTGTAACTGAAGGGCGTAGGACCCTTTGACGCTTAAGTTGTTATCTTTAGATCATATCGGGGATGTAATTTGGATTATGGATATTATGGACTGCAAGTTGTAATGTGTTTCTTTATTTCCACTGCTATTTAGACTCTGTTCCATTGGGTTTTGATGATATTCGTCTAGAATGTTTTGTTTACTTGTATTTAAGTTGTGGATCGTCGTCGCGTCCCGTTTGGGGCGTGACAGTTAGAGTGGTATCAGAGCTCGGCTAGTAAGATGGAAACTTACACCAAGCTGACCCAGGATAGGACCCTCGGTCTGTGCTTTGGGTAGTACCGCGACTTGACCAATTAAGTGTGAAATCGATTTCAAATTGGCATAGAACCACCTTATTGATGCTTGAACTAAGTTAGAACGCATATTTTAAGATTTCATAGTCATACTTGTTTTGACTTAGTTGATTTTTGACTGATTTCCCTTATTCATTCCTTCCTTATTCTCTTCTTATCTTTCCTCTACCTTTGACTGATCCGCCTTAGTTTTGTTTGATTCACTGGCACCGGGAGATTTATCGCGTGACCTCAGAGCTAGCCGAGGAGCGCCAACGTAATAGGGACCTGACTTAGCGCTTGGCGAGGAGCCAAGAAGAGAAGAGCGAGCTGACCGTTGTCATCAAGGACCGCGATAACACCATAAGAGCGCGGGAGGACCAGATATAGAGTATCGAGGAGCGCCTGGATAACATGCAAGAGAAGATGAAGAGGGCAAGTGACGGTCGCCAGAAATGGGAGATTGACGCCCGCCTATCCCGTGACACCGTCGAGCGCTTGGAGGAGACCCTCATCAAGCCGATGATAGTCATAGAGGACCTTACACAGGCCCTAGCTCAGAGAGACGCCGCACTAGAGGCTACTTTGGCAGCTAATGCTCAGCCATTGCCACTGCCCAAGGTGGAGCCCGTACTTGACGCCGAGGAGGAACACGAGGAGGATCCCGAGGAGGATCCTAAGGAGGATCTAGTCGACATTGGAGAGCCGGAGGCACTTGAGGCTGCTCCACTCGATGAGGCTCAGGGATTCGAGCAGTGGTTGGACTTCGTGGATTGGCCCGAGGTCGAGGCGCCACCTCACCGACCGGCCACGATTATGGACATAGGCTGCGGCGGCGATGATGGCGATCTCACTGATTAGTTAGCTGATTGTCAGTTTGTACTTCTGTTGTTGTTGTCGTGTATTCCAGTGTTGTACCTTACCTTTATTGTACTAGATTCTGTTGTATTTTGGTTCCGATGTATCTGACTTAGTATTTCTGCTGTTGTACTATGGGTGTATTCAAGTTTTATATTAATGGATATGCCTTTTGCTATTTATTCACTACCTGTATTTTTTGTTTCTTTCCCTGCGATATCACTTGCTTTACGCGAATAATTATTGTATTCATTTACTCGTGAATCACAACTAACGCTTCAAGATACAGAATGGCCGAACATCGAGGACGTGAGAGACCTCGTCGCGTTCCACAAGGGGATGATGATGTACCCAGGGATCGGGTACCCTCTCCTGAATTACCACCGCCTCCTCCACCTACTGCAGGAGACAATTTGACTGCACAAGCCTTACAGCAAATTCTGGTTTTTATGAGGTAACAGGCAGAGCCTCAACCCCGTGCTCCCGAACCCGCCAGAGAGGCGAACGATCGCACGTTGGAGTGATTTTTGCGGTTCGACCCACCAGCCTTCTTCGGAGAACTGGACGATTTGAAGGCAGAAGAATGGGTAGAGAAATTGGAGAATATCTTCAATGCTCTCCAATACTCAGAAGAGCAGAAAGTCACACTCGCCGTATTTCGTCTGGAATCGGCTGCTAGAGACTGGTGGAGGGCAGTTGAAAGGAGATGGGAACAGGACCGGGTAGTTAGAACATGGGGAAATTTCTTGGCTGAGTTCAAGGGAACCTGACTATAGCTCAGTACGAGTCCGAATTTCTTCGATTGTCCAAGTATGCTCTAGGGACAATCAGTACCGAAGAGGATAAGCTTTACAAGTTCACTCGAGGATTGAAACTGGAACTTCCGAAATAGCTGTTGACTGTTGAACTGACAACCTACTCAGCCGCGGTAAAGGCAGCTCTCCGCATTGAATCGGGACTGAACCGTATTGGTCAGATTCAGCAGAATAGGCCATCGAACAGTCTTAAGAGGACAGCTGTGGGATAGCCATCTAAACCGCCTGCTAAGTTTCAGAAGGGACCAGTTAATAAAACAGACAAGGGAAAGAGACCAGTGCAAGGAAAGCCGGGTCAAGTGTGTGCAAATTGCCAGAAATCGGGACATACTGCTAACGACTGTTGGCGTAAACAAGGAAGGTGTTTGCGCTGTGGTAGTAATCAGCACCAGCTGCAAGATTGCCTGAAGTACGATGACCGAACCAAACAGACGCAGCCGCATAAGCCGAGAAATGGCCAGGGTAATCGGGCAAGGATGCCCGCTCGAGCATTTGCACTAGCCAGACAGGAGGCTCCGGAGGCAACAGATGTGGTGGAAGGTACGCTTCTAGTATCTAACCACTACGCTAAAATATTGTTCGACCCTGGATCAACGCATTCATTTATTGCACCGCATTTTGTACACAAACTGCATACATGCATGGAACATATGCCTATATGCTTAGAAGTGTCAACTCCTATGGGTGGAAGTCAGATAACAAATATTATCTATAATGCATGCGAAGTTAAGATTGCTGAGATAAACTTTCCTGCCGATTTAATCCTATTACCTATCTCCGAATACGACGTGATATTGGGGATGAATTGGTTATCTGCATACCATGCACAAATGGACTGCCATAACAAGTCCATTAAGCTATGTGAACCCGGAAAACCCGAAGTGGAGATTTCGGGAAGGGCACGAGTTAAGATTGCCCCAATCATTTCAAAGCAATGAAAGCGGAGAGAGATCACTAGAGGGCTCGGGGTACTTGGCGTTTGTAATTAACAAACCCAACGCGTTGAGACACAAATCAACCAAAGTACTGAAGTGTCGAATATACGGATGTATTTCCACAAGAACTCACCACTGTCCCCTCCGGATAGGGAAGTCGAGTTCACTATCGAGGTGTTACCGAGGCGCCGATTGCGCGTAACACCGTATAGAATGACTCCTCTTGAGTTGCAAGAGTTGAAGACGCAATTACAGAAGCTGATGGATGTGGGATTTATCCGACCGAGTACGTCTCCGTGGGGAGCACATGTACTGTTTGTCAAGAAGAAGGATGGCACATTAAGACTGTGTATAGATTATCGCGGTCTTAATAGCGTGACCATCAAGAACAAATATCCCCTCCCGAGAATAGACGAATTGTTTGATCAACTTCAAGTAGCGATGGTGTACTCGAAGATTAACAACAAGGATATTACCAACTGAAGATCCGCGAAGAAGACATTTCCAAAATTGCATTTCAAACTCCATATGGACACTACGAGTTTGTAATGATGCCTTTCGGTCTGACGAACGCACCGACCGCATTATGGACCTGATGCATTGAGTCTTTCAACCTTATTTGGATCAATTCGTAGTGATATTCATTAATGACATACTCGTATACTCTAAGTCTAGAGAAGAGCATGAACGTCATCTGAAAATCGTTTTGGAGATACTACGAGAGCATAAGTTGTATGCCAAATTCAGCAAGTGTGAATTTTGGCTTAGTGAAGTCGCATTCTTGGGACACATAGTATCCGACAAAGGGATCGCAGTAGATCCTTTGAAGGTACAGACAGTGGTTGAATGGAAACAACCTGAGTCTGTAATGGAGATCAAGAGTTTCCTAGGACTAGCTGGATATTATCGAAGATTTATCCAGGACTTCTCCAAGATAGCCGGACCGCTCACTCGACTAACCCAGAAGCAAGTCAAGTTTGAGTGGAATGACAAGTGCAAGGCTAGTTTCCAAGAGTTGAAGAAACGACTTACTACAACTTCAGTCTTAGCTCTTCCAAAGGGAACAGAAAACTTTGTCGTCTACAGTGAGGCATCAAAGGAAGGACTAGGAGCAGTGCTCATGCAGGAAGGAAAGGTCATCGCTTATGCATCACGAAAGCTCAAGCCGTATCAAGCCAATTATCCAACGCATGACTTGGAATTGGCTGCGATAGTGTTCGCGTTAAAGAAATGGAGACACTATCTATACGGAGAAACATTCACGGTTTTCACAGATCATAAGAGCTTGAAGTATCTATTCTCCAAGAAAGATCTCAATCTGAGGCAACGGAGATGGATGGAGTTGATTGAGGACTAATACTTTGATATTCAATACCATCCCGGAAAAGCTAACGTCATAGCAGACGCTTTAAGCAGAAAGGTGAGCTTAGCCAGGCTTATGATTCGAGAGTGGGAATCATTGGAAGAGCTGAGCAATTGGAATCTGACAAGAACCAATACTCAGATTTCATGTGCTAACATTTCGGTTAAACCCGATCTGCTGAATTAGATCAAAGAAGCACAAGGGAAAGATGCACATCTTCAAAAACTGAAGGAGAAGATACTTAAAGGAGAGAGATCAGAATTCTCGGTACACGAAGATGGGGTTATCAGATTTCGGAATCGAGTTTGTGTACCGAGTGATGAACAGATTAGGAATAGAATCCTAGCAGAGGCACACCGTTCGAAATACACTATACATCCTGGAGGAAACAAGATGTATATGGATTTGAAATGGAGTTATTGGAGGGTAAACGTGAAGAACTAGGTAGCGGAATTCGTTGCGAGATGTTTGACTTGTGAACGAGTAAAAGCAGAACACCAACGACCATCTGGTTTACTACAACCGTTGAGAATTCCCGAGTGGAAATGGGAACACATAACGATGGACTTCATGACGGATCTACCAAGGACCAGAGGATGCCATGATGCTATTTGGATAGTTGTAGACCGACTCACGAAATCTACACACTTTTTACCCATCAAGAAAACTAATAGCTTGCAGAAACTTGCACAGAGTTATATCCGAGAGATCATTCGACTGCATGGAGTACATGTTGACATAGTATCAGACAGAGACCCGAGGTTTGTCTCCAGATTTTGGAAGTGCTTGCACGAGGAATTGGGTACCTTGCTAAGTTTCAGCACGGCAGCACATCCACAAACTCATGGACAGTTTGAGCGAACGATTCAAACCCTGGAAGATATGTTGCGAGCTTGCACATTGGATTTCCAAGGAAGTTGGGATTCGCACTTACCATTAGCCGAGTTCGCCTACAATAACAGCTATCATGCCACGATTGGGATGGCACCCTACGAGGCATTATATGGGCGAAAATGTAGATCCCACTACCTTTGGGAGATTGATGACCAATGGACTCCGAAAGAGAAACAAAAGTCGCCCTCGATTCCAAAGATCGACTTAGTTCAAGAAGCCATGGATAAGGTCAAGCTGATCAAGGAACGGATTCGCACAGCTCAGAGCCGCCAAAAGAGTTACGCGGACAAGAGAAGAAAGGATTTGGAATTTGAAGTCGGAGATGAAGTATTTCTCAGACTCTCACCACAGAAAGGATTGATCAATCTGAAGAAAGGAGGCAAGTTGAGTCCGAGATATGTTGGACCTTACAAGATTCTACAGAGGATCTGGAAGTTAGCCTACCAACTCGAGTTACCAGCACCATATGCGGGAAAGCACGATGTATTCCACGTATCGAGATTGAAGAAGTATTAGCCAGATCCCGAACATATCATCACTCATGATACTCCTCCTCTAATGGAATATTTATCCTACACCGAGAGGCCGATCCGGATCATTGATCAGCAGATACGACAGTTGCGTAAGAGGGAAATTCCGATGGTTAAAGTGGTGTGGCAGAACCACAACCGAGACGAAGACGCAACGTAGGAGAAAGAAGAAGACATGAGGAATAAATATCCAGAACTATTCTGAAGAGAATTTGGGGACCAAATTCTTTTAAGGAAGGGAGGGTGTGAAGCCCCGATTTTTCCAAACATATAATTGATTCTTATTGTCGTCTATGTATTTGATCGACTATTTAGACTCTGTTCCATTGGGTTTTGATGATATTCGTCTAGAATGTTTGGTTTACTTGTATTTAAGTTGTGGATCGTCGTCGCGTCCCGTTTGGGGCGTGACAAAAAATAAGAACTAAAGATAAATAATTCTCAATTTTTACCAAAAAGATATTTTGCTTGAGATTATGGTGTTTTTCCACTATTCTTTGCTTTTCTATAATGATGATTCTAAGAATTTTTTTTACTTGCTATTTCATCATCTCCTTTTTCCTATTTTTCGCTGGAAGATTTTTACTTCCCTAAATGAAACTGATTCTGCCCCTACTTAGGTATGAAAGAATTGAAGGGTCTAATTCTTATAACAATGCAGTGAAGTGAAATGTGTTGCCAACACTTTAGATAACACAACGGAAGTCTTGTAACTTGGAAACACAAACCATAACAAAAATGGAAAGACGGATATTAAAATAAACACAAGAAGTTTCAAAATTATGTACAAGTATAAAAATACTTGTACGATGTCATTAGGACAAAAACCCTTATATGAAATATTATTACAAAACACAAAAATACAAAAACCAACAATTCTAAAAGATATACTCCCTTTTAAGTCTTGTAAAGTAAGCAATTGTGATAATCCATTTTTTTATTTGATTAGAGATTAGTACAGATGTTATGTTAGGGGTTAGTTAGGGGTTAGTTTAGGGAGTGAGTTTAGGGGTTATTTTATATTATTTAGGGGTTAATATTAATTACTATAAATATGAATAATTTCATACTCAAGTTCTAGACCAAATTTCAAATAATTATAAGGTATGATATTTTTCTACTTATTATTCAAGTTTCCTATGTATATGTGTGTGTGTATATATATATATAATTCTCAATTCACGAGCTTCTTTCAATATTTATTTTTACAAATTATTTCATTAATTAGTACGATTTATTAAAATCATATATTAATTATATAATTTTATTTAATGTAGAAAACGAAGGGGTCGAGGACTAGGACTTTTATTGTTCATTTTTTACATCGAATATCTGCAATTATTAAGGTAGGGATTTTTATATTATTTGTCTTTATTTAATGTTCCATGATTATACTTCATTGATTGCAATATATGTCAAGAGAAAATAAATTCATATAAGCTAGGGGCCATGAAAGAATCTGGGATCAAATATATGTTCGGGGTGAACCCGCAATGTTATATGCAGTAACTGGCCAGTCAGAGAAAAAAGATGAAATTAATGAATTTATTGTTGTAATTATATGAATGTTTTTCATGCTATATTAAATATTGACAGATATATATACCTACAGAGCAAGATGAAGCTCACCCCTATTATTATCATGACTTTCAGGTTGAGAAATCCGGCTGAAGATGTGATGTTGTGGATGGTGGAATAAATCATGCTATATTTATATTTTAAATAATTATGATCGCACTAAATTTTAGATTTATGTCTTTAATTTTTTCGGTTTATGCTTGGAACAATTGTTGTATATTTAATTTGGACGATGTAATATTATTATTATTATTATTATTATTATTATTATTAAATTTTTCCCTTAAGAATTAAAATTTCTCAATCAACTTTTTGATAATTATTGGGATTACTTTAATTTATAAACTTGTGTTTTCTTAATAATATTTTTAGTTACAACTGGTATCATAGCAGGTCTACGTTTCTGTAGGCTTGTTAAAAAAGTTAAAAATTAAAATGTACAGTTTTTTCTTTAAAAAAAATAATAAAAGTCAAACTTTGTATAAGATAAAATGGTATAATAACATCTACCTCCATCATATCTTGTCGGTCTCCTCTAGGTATGAGAATTATAAATGCAAGTTACATTATACAATTATACCAGTATGGTCATTTATGTCATGATTTATTCCATGTTATTATATTCTGCTTTAGTAACATAATACCAATTTATATGTTAGATGAATAGAAATCTTGTATTTCTTTTAAAACAAATATGTAAAAAATGACTTATTGTTGCAAATGCACATATATATAGATGGCAGGAACTCGCACTCGTCACACTGCATGAAAGAACAATAATAATAATAATAACTGGGGTCCGAACCATCCCATTAACCGACTCAGTCATTATTTCAACTATGAAATTGAGGAGGAGGATAACATTGGAGAATATATATAGTTAAAATTCACCAATTGTGGTATAATGTGAGAAATATCATCGGCGCTCCAAACGAACGCGCTGCCTCTCGTAGAGTGATTGATAGCTTACCCTTGTTTTGGAGCGTCAAGGCTGAAAAGCTTTATGCCTCATTATTGAAGTATGACGGGCATGACGACCGACCCAAAATCAAGTACGGGACATTTACTGCCAGGTTATATGGTATGTAGATTGAGTTTTTGAACAATGAGGCTATGGAAGAAGATGAGGAACCGGATAGAAACCTGGAAAAAGACCCAGAAGAAGATCCAGAAGAAGATTCGGAGGAAGATCCGGAGGAAGATTAAGACAGGATTAGTAGAGATAGATGGGTGGATGTATTGCAATAATTTATATTCAAATCCTTATTATATATAAAGCTTAGTTGTCCTTTAGTTGATACTAATTTATTTGACCATTATATTATGATATTTAGATTTTAAGTTAGATATTTCATGCAAAATCCATTAATAATTTTGTATAAATAATAATAATAATATATTACGTATGCCCTTAGGAATATGGCTCCCCGTCGTTTAAATCAAGTCAACGGTGAGAACTCCACTAACACAAAAATCAAACCACTGCTACTGCTGGAGATATATTTGCCGAGTTCCTCAGAGGTGTGTAGAACAACGGGGACAACAACCATAACACTGCACGAGTCGTGGAACAATTCCGCCACTATCATCCACCCACATTCAATGGACGTGATGGCCCGACAACAGTAGAAGAATGGTTTCGATCGCTAGAGAGAATTTTTTGACTTATTGGCTGCACAGATGAACAGAGTGTCGTACGTGCTGCCTTCCAACTCACTGAAGACGATGATCATTGGTGGGAAGGGTATTGGAGGACTAAGACCAAGGAAGAGCGAAATGCTTTAACATGGGATGAGTTCAAAGTGATAGTAATGGAAAAGTTTTTCCCACAATCATATCGAGACAAGAAGAAGACAAAATTCAATAACTTTAAACAAAGAAACACGATCATCACAGGTATGAGAGATTCAATCAATAAGTCGGTTTGCTCCACACCTAGTGGATACTTGATTTAAAAAGGCTCGAGATTCGAAGGGGACTTGAGCACAACTATCGGGAATACTATCTCGCTCAAGGAGATTTGGAATACTCGGTGATGGGTGAGAGGGGCTCATGAGGTGGAGGCAAGTTTCTTTATTGGGACGAGGACGAACAAAAGTTGGTTGTGTTGTCTAAGAAAAGAAAATGGAAATGGGCAAAACAAAATAAAAATAAAAATCAAAATAAACAAATAAATACTGATGGAAATGCGCATCCAACTACGCAAGCAGATAGGCCAACTTGCCCAAAATGCAAGAAGAATCATTTTGGAGAATGTGTAGCTGGACAAGGAAAATGCCTCAAGTGTAAGAAGTCAAGGCATGAAGTCTCTAATTGTCCTCTCTTGAAAGCTGAGCGGGAAAGAAAAGAACAAACATCTGGATTTAGAACTCGAATGTATGCTATGACTCAGGAAGAAGCTGATCAGAACCCGGGTATAATGTCAGGTATGCTAACCATCTCTGGAATACCTGCTCTTGTACTTTTCAACACTGGTGCCACACATTCATTTTTATCTACCAAATTTTATGCTATATTAGGACATAAGAATGCTAGAGTAAGTGAACCCCTTGAGGTTGGCTTGCCATCTGGAAATCCGATAACAACTGACTCAGTAAATAAGGATGTTGAAGTGAATATAGGGGGAAAATATCTTAAAGCTGATCTATACATAATTAAGATGAAGGATTTTGACGTAATCTTAGATATGAATTGGCTTAGTAGATATCAGGCAGACATTAAGTGTCACGAGAAAGAGATAATATTCAAACTTCCAGGAAATGATGAGATAAAATTTTATAGGATTAAGTCTAACGCAGTACAACGAGTGATATCGGCAATGAAGGCAAGAAAGATGTTGAAAAAGAAAAATTATCAAGAATATCTAGTGAGTTTAGTAGATACCTCGACAGCCAAAGTAACACCTAATAACGTACCAATTGTGCATGAATTTTTGGATGTATTCCCAAAAGACTTGCCGGGAATTCCTCCAGATCGCCAGGTTGAATTTGGAATAGATTTGGAACCTAGGGTAGCACCTATATCTAAGGCACCCTGTAGGATGGCGCCAAAGGAATTACAAGAGTTAAAGTCGCAAATACAAGAACTTTCGGATTTGGAATTCATTAGACCTAGTGTATCACCGTGGTGAGCACCGGTTCTTTTTATAAAGAAAAAAGATGAGTCACTTAGAATGTGTATCGATTATAGAGAACCTAATCGACTCACTGTGAAGAACAAGTACCCGCTACCAAGGATTAAAGACTTGCTCGATCAACTGAGAGGTGCCAACACTTTCTCTAAGATTGACTTGAGATCCGGATATCATCAATTAAAAATTAAAGAGAGTGATATTCCGAAAATGGCATTTGGAACCCGATATGGACAATATGAGTTTGTAGTAATGCCATTTGGGTTAAGTAATGCGCCAACAGTATTCATGGACTTGATGAATAGAGTGTTTCATCTGTATGTAGACCAATTTGTCATAGTCTTTATAGATGATATACTTGTATATTCAAAGAATAGAGAGCAACATACGGAGCACTTAAGAATAGTGCTAGAAACACTTCGCAAGGAAACGTTATATGTGAAATTCAAGAAATGCGAGTTTTGGCTAGATCGAGTGATATTTCTTGGACATCACTGCTAAAAGAATTGAATTGGACCCGGTTAAAGTTGAAGCGATCAACGAATGGAGTGCACCTACGAATGCTAATGAAGTTCGCAGTTTTCTAGGTTTGCCAGGCTATTATCGAAGATTTATTGACGGATTCTCAAAGATAGTTGCGCCTATGACTCGACTGACAAGAAAAGTGGAGAAGTTCCAATGGAATGAGAAATACGAAGAAAGCTTTCAGGAGTTGAAACGAAGGCTAACTTCTGCATCAATATTAACAATTCTTGGCCCTACTAAAGATTTTGTTATTTATAGTGATGCATCAAAACAAGGCTTGGGATGTGTGCTAATGCAACATGGTGAAACGGTTTCCTACGCCTCAAGACAACTAAAGCCACATGAGTTAAATTATCCTACTCATGACCTAGAGTTAGCTGATGTAATGCATGCATTAAAGATCTAACGCCATTACCTATATGGAGGGAAATGTGAAATCTTCATCGACCACAAAAGATTGAAATATTTGTTTACTCAAAAAGAGCTAAACATGAGGCAAAAAAGGTGGTTGAAATTGGTGAATGACTATGATTGCACTATTAGCTATCATCCGGGTAAAGCTAATGTTGCAGCCGATGCATTAAGTCGTAAAACAAAAGGAGAAATGTCAAGTTTGATATCTGAGCAAGAACATCTTGTGAGAGAATTAACCAAGATGAGAATTGAAGTAGTGGTGCCACCCAAAAGCACAGAGATAGTACTAGCATCTTTGGTGGTGCAACCTACTCTGAGAGAGAAGATAAAAGAAGCTCAACCTCGAGATAAATTTTTGAGCAAAATGAAAGAAAAAGCTCGTGAAGGAAATGTAAAAGGATTTGTTATAGCAAATGATGGTACTTTGACTTATGAAGAGAGATTATGCGTTCCTAAAGAAGAAAGGCTTAGAAAAGAAATTCTCAAAGAAGGTCATTGTACGCCGTACACAGCTCACCCTAGAGGTACAAAAATGTATCGAGATTTAAGAGAAGTATTTTGGTGGCGAAGTATGAAAAGAGATATTGGAACTTTTGTGGAAAAATGTTTCACTTGTCAGCAAGTTAAAGCCGAACACCAAAGACCATCTGGTTTTGCTCAAATCACTTGACATCCCAAAATGGAAATGGGAGCACATAACTATGGATTTTGTGGTAGCGCTTCCACCATCAATCAAGGGAAACAAGTCTGTTTGAGTTGTAGTAGATCGGTTAAGAAAGTCAGCTCATTTCTTACCCGTTAAGATGACGTTCAGTATGGAGCGATATGCACAAATTTATATTGAGGAGATAGTGAGACTTCATGGAGTTCCTATGTCAATTGTTTCAGACAGAGATATGCGTTTTACTTCTAAGTTTTGGAAGAGTCTATAAAGTGCCTTGGGAACAAAGCTAAACTTTAGTACGGCTTATCATCCGCAAACAGATGGGAAGTCAGAAAGAACTATATAAATATTGGAAGATATGTTTAGAGCATGTGTGCTCGGCTTATGAAGTAATTGGGAAATATTATTACCCTTGGTAGAATTCGCTTATAACAACAGTTATCAAGCGACCATTAGGATGGCTCCATACGAAGTGTTGTACGGAAGAAACTGTAGATCACCATTATATTGGAGCGAAGTTGGTGAAAGAAAACATTTGGGGCCTGAATTAATTCGACAAACTGTTGAGAAGATAGCTATAGTACAAGATCGAATCAAGATGGCTCAAGATAGACAAAAGTCAAATGCTGATAGACGGAGAAAACATATACAGTTTGATGAACGAGAAAAAATATTTTTGAAAGTAGCTCCTATCAAAGGTGTTATTCGATTTGGTGAAAAGGGAAAGTTGAAACCAAGATATATCGGACCATTTGAAATTCATACACGAGTTGGAGATTTAGCTTATCAGCTAGCATTACCACCGAGTCTATCAAGTGTGCACAATGTTTTTCCCGTCTCTATGCTAAGAAAGCACGTTCACGATCCAAGTCACATCGTGAATTATAAGGATCTGACAATCAACAATGACTTAACTTATGAGGAAGCACTAGAAGTTGTTTTGGAACGCAAGATTCACCATTTGAGAAATAAAGATATTGCTCTTATCAAAGTACAGTGGAGACGTCATGGCAAAAATGAAGCTACTTGGGAGCGTGAAGAAGAGATTCATGTCAAGTACCCAAATTTTTCAATTCGAGGTAATATATCAAATTTCAAGGACGAAATTATAATTAAGGAGAGTAGAATCAATTTTTTTTATTTGATTAGAGGTTAGAATAGAGGTTATGTTAGGGGTTAGTTAGGGGTTAGTTTAGGGGTTATTTTAGAGTATTTAGGGGTTAATATTAATTACTATAAATATGTATAATTTCATACTCAATTTATACACCAAATTTCAAATAATTATAAGGTATGATATTTTTTTACTTATTATTCAAGTTTCCTATGTATATGTGTGTGTATATATATATATATATATTCTCAATTCACAAACTTCTTTCAATATTTATTTTTACAAATTATTTCATTAATTAGTACGATTTATTAAAATCACATATTAATTATAGAATTTTATTTAATGTAGAAAACGAAAGGGTCGAGGACTAGGATTTTTATTGTTCATTTTTCTACATCGACTGTCTGCGATTATTAAGGTATGAATTTTTATATTATTTGTCTTTATTTAATGTTCCATGATTATACTTCATTGATTGCAATATTTGTCAAGAGAAAATAAATTCATATAAGCTATGGGCCATGAAAAAGGGTCTGGGATCAAACGTATCTTGGGGTGAACCCGCAATGCTATATATCGAACGAATCGACGATCAAAGGAAAAAGATGAAATTAATGAATTTATTGTTGTAATTATGTGAATGCTTTTCTTGTTATATTAAATATTGACAGATATATCCCTACCGAGCGAGATTAAGCTCACCCTATTATTATCATGACTTTCGGGTTGAGAGATCCATTTGAAAATATGATGTTGTGGATGGTGGAATAAATCATGCTATATTTATATTTTAAATAATTATGATCGGACTTAATTTTAGATTTATGTTTTAATTTTTCCGATTTATGCTTGGAAGAATTGTTGGATATTTAATTAGGAAGATGTATTATTATTATTATTATTATTATTATTATTATTATTATTATATTTTTTTCCTTAAGAATTAAAAATTCTCAATCAACTTTTTGATATCTATTGAGATCACTTTAATATATAAATTTGTGTTTTTTTAATAATATTTTTAGAGTACTTTAATGTTATAAAATTGGGTCGTTACAACAATACTTCATCACAAACTGAGAAAGTCCTCCAACGCATACCCTATACACGCATCTAAAACTCGAGAAGAAGGCCAAAAGCCATTTGGGACCTCTTCCGGGGGAAATGTCTCATCAAAGCTTCTTAGTCATCAATGCGGTGAAGGTTATATACAAACATAGGCTCTCTCAAAATGAACAAACTAACAAATCTTGGGAAGATGATGCCTAAGATGTCAGCAACATTGTTGGCCACATTATCTTCCTGCAAACTTCTTGTGAGTAAAAAGAGTGTCTCTTTGATTTCTTCAATTTGATCTTACACTCTCATTCCGTGCGTTTTCTGCAGGAGTGATTTGCTTTAAATGGAGATGTTTATAACTTCTCCAAAGAGTAACATCCTCAAGCATAACCACCTGCACAAAATAAGGAAGTGGAAAACTGCCATCCACTACTTAATAACTTCTCACAAATTAGAAATAAAAACTAAAAATAACTCATGTAGAAAAAACTGAAAATTTAACTGTGTAATATTATCCAGAAATCTGAAAAATAAGAAATCTTATAATGTTTAGCTTTTTAGAAAATCAAACATTAACAAGGTAAAAACAAAATAGACGTATCTATGAAGGATCAAACACGCAACCTCAGGCATACAAGAGAAAGAAGAAAACACCGCGCCTAGGAGATCTTCTGTGAAAACCAGTATTATTTATTTTACTTTACGGTTTAACCCGTCCTAATTAGGTAAAATACGAAAACAGACTATGTAACTGTGAAGGCTTGAACACGCGACCTCAGGTATGCAAGGGAGAACACAAACCATTGTGCCCATGTGCTCTTTTATAAAAACTTGTATTCTTTATTTTACATATACATATATATTAAATCATTTAAAAAAATTGGGGTTTGGGGCCCTCGCCGGAGGGGGGTCCTGTGCGAGGCACCACCTTAGCCACCCTTAGGATGGCTTTGCGTCTACGAATGTGGATCCGTAAGATAGTTTTATGAGAGACCTACTCTACAGATAATATATTATTACAAAAAGAAATTGAAATTTGTATGCCTACGTAACAAGTAAAAAATAAAAAGGTTATTATACCCTTACAAAAATGTAAAAGTAACAATTGGCAAGTAACTATTAATATTTCTCATGACCACTATCAACTTCTCAAACGTAAACAATTGTTTTTGAAAATAATGACATAGAACGCAAAAATAAATATAGTTTCAATTTACATATTTTTGTAATAAAAAATCACTCAAACTAGTTAATGAAATATATTTCTATGGTTCTACCCATTTATTTTTCTAAAGGTTTGGCCGAATTACACCATTCAGGCCTAACCACTATGGGTGTGCATGGGATAGTCTGGCCCAGAAATTAATAAACCTCTAGAATCGTCTCGAAGTTCGGAGATTCTGAAAACAAATCTCCAGAACCGAACAAGAAAGAACAAATGTTTGTCCCAAACTGTACAAATTTTGGATGGTTCAGGATGAAGATGCGATTTTTGGAAATAAAACCATAAAGATGTAATAATGAAGGAAAAACAATCATTCAAAATGATCTCCATATATGGAAACAAATATAACAAGATGAATAAATGCAAACGACAAATTTCTTGATGATGAATGACAATAATTGTTAGTCCAAGTGACTACGAAAATCTAGAGAATGGGGTGAATAGATTTTTCCAAATTTTTAGATTTTTCTTCTTTTTTTCGAGTATGTGAGAACTTTCAAGAATGTAAGAGATAGTAGGAAAAATGAAGACAATGAACTATAGTGGTGCCACTCACCTAGAGCTTAATACACTACCACCCGATATGTCCGAATGGATTTTGAAAAAAAAAATAACTTTATTAATCGATACCAAATGATTACAACTCAATGAGAAGAGCACCTAACTCTTCTTACACCGCCAATCTTGAAAAGCATCAAACTTTTCAACACCTAGTCTAATCAGCAAAGTGTGTTCTCACCAAAAGAACACCTAACAAGTAACTATTATTTTGGATGATTTTTATCAATCAAGAATACTCCTCACATAAATATATACAACTTTGAAAGCTCAAGTGTAATCAATAAAGATAGCCTAATAAGCAAGATGCGAAAGTGCAATATTAGGCTATTACAACAAGAGTATGAAAATGAAGGCTTGAGAAATTTGCTGAATTTTTCTTGTTGTCTTGTAGAATTCTGTGTTATTCTTGGTCCTTCAAATTCTCCAACTATTTATAGAGAAGAATCAAGATTTGATTTCCAACATAGGCTCCTCCATATTGAAATTTGTCTGCAAAACAAGGATCAAGAGATCTACAAAATGGTTAAAAAATGATAAAATAAATCTTGCTCATAAGTGTTGCTGCAACAGATAGAATTTCTTGATAAACAAGTATAATGACCGATTGCTATGTATAAAATTTGAAAGTTTAAACCGTTGGATCAAGATATTTAACACATGTTATTCTTCATTAAGGCGTCGGTCTCTGCGGATAGCGGCCGATACCGTACCATGGTGACCAGTAGCCATGAATAGAGACCGATTGCTATTAAAATTAGTGTTATTGAAGTTGACAATTTTGGTCCGTTTAGCAAAGGTGCATGTTCTAGTGTTGTAACACTAGTAATGCAACACTAGCTCCGCTGAGAATCGGGCGGATTTTATTCCAGTTACGTGGTGTGTTTTTGGCAAGATCTTTATATTGTGAATGTTGCTGATATTATTGATAATGTTTATCTTAATTGATTCAGCCTCTTTTTAAATTGCCAATTATTCCTTTTAAATCACTTTCCTTGTGTAATTGATTCTTACCCACAAGGAAATGATTTTGTTTTCTGATTTCCTTCCTTTAGCAAGAAATCGTCCATCTTAAAATCGGGACATGATTTCTTCTTGATTGCTATAAAGAAGAGAAGTCAGACTTGGAGAAGTGATCGAGCAATTAGCATATTCAAGCTTTATTTTGCACTTCTTCAAGAAATTGTTTTACTACATACTCTTATTCTTCGGGAGAAGAAGGTGAAGATCTACGGTGTGGATCGACTCGACCGTTCAAGGGATTTGAAGTTGGAGGGATTCCAACAAGTTTGAGTGTTCTGAAGAATCAATTTGAATATTAGTTTTTTACGAGTGTTGGTGTATTACATAAAGAGAGATTCTTTATGCTTTTCGTAAATCCAGTCGTATTTGTAATAACTCTTTGTTCTCTAATATTGGATTGTTTCTTCTCTGGGCGTGGCCTCGTGCATTAAGATTGAGGAATCTAAGCACGTTAAAAATCTCCGTGTTATTTTTATTCCGCTGTGTACTTGTGTTGGTTGGTTCTGTGTTACAACATTAATATCCAACAACTTAAGAATCTGTTTTGTTTCACGTAAGTAAGGGCATAGATTCTATCAATTGGCATCAAGAGCCTTCCACTAATCCTTATTAGTGTGATCTTGTTATTTTTATCTGTACTAACATGGACAACTATCGTGAGGGAAGCTCGATTTCGCGACCGCCTCTTCTCATTGGAACAAATTTCTCCTACTGGAAAGCAAAGATGAGAGCCTTCATCAAATCTATGGATGAACGTGCATGTAAATCCATCCTAACTGGTTGGACACCTCCTACCCACCTTGTTGATGGTAAGGATGTTCCGAAGAAAGAAACTGAATGGACAACTGCTGAGGATCAATTAGCAAATTGAAACTCAAAAGCACTCAATACAATCTTCAGTGTTGTGGATGAAAATCAGTTCAAACTGATCTCTACCTGTGAAACCTCAAAGGAAGCATGGAACATCTTGCAAGTTGCCTACGAAGGAACTGAAGTTGTAAGAATGTCTAAACTACAAATGCTTACTTCTAAATTTGAGAATCTTCGCATGAGTGAAAATGAAACAATAAGTGATTTTAATTCTAAACTCTGTGATATTTCAAATGAGCCCTATGCCTTAGGGAAAAAATACTCTAGTTTTAAGCTTGTCAAGAAAGTTTTAAGGTCCCTTCCTGAAAGGTTTGCCTACAAAGTGACTGCTATAGAAGAATCAATGGTTTTGTCAGAGATGAAACTTGATGAGCTAATAGGATCCCTTCAAACCTTTGAAATGAACCTTGAAGAAACAAGAAAGGAGAAACTAGTAAGCATGCTATAAGAAAGAAAAAAGCAGGGAGATTGCTTTTGGTGAAACATCGATGAATTGACTCTTGAAGGGAAAAGAGATTCAAGAATCATTCGCATTACTTACCAAGAATTTCAGCAAACTTTTTAAACAGGAAAAAAAGGGAGGGAATTTCCCCAGAACCGGAAAGAATTCTGGACCTCAGAGAAAGAAAAATGACAGTGGAAAAGGCATAAAATGCAGGGAATGTGGAGGCTTTGGACATATTCAAGCCGAATGTGCAAATACCCTGAAGAAGAAGAATGGTAAATCATTCACCACATCATAGAGCGATGATGAACCAGATGAAGAAGAAGAAGAGGATGTAAGCAATCAAGTTGCCTTCACTGTTACAAAGGAAGAAGTTGGTTGTAAACAAACGCACCCCAGTGCTACTTCTGGTGATACTACACCAAATAGGTATAACTCTAACTTTCCTTTTTCTGAAACGTGCCTAACTTCTGTACTTCCTGCAGAGGAAAACGAGTCAGATAATGGGAGTTCTGGGAAAAGGGACCTTGAATGTGTCAGGTCTTTCTTCTCTAAAAAATGTTTTGTATGTTGAAGGACTAAAAGCCAATCTTATTAGTATCAGTCAGCTTTGTGACGATGATTTGCTTGTGAAATTTGATAAGAATGTATGTGTTGTGTTTGACAAAGCTGATAAATGCATTTTGAAAGGCAATAGATCCTCGGATAACTATTATTTGATAGAGGAACATGTTCAGTGTTTCAACACTTCTCTTGTGTGTAATAAATCCCTCCTGAGTAACACTGAATTGCGGCACCAAAAACTAGGACACTTGAATTTTCGTGGTATGCTAAATCTTATTAAAATAGGGGTTGTGTTAGGAGTTCCTAAACTTGATAAAGATCATTCTGGTGTCTGTGGTCCGTGTCAATTAGGAAAACAGAAGAGGGAAACACATAAGGTGTTGCAACATCTAAGCACCTCACACTGTCTGAAAGTTATGCATATGGACCTTATGGGACCAATGCAGGTCGAAAGTATAGGGGGTAAGAAATATGTGTTTGTGTGTGTTGATGATTTCTCCAGGTTTACTTGGGTTGACTTTATTAGAGAAAAATCGACACCTTCCATTTGTTTTCAAAAAATTGGTGCTTAGGTGAAAAATGAAAAGGGTCTAATATTGAAAGAATCAGAAGTGATAACGGTAGAGAATTTCAGAATGCTAATTTCTCTAATTTTTGTGAAAAACTTGGAATCTTTCATGAATTTTCTGCTCCCATTACCCCTCAGCAAAACGGAGTTGTTGAAGAAAAAATAGGACTCTCCAAGTGATGGCACGTGTTATGATTAACTCCAAGAAAATTTCTCCTAAATGTGGGCTGAAGCTATGAGCACTGCGTGTTACATCATTAATAGGGTTCATTTACGTCCTGGTACTAATATGACACCCTATGAGATTTGGAAAGGTAAAAAGCCCAATATCGGTTACTTTCATGTATTTGGATGTGTTTGTTATATTGTAAATGACAGACAACATTTGGGTAAGTTTGATTCGAAAAATGATATGGGAATTTTTCTTGGATATTCTGTTAATAGTAGAGCCTATAGAGTCTACAACATGAGAACTTGTACTATCATTGAATCTATAAATGTTGTAGTGGACGATACTAAAGACTTTGCAGAAACTTCAAAAGACAAAGATGAAGAAGGAGCAGGAGAAGCTGAGTCCAACAGGGCTGCTGAAAGTGGAACCAGTGATTTTACAACACCTGGCCATGCACCAGATGTTGATGCTGATGCTGAGTCAAAAGCAAAGGAAGCCACTGAGTTCGACATTTTCGATCAAGTCAGAAAAGAACCGCCAAGCAGAATAAAGAAAAACCACCCCATGGAGCAAGTGATTGGGGAAGTGCCAGAGGGCATAAAGACAAGAGGTAAATAGAAGGTAAATTACAGGGAAATGGTAAGATTCGTCTGTTTTACTTCTTTGATTGAACCCAAAAATGTTAAAGAAGCTCTTATTGATGAGTAATGGGTGAATGCTATGCAATTGGAACTGGAACAATTTGAAAGAAACAATGTGTGGGATCTTGTTCCTAGGCCTGAACACTATAATGTTATAGGAACCAAGTGGATTTTCAAAAACAAAACTGATGAAATTGGTAACATAACTAGAAACAAGGATAGGCTAGTGGCTCAAGGCTACACTCAGGTGGAAGGAGTGGACTTTGATAAAACTTTTGCCCCGGTGGCCAGACTTGAGTCCATAAGACTCTTGCTTGCTTTTGCTTGTGTTCTTAAAATCAAATTGTTTCACATGGATGTCAAAAGTGCCTTCCTAAATGATTTTTTAAATGAAGAAGTGTTTGTTGAACAGCCCAAAGGTTTTGAAAATCCCCATTTTTCCAACCATGTTTTTACACTTAAAAAGGCCCTATATGGGTTGAAACAAGCACCTCGGGCTTAGTATGAAAGGTTGACTACTTTTCTGTGTGATAAAGTCTATAAAAGGGGAAGTGTTGACAAAACTCTATTCTTCCAAATATTTATGAATGGTATCACCATTGCTCAAATTTATGTTGATGACATAGTATTTGGTTCAATCTCTAAACAAAAACTTGATGAGTTTGTTGGCTACATGTCTTCTGAGTTTGAAATGAACATGGTAGGAGAGTTGAAGTATTTTCTTGGGCTTCAAGTTAAACAGTTTGACAAAGGTATTTTTATCACTTTGAACAAGTATGCCAAGAACATTGTTAAAAGATTTAGGCTGGACAATAAAAAGCACATGAAAACTCCCATGGGCACTAATGATAAATTGTCCAAAGATGAAAGTGGTACCCCTATTGATCCTACTCTCTACAGAAGTATGATAGGGAGTCTCTTGTATCTCACTGCTAGTAGACCTGATATTAGCTATAGTGTCTGTGTGTGTGCTAGATATCAGTCATGTCCCAAAGAATCTCATTTGAAAGTTGTGAAAAGAATCATTCGTTATATTAATGGGATTGTTGATCTTGGTATCTTGTACTCTTTTGATACTAACACTAATTTGGTTGGTTTTAGTGATGCTGATTGGGCAAGAGATGTCGATGACAGAAAAAGCACCACTGGAGGGTGTTTCTACCTTCGGAAAGATCTGGTTTCCTGGTACAGTAAGAAATAGAATTGTATTTCATTATCCACTGCTGAATCTGAGTATATTGCATTGGGAAGTTGTTGCTCCCAAATGTTATGCATGAGACAGATGTTGGCTGATTATGGGGTTGAAGAGAAAATTTTTATTGCTTATTGTGATAATTCGATTGCCATAAACATTTCGAAAAACCGGTCAACAAAGACTATAGAATCGAACACATCGATATTCGACACCATTTCATTAGAGACTTGGTTGAGAATAAAATTGTTACCATTGATTTTGTCACTACTGAGAATCAAATTGCTGATATATTCACCAAAGCCCTATACTTTCAAAGGTTTAATTACCTGAAATAGTCTCTGGGTGTCTGTACTCTCTGAGCAGTGTGGGTTTCAGTGTTGCAACACCATGTGCATCATTTCTCTTTCTTGATGTGTTGCAACCTCTTTTTTTTTATCTTAATTCTTGTGCATTAGACATTTTGCATTTTTAAGATCATTTCATTGGCTTTTGTTTTATTGTTTGTAACCTATGAGTACTCCTTTGATGAATTTTCTTCCTAAAAACAATTGTGGATCAAATTGCAAACAAAATGATTTTTCCCATGTGACAGATGTTTTTATTTTTTTTGGGCCTTTGACGGAAAAAACTGTCGTTACATTGTGTGTGAAAGCTATTCAGTTGTGAACCATTCTATGTTCTTTTATATGCTTGAATCTTGTTATGATCTTCTGAGAAAGAGCTACCCATGTTTTTGGAGCGAAAGCTACCGACTGGCTAATTATTTTTCTGCTGATTTCTTTCACTCAAAAGATTTATTAAATGGGAAAAGGATTTTGATCCATTGACTTTGTATGGTGGTGTTCTTGAAAAAGATGGTACAACACTGGGTTACCGCACCAAAACGCCTGAGGCCCTTTTATTCCTGTCAGAAATAAACTCATCATTCTAGACATCCCTCAGGATCATTTTTGGGCTTGTGGAAAATATTTTCTCTTTTGATTTGATGTGGTGTATTATTTTTGGAAATGATTTATTCCTTAAATTTGTCTCTGATTATAAAAGGTATTGATCATCTGTGTTTATTTTTGGATTATTGCATACCTTGAATCAGGGAACCAGATACCTCATCCATGGGTAATGTCAATCAACCTTCCAAGTTGTCTCCTCCCTCATCACGTGTGAAACCAGCAGATTAATGTTTCGCGAGAACATACTTTAGAAAAAGGAAAAATGGTGTGCCTATTGACCAAGGAGACGAGGAGGAAGCTTTTGTGGCAAGAAAACGGGCGACCACATCTCTGAAACCTTCCAAGCGAATCATTCGACAAATGGTATTTACTGATTCGGAAGATGAAACTCCACGGGAAGACCCTCTGGTAAACCTCTCTCTTCGTACTAGTACTATTGAACCCTCTGAGGATACCTCTTCGTCCGATAGTGAAAGCAGCCAGTCGGACTTGGAACCGAACGATGATGCCGGAATAGACACTAATGAGGGTGCCAATGTTAGCGATGCAACACCAGGTTCACACACTGGTTCTGAGGAGTCTGATCATGAACCCTCTGACTCCGAATTAGAGGCCAGCAGAGGTTAGTTTTCCGCCTTTTACTCTACTGAGAATAAAAATCTTTGGGAGACTGTTGTTCAGCGTGAAATACTATGTGAAAGGCCTATCAAAATGGATGATCACGCTAAATTTGGTATTCTTTCGCTACTTGGGAACATTAATCTCCTTGGTTCTGTTACTCACATTAGTAAATATGTTGATCGTGTTGTGAGGGAATTTTACTGCAACCTACCTCTGAGATTTACTGATCACAAGTCTGCTAAGTATGGGTGTGTGTGGGTTCGAAGGAAGGTTTACTCGTTTACTCCTGTGGATATTAATGCGGTTTTGGAAGGAAATAATGCGGATGATTTGGATCTGCCATCTGACATGGATGCAATTGCAAAAGAGATAAGTGGGGGTGTGAATGAAGTTTGGCCGGGAACGCAAGAAAAAATTAGGATCAAAGACTTGACCAAGAAGTACACTCTTCTTCACAAAATTGCACTTTGTAACTGGACTCCTACAAAGCATTCATCTTCTTTCACTATGGATCAGGCCATCTTGTTGTATTACATTGGGACTAGACATCCGTTCAACATTGGGGAACTGATCTTTGACATCATCGGCACTCATGATGGGTATACCAGTACTTATAGTATTCTCCCCTTCCCCTCTTTAATTTATAAAGTGCTTGTTTCCCAGGGGTTTCAAAAGAAGGCATCCGAGGATCTTGTTGGTGTCCCCTGGCTCCCATTTCCATCTCGTTAAAATCCTCAAGAGTGAGAAGATCAATGACCTACCTATACCTCCTCCTCCTTACGGTTCCTTGCCGGTGCTTCTTCCGGTGTTGCAACACCAGGCAATTCAAAGACTTGAAGCCGATTACGTACTAAGATAGTCAAACGTAACATCAAGTCAAAATCTTGGACATCGAAGAAGTCGAGGCAAAAAAAATCTTCTATCGCACTCGTTGCCCTCTTTGGTTCTTTGGCTTTGTTGCTCAAAAAGAGGGAGTAAGTGGTCATGTTAATGATGATCTTGATGACTTGGCGGATGCGACCATTCTTTGCTAAAAAGCACATTCGAGGGGGAGTCTAGTGCAGAGGAAGATGCTGATTCGGAGGGAGAGTCTCAATCTGGAGATGAAGATGATACTGAAGAAGCTGACTCTGAGGGGGAGTCGAAGGAGGCTAGTGGCTCAGGTTGAGATTGCAACATTTCTGAATGTTCTTGTTTGCTTTTTAGTTCAAATGATAAAATGGGTTAAACGAAGTATGTTAAACTAGTTATTTTGGACAAAGTGTTGGATATATTTGAACTGTTTGCATGCTTTTCTGAACTGTGCTAGCTTGCAGGTTTCTATTATTGACTTCTCTTGTCATATCCTATATATATCATGTTAAGTGTTGTTTTGACCAAAAGTGCCAAAAGGGGATATTGTTAGTGTTATTGAAGTTGGCAATTTTGGTCTGTTTAGCACAGTGCATGTTCTAGTGTTGTAACACTGGTAATGCAACACTAGCTCAGAATCTGGGCGGATTTTATGCCAGATTCTGTGGTGTGTTTTTGGCAAGATCTTTATATTGTGAATGTTGTTGATATTATTGATAATGTTTATCTTAATTGATTCAGCCTCTTTTTAAATTGCCAATTATTCCTTTTAAATCACTTTCCTTGTGTAATTGATTTTACCCACAAGGAATTGATTTTATTTTCTGATTTCCTTCCTTTAGCAAGAAATCGTCCATCTTAAAATCTGGGACAAGATTTCTTCTTGATTGCTATAAAGAAGAGAAGTCAGACCTTGGAGAAGTGATCGAGCAATTAGCATATTCAAGCTTTATTTTGCACTTCTTCAAGAAATTGTTTTACTACATACTCTTATTCTTCGGGAGAAGAAGGTGAAGATCTACGGTGTGGATCGACTCGACCGTTCAAGGGATTTGAAGTTGTAGGGATTCCAACAAGGTTGAGTGTTCTGAAGAATCGATTTGAATATTAGTTTTATACGAGTGTTGGTGTATTAGATAAAGAGGGATTCTTTATGCTTTTCGTAAATCCAGTCATATTTGTAATAACTCTTTGTTCTCTAATATTGGATTTTTTCTTCTCTGGGCGTGGCCTCGTGCATTAAGAATGAGGAATCTAAGCCCGTTAAAAATCTCCGTGTTATTTTTATTCCGTTGTGTACTTGGGTTGGTTGGTTCAGTGTTACGACATTAATATCCAACACCTTAAGAATTTGTTTTGTTTCACGTAAGTAAGGGCACAGATTCTATCAAAAACAGAGAAGAAAATACAATTTTTACAAACATTCAGGTACCAATCGCTCTAGTATATATAGCGACCGACCGCTGTAGCTTCATTGAAATCTTTTGAAAATGATGAAAAACTTACAGGTACCGAGTCGCCCTCAATGCAGGATTTCTCTGTTTTTTGAAAACTTTGATAATCTTTGAGTCACCAGTCTCTCTGGTATAGCGACCGGTCGACCTCAACCAGAGAGTTGTCCGAATTTTGACTAAAATAGAGTTCAAGTATTACTTCATAAACTTAAGATTAAATAAACTAGAATACTTAAAATATTTTGACAGCTTTTGAAAATTTTGGTTTGGTCCATAAATCAAATATGTTAAATCATCAAAATCAAAATAACTTTATTCTAACAATAGTATAGTACTTATTTATAAATCTCTCGGCCTACGAATAAGATGAAATATCCAGCTCATATTGAGCTTCCGGCTATGGAAATCTTTGGTGTATCAAACTTGTACTACTCTATTGAGGATGATGACAAGTGTATATATCTGGATAAGGGAAGGACATAACTAAACTTGTCTATGAAATTGAGAAGTTTGCTTATCAACGTTTAGGTGCTTATCATTAGTCTGTCCATCATTCCCCCACAATCCGAGTGAGGATGCGGGAAAGACGTTTAATATAGTCCGCAGCTGAGTGAAGAATTGGTGACTTAACGCCTTAGTGAAAATGTCGACAATCTGATGCTTGGAGAGAATGTGAAGGACTGGAATTTCATGTGCAACAACTTTTTCTCGAATAAAATAAATGTCCAACTCAACATGTTTGGTGCGTGCAAAGAGGATAAGATTAACAACTATGCGAGTACACTTAAAATTTTGCCATCACCATGTCTGTTGATGTTGTAAATCCACATTTTTGTTTGAGAAAATGTATATTTTTACCCTTTTTTGTTTAAGAAAACACTTTTTTGACCAAATTTGATAAAAACAACTTTTTTGCCCACTTATACAATAAGAAGTCATTTATGCCCTCAACTTTCTCTCTTTCTTGTTTAAAAACAATGGGCAAGTACCAGCTATATTTTTCATTTTTTCTTCCTTCCTTCTTCATCTTTTTCTTCTTTCTACAAATTATAATTGAGTAAAACTCTTGTTTTTCGATTTTTGAATCTAAAAAAAATGATTCAAGATACATTTTGAACCAAGGTAATGTATTATTTTCTACAAATATTTATGTATAAAGATTGAAAATTCGCTTGATTTTCGTAACTAGAAAAATATTCAGACCTGGAAAGTTTAACGTGGCACTATCGGGCCTTCAACATGGTACTATCGGGCATTCAAAATATATAGGGAGGGTATGATAGTACACCTTTGAATGAGGTACGATAGGGCTGCACATACATGGACGGCCCAATAGTACCACTATCGGGCACTATCGGGCCGTCTATATATGTGCAGCACTATCGGGTCGTCCCCTTTGAATGAGGTACTATAGTGATGCACATAAATGGACGGCCCGATAGTACCACTATTGGGCATTATCGGGCCACCTATTTATGTGCAACACTATCGGCCGTCCTCTTTGAATGAGGTACTATAATTTTTGCACATAAATGGACGGCCCGATAAGTGCCCAATAGTGGTACTATTGTCCATTTATGTGCAACCCTATCGCACCTCATTCAAAAGGGTACTATCGTGCCCTTATGAATTTCTAGCGAGCACGATAGTGCCATGTAGATCACTGATGGGAAAAATTCACCTAATACACCCTAAAATTACAGAACTTACGAAAATCGAAATTCGACAAGAAATACGCACAACATACATGGTCAATCTAAATACCCACAACAATAATCAACCAAAAAATCCAACAATAGCACAAGACAAGCCACAATTGAAAATCCACAAAAATTCTCGGAAACATGAATCAA
This sequence comes from Rehmannia glutinosa, assembly GCA_016081115.2. Taxonomy (NCBI): domain Eukaryota; kingdom Viridiplantae; phylum Streptophyta; class Magnoliopsida; order Lamiales; family Orobanchaceae; genus Rehmannia; species Rehmannia glutinosa. Next base: position 281,232 of record JABTTQ020002112.1, read on the forward strand.
AAAAATTACAAATAAAGTGGCACGATCGGGCCGTACTTTGGGCACGATCGCACTGGCCCATTAGTAAGGGTAATTAAGTCATTATGGGTAGAAAAGATAATTTTTATAAAATTGGGTAGAAAAGTAGTTCCATTATCCATATTGGGTAGAAAAAAAAATTCCCTTTTTATTTTTAGGTAAGTCGGTGAGTTTCCATGTTTTATTTTTTTATGAGAGCTTGATACTCATCCTGTCTCCAATGCTCATGTTGCAGTGATTCTTTAATAGATTTAGGCTACAAATCAGAATCAAGACAAGTTTTGTGGGCGTTTGTAAGGACCCAAAATTTCTAACAGTATAAATATGCTATCAAGCAATGTCCATAGCTTAATTGAAAGAACAAACTTAAAACATTAGCGTAGAATTAAAATTTTTTCATCCAACTAACCGAATGTACTTTAATTCAAACCCAAGCAACAGTCATCCAAAACTAAAATAGTAACTAAAATGCGTTAACAAAATAAAATATTCCTAAAGCTGTAAAATAAATAAAATCAATGATTTCGTATCCACCACCTCCAATCCTCGCCCGTACTCCTTAACCTGAAAAGTGTTAATGAATATGGGGTGAGCTTTCAACTCACTCAATGGGGACACGTTTGTCAAAATTAAATACATCAATAGGCATAATTGTAAACATTCAATATGCAATTTACTCAGACTTTTACTCCGATCGGCCGATTACTCTATAGATCGCGGGTTCACCCCGAGGATACTTTTGATCTCGGACCTTCTTACAGCTGAGACTAATTCTAGCACTACGGGTTCACCCCAAGGATATTTCTGATCACGGACCTTCTTACGGCCCCTGGCTAACATGATTTTCTTTTCACATTGCACATAAACGAATACACATATACGAAGCATTTAATAATGACAAATAATAAGTGATAGAAATATCCCCACCTCGAATAAACGCAGATATTTGTGCGAAGAATGTAATAATGCAGTAAATGTTACTCCTCGTTTTCTTTGTTGTCTACAATAAATTATAAAGTACAATTAATAATATAGTAAGATAATAAATTAAGATAAAATAAATAATTAAGAAAAGGAAGAAAAAACGACTGATTAAGAAAGAAATGAACTGAATTGAATCATAGTTCATAGGTATTGAATTGGCTGAAAGAAAAAGTATTTTTTGGTCAAACAAACCATAATCCTAAACTTTGAAAAAGAGAAAAGCTGTAAGTGGGTTGTGAGTTTGTTTTATTAGAAATCCTATGACCAATTAATACCCCCAATACTAAAACTTGTATCCCTATTTCATACACACACTCTGACACACAAAAACACACACAAACTCACGCACACATATATATACACACACTAAACTCACGCACACACTAAACTCATGATGCACACACATATATACATAATATATATATATATATAATACAATACACACAATAACACACACCAAACTCACACACACACCAAACTCACGCCACACACACTGACACACAGTAAAACACACACACACCAAACTCACGCAACAAGCCAATACACACTGACACACACATTATTCTATGACTCACGCACACACACTCACACTAGTTTATAAGTTTGATTACTGCTTTATTCTTTGGAAGAAAAATTCACACGCACCAAAGGGTTTGAGTTGCAGATTTGGTAGAAGCCGTGGTTAAAAAAATTCGTAGGAGAATAATATGTATTTATAGGGTGAAATTCTAGGTTTTCGGATAAGTAGGGTTTGTAAAAGAATCCTATTTGATTGGACTTTTAAAGTGGGGGGAAAGATTTTGGGCCCATAATGAATTTTAGAAATCAACATTTTAAATTGGGCCTGGTTAATTATTGATACTTGGTTGTTATAAAAAATAACAATAATAAAAGAAAATTATTGAACTAATAATTATATAATTAATAGTAATAATAAAAATAATAATATTAAATATACTAAAAAAATCCGGATATTACATATCATCCCCCTTAACAAAATTTCGTCCTTGAAATTCGTTGACTTGCCAAAATTCAAGAAATTTAACTTCTATTGAAAACTCTTCTTAATAATAATGTTTTAAATAACGAAGGAAAATAAAATAACAATGCAAAAACTTAACACAAATGAAATCTTATTTATCTTGCGTCTCTTTATTAATTCTTGGTCTAGTCATCCATTATTCCCTTAAACTCGGTTCTTGGTTAGCTTTTCCTTGGATTGCATACGTTCGAGCTCTTCCTCCGGTTATCTGTCCTTTCCTCTCATGTTCGTTCTTCAGTTGTGGGCAATTAGTATCTTCATGTCCTGGTTTCTTACATTTAAAGCATTTCCCTTGTCCAGCTAAGCATTCTCCATAATGGTTCTTCTTGCATTTCGGACAAAGTGGCTTGTTAGTTTGTCCACTCGGACGAGCATCCCCATCAGCCTTTCCCTTATGTGAATTTCCATTCTTGCTCTGCTCTAGCTCCTTCCCATTTCCTCTTTTCGGATATGTGGATCATTTTCTGATCATCCTCATCGCTAGCCAAACTATCTTCCACCTCATGTGCTCTTCTTACCATAACAGAGTACTCCAAGTCTCCCTGTGCTAATAGTATCCCTGGGAATTGTCATCTCAGTCCCCTGCGAAACCTTAGAGCTTTCTTCAAGTCAGTATCAACTAGATGTGGAGAAAACCGACATAATTGGTTGAATTCCCTCTCGTACTCGGTCACAGTCAAGTTCCTTTGCTTGAAATTTAAAAGTTCTGTTTTTTTCTTGTCACAGTAGGATCTGGGAAAATACTTCTCCATCACAATCTCCTTGAAATCACCCCATGTCAATGTATTGCGTTTTTCTTCAGTTCTAGTTCTCCAATAGCCTTCCCACCAATGATCCGCATCTTGAACTAGTTGAAAGGTAGCACATGCGACTCATTGTGCATCCGTACTTTCAATAAGTCTGAAAATCCGTTCTAGTGCTCGTAACCATTCTTCAACTGCAGCGGGGCCATCACGTCCATTAAAGGTGGGTGGACAATAATGGCGAAATTGCTCCACCACTCGTGTACTATTGTTGTGGTTGTTTCCATGGGGGTTCTGTACAACATTGAGATTTTCAAAAATAGGTCCAGCGGGCAAAGAGCTTGGTTTCCGGTGTTAACCGGATTTTCCTCGTTGCCTTGGTTTCTAAGGTTATTTTCGTTTAAGGTTCGGGGGCGTCGAGGCACTTGTAGGTCCCAAGGGGTGTGAGTGTAAGGTTTAGAAAGGTGGGGGGTTGAATAAACTTTACCAACTTTTCGAATTTAGTCCTTTTAAATAAGTTCAGAATTAATTTCACAGTTATGTCCTTGATGGACAGCTAAGTTAGTTAACCAGCAGAGTTAGCCACTCAACATACTCGACTGAGCTGTTGATAGAATAACTCAGCTGTGTAGTTTAATACTTAACCTGGCTGTGATGAGATTTTCACATAATGGCTTTGTGAATATGACATCAATGTGCTTTGTTCTTGAATGTAACACAGGGTTTTGAGTGATTGCAATAGCACTTGAGTTATCACACATAATTGGAATTTCTATTTCTTCAACATCATAGTCTCTTAGCTATGGTCTCATCCATAAGACTTGGGCACAATAGCTGCCCGCAGCTATGTACTCAACTTCAGCTGTGGATGTGGCTATTGAGTTTTGCTTCTTGCTAAACCAGGAAACCAATTTGTTTCCAAGCATTTGACATGTGCCTGAAGTGCTCTTCCTGTCAACTCTACATCCAGCATAGTCAGAGTCTGAGTAACCAATAAGTTTGAATCCACCTTTCTTTGGATACCATAAGCCGACTTCCTGGCATCCCTTCAAATATCTTAGGATTCTCTTTGCTGCAGTCATATGGCTTTCTTTTGATGCAGATTGAAATCTTGCACATACACCTACTGCAAAGATGATGTCTGGCCTACTTGCTGTGAGATAGAGCAGTTAAATAAGTATTAACTCTTATGTTAGCTGCAATTACCCTCACCGCCCCTAACTAATTAAGAACTTTAATTTACAAAATTATAGGGGTAGTTACTTTGCGGCAGTTTCCGAAACCGCCACACTGGTTTTGCTAAAAAAAATTACAAATAATATTAATGCAAAAACTAGTGGCGGTTTACCAAAACGGCCGATATTATTTGTAATCTAATGTTAAAAGTTAGATTTGAAAATATAACTTAAGAAATAAAATAGAAATTCGAACTTTTCTTTACCCGTGCCCTCATCTCTCTATCGCCGCTACCCGATCCCTTCTCTCCCGACTTTCTTACCTTGATGTCGCCGCCGTCCGCTGTCCACTGGCGATCCTTTTGATGCTTAATGCTCACCACTCCAGTCACTAGCCGCTTCCAGTGATGACGTTCTTCCACTTTAGAATTGTTTGTTAGCTCGAGCAGCTAAGATAGAAGAAGAATCGAGAGAGAAAGAGATTTTAGAGAGAGAAAGCTGATTTCATGTTTTATTAATGTCAAAAGTGGTTACAACAAATCTGAGTCATTTGGGTTGTTTAAGTAAAGAGAAAAACGACACCGTTTAAGAGAGTTGCTAACACTTAATGGAAACAAACTTCCCAAAACACGACTTATACTATGCGAGTTGTAACAATACTCCCCCCCTTGAAAGAATTGTCTTGCCCGAAGACACCAAATGCGGAAATTGAGCTGACCATGATATCAACATCCTTCCAAGTAGCTTCCTCCACTGGTAAGTGAGCCCAACGGATCAACATCTGAGATACCCCACGATTATTCCGTTTCACCAACCTTCGATCCAAAATAGACACAGGGTGCAAGACCACTTTCCCTTCATCATCAAAGGAAGGAAGCTCAGCAGAAATTGAGTCCGAATATCCCAACTTTTTCTTGAGAAAGGACACATGAAACACAGGATGCACTTTAGGAGTAGGGGGAAGTTGTAACTTGTAGGCTACAGACCCCACTCTTGCGACCACCAGAAAAGGACCAACATATTTAGGACTCAACTTCCAGAGTTTTGAATTGTGCAAAGAAAGTTGCCTATAAGGTTTCAACTTCAAATAGACCCAATCTCCAATCTCAAACACCCTTGATTTCATGTGCTTATATGCACTCTTCTTCATCCTGTCTTAAGCCTGATGTAGAAAAAACTTCAGTTTTTGCTGTATAAGTTGCAATTGTTGCACAGTTTGCTCCACACCCACAACTAAAAATAGTAGCTCCTGAGAAAGAGCTAATGGCATAGGCTTATAGCCATACAAAGCTTCTAAAGGAGACATGTGTATAGCTGAATGGAAGCATGTATTGTACCAATATTCAACAAATGACAACCAATTAGCCCAATGCTTAGGACTAGCCCCACACATACACCTGAGATATGCTTCAAGACACTGATTCACCCTCTCCGTTTGCCCATCCGTCTGAGGATGATAGGCTGTGCTTAGATGATGTGAAACTCCCAAAGCCATGAACAATTGTTGCGGTAATCGACTAATGAAAATTTTTTCCTGTCGGTGACCCTGCATCGAGGAAGACCATGCAATTTATACACATTATCAATGAAAAGCTGAGAAACCGTAGATGCAGTGTAAGGATGCTTGAGAGCCATGAAGTGAGCAAACTTAGTAAATCTATCAACCACCACTTAAATGGCATTGAAACCATTAGATATAGGCAATTGGTCAATAAAATCCATAGTAAGTTGCTTCCAAGCTTGAGTAGGGACTGGAAGGGGTTGCAATAAACCAACTGTTCTTTGGGTCTCAAGTTTGCATAATTGAAATTGGTGGCAAGCTTAGACCCATGCAATAACCATCTGTTTCAATGTAGGCCACCAAAACACAGGTGAACCCTCTGCAATATCACAACATGACCAGAATGGCCTCTTTCATTAGAAGCATGCATATATTGAATAATCTGATTCCTGAGCTCAGACTTTTCACCCACATACAATCTCCCTTTATACCTCAATAAGCCTTCTTTGTAAGAGAAAACTGAAACATGAAAAGGGTACACTACAAGAAAAATAGGAGTAGACATCACCAAAATGACATCATTTTCCACATTGTTGTGTTGTCTAATATGTTCTAACATCGGTGTTTCTGTACCGATGTTCAAAACGATGTCTAATTATGGAATAGACATCGGTTTCTGCGACGGTTTGCTTTGATGATGTCTATTTATCCTTTAACGTCAGTCATTAGACAACGTTTCTTGGAACCGATGTTGAATTTCAGAATTTGTTTTTTTAAAAAAATAAATTAGAAATGCGATTTTTTATTTTCGTTTCCCCAAACGACTTAAAACACGTTTCTAGGCAAAAAAAAACTGAAAACATTTTCTAATTGATTTAATTAATACAAAATAAAAGAATTTATGGGGTAAATTAATTAACAAAACCTGCAGGTTTAAGACTTAATAAGAGAAATACGTATTCCTCTCCAAAATACGGCAGTTGTCAAATACTCTCCTTCACTCTCGATTTCTCTCATCTGCTTAGGGTTCGTCACCGTTTGTTCAGGGCCTTGCGCGGAAAAATCATAGGTTTTCTCTCGTCTGCTTAGTATTCGTCTTTAGTTTTTTTTTCTTTGACATTTGAACAGTGCGTTTTGCATACTTTTTTCTAGGGTTGATTTGTCACGGTTTATTTTACAAATGGATGGTTTTTGTGAACTGCCAAAACAAACTATCGGACCAGTGCATATTTAGTAGCAGAAGACGAATTGGTTTTTTTTTTTTTTTGGTTTTACTTTCTCATTGCATCTTTCAAAGAATAAATAATATTTTGCTGCTCTGTGTTTATGATGTATCATCTCTGGATGGCAATGTGTTATCCTGCTGCATATTTTAACGTGCCTTTTATGCCCACTTTTGTTTGGTGTAATAGAATAATGTCTGGTCTTTTAACTGTTGCTTATGCTGATTATATTTACCTCTTTAGATCCTGTGAAAACATGGCTGTTATAAAGAAAATAACTAAATGAGAAAAATCACTTCAAATATACTCTTATTCGACAGAAATGACCATACTTTATTAAAAACATGCATAAGATTAGTGATAAGTCGAGAAATTTTGAGAAAATATTAGCTACTTCGGGCACAGTGCAGTGAGGCTGGTAGAAGTTGGATTTGGTTTGACCAATGTTGGGTTCCACCTGCTCTAAATCATACACCTAATCCTACCTATTATATAATCTGATCCCTTGTCCACATGCCCCCATTTTTATTTGAAATGGGATATTTTTCTATTTTTTATTCTATATATATATACACATATATATATGCATGAAGTGGTTATGGATACAAATATTAGATCAATAATGTCCTAGCTTTTTAGTTTTTACTGTCTGAGTTGTTCTTGGTTAAAATGGTGAAGTGGTTAGCCCTAAAAAGTTAAAAGGGTCAATAATAATTTAGTGACCATGTTTTCTGTTTGGTTCATGTATTTATCTGCGGAATATAATCAGCCCTTTAATTTCTTCAACACCAATAAATGGAATCTCTTTCTCAATATAAAATACTTTATCAGTGAGACGATGAATAACTGGGTAATAATTTAAGTTATATTGCCAAAGAAAGTCTTTGACCAATGACACAACAAGAAAATACTATTTAACTACACCAGTTATGCTACTGACAAATCAAGTGGCAATTTAAAGGACATGTTTTGGATTTGTTTCATGTATTGAATGTAGTGATGTATTTGAAAAAAAAATGAAAAACATAATTTTATTGGTGTATTTTAAGAAAATGGAAATAGAATGAAAATGATATTCAGAAAAGACATTCCTATACTTGTCATGAGTTGAAAATTGCAATGTAACTCATGTAGATTCCAATCTAATAATTTTTTGTTATTAAATGTCTAGAAGCCAAATTCTATTTTCAGCAAACACAATGCAAAAGCTTTTCTATCATTAGTTTCTTAAAGAGGATATTTATTGATTTTCCAACTCTCATCTCCCTCATCTCTCAATTTGTAATTCTTTATTTATTTATTTTTTTCTGTCCTCTCTCTCTCTCTCTCTCTATTTTTCTGTCTGAGGTATGAGGTTTGTGTTCATGACTTTTTTTTTTTGCCATTTAGTGAGTTTTTGATCATGTTTCAAAGTTTTGCAGGTTGTTTATTTGCTAGAAGAATATTATTCTAATGGTTGTTTTTGCTGTTTTCAGGTCTTGACTTTAGATCTATCGCTCTATCTGCTGCTCTTTAGCTGGTATATATAGATTCTTGGATTCTTTTATGTTTGTGTTGATCTTTGAGGAAACTATACTACTTTTTTTCCATGTTCTTTGCTTTCTATTCTGTTTTTGGGTTCAAAGTTTGATATTTGGCTGGTTTCTTCATCTGGGTTCATGGGATTCATCTGCTCTGAGCATTTTCTTTTGTTTTTGGAGTGGGCTAATTGCATACAAGATCACATGTTTGAGTAGAACAGGTATTCAAGCTACCCTCGACTTAGCTAGAATTTTGTTTGTGAATATTTAAATTCATTTGGTTTATTGTTTCGTGAATATGTTTATTGATGAGTAGTTTTGGTTATGTTTTTGGATATTTCAAACTGGAAGATTGAATCTATATATATATATATATATATATTTTGGGAGCATGATAATTTTGGGTATTGGTAGTTGGGCAATGAACAGAGCTATTGATCATATGAAATTATGTTGTGTACTTTTTTATCACAATTCATCTTGTCAGTTTTGTATATAATCAGTGGTGTGTATCTAATAGAGCAATTATCACCTGACAATAATGACAATATATTAGTACATGCGAATACGAGAGAGAGTTAGGTCAACTAAGCACCAAAGTTAGGGTTTGTGATTTACATGCATTTGTGTTTTAGTTGCATTTTAGTGACTAGAATTGTAGTCATCGGATAAATAAGTTAGGAGTTTTAAAAGAGTAAATTTTATTGTTTTTCTTGCTCAGTTCTTTTCTTTTTCGTTTGGTTTTCCAGTATAAGCTTTTAAGTGATTTTTGTCAGAGAATGATGTAACTGGGGAGTGAAAAATGCTTTCTTTGTAGGAAAATTTTCTATCTCTCTCTGTATATATATATATATATATATATTAATTTCTATTGGTTCTGGATTCATATCGGAGCTTTGATTCAAATTGGCTTGTTGATTGTTATGCAAAATTTGATATCGGATCATTGTTGTGGTAGTTGCACTGGCTTTTGACCATGAATACTTGAAGGATTTATATCGTTTTTTTTAAATGTCGCTGTTACTGAGGTTACTAAAATCAATGTGGTTTCTGATAATTTAAGTCTTAGTGATAAAATAACTGTGAAGTTTTAATTAGACATTTTTGCATCAGAAAGGGTCGGATATCTGAAATACTGTTATCCTCATTGAATCCTGTGCTCAGTTGTATATCACTAGCCACTGGCGAGTGCTTTAAATTTTATTTGGGATCCATCAGAGTGGTTAAATAACGTCATCAATAGACATATATGTACCGTTTATTGATGTTATTGATATATGAGATATAACACTGTACGAATACAAAATACGAATTGGATGCCAACTGCCAAGTTCTTTACTAATAATTATAAAGATAAATTATTGAACTGATACTTTTTCCTTGCTTTTATTTTGTAATGTGTATAGTTGTGAGCCAGTAACAATGTGTACATGTATAATATTTTTAGTTGGAGTACTTAACGTATCTTCACCTGTAATTATGTGTTGGGTGAAATTATGTTAGTGAAATTATGTGTTGGGTGATGCTTATATTAATATTTCTAAACTTTTCGACTTAACAATTAATTTATACCCATCTTTTCAGGTTGTTTTACCAGATCGAGGCGTCGAAAAATGTTTCAGGACGTTTTTGTTCTATTTTCAATAGTACTAATTAGATTTTGTTTATAAACATTACTAGTAAGGATTTGTAATGTAAATTGACAAATTGGGAACTATGAGGATGTTGCAACATTAAGACCCTTTAAGTACTCGTTTGTATAGGCACGTTTTGGCCTTTACGTATACTCATTGTGCACATTTTCAATGAATGGTTTAATGCATGTTATATTTGTTAATTTCGATTGCACTTAATTGTTCGTTGTTTTAGATTGGTGAATATTGGTGCTCGGTAGGTCGTAGATAAAACGGTTAGTTGCGTTACGGGGGTCGAGGGAGACTTTCGTTCAACGAAATGAAATCAGTTCAAAAAAACAAACATCGGTTATAAAGTGATGTGTAAAAATACAAACGACATCAGTTATGCTAATTAAGACATCGCTTTCCAAACCGATGTCATTTCCAAACTAGCTAAACTGAAACAACAATGCTTATTAGCCGTTGTGGTTTCAGGTATCCACATCGAATAAAAACCGATTTTAGAAACCGATGTTGTTAAAGGATACAACATTGGTTAATAAACGTTGTTAAATAGTTGACACTTTAACAACAGGGGCTTTAACATCACTTATATGTCTTGATCAACATCGTTTTCTTAACGATGTTGTTTCCCATTTTGGCATCGGTGGAGAACCGATGTTGAAAACCCCCCTTTAGCAATAGGGCTTTCAACATCGCTTTTTTTCATCATTTGACATCGGTTTTTAACCGATGTCTATTTGCTTTTTTCTTGTAGTGGTAAGTAATGCACTCAGTTATGATAGTCTGTGATAATATATCCCCCTCATATGATTGCTGCACCTCCTCCATCCATGCAGGCTTAAGCTGAACCAGAGCACAACATTGAGCTACCTCAATATCCCTTCTTGATAAGGCATCTGCCACTGTATTTTCCAGCCCCCTTTTATATTCAATCTTATAATCATATCTACTCAAAAAAAAAATCTTATAATCATATCCCAGCAATTTGGTCATATATTTATGTTGCAAAGGGGTAGAGATTTTCTGCTCCAACAAATATTTAAGGCTCTGTTGGTCAGTTTTGATGATGAATTGACCATGCAAGAGATAAGCCCTCCACTTATCTACAGCCATGATAATAGCCAGAAACTCCTTCTCATAACTGGACAATCCAAAGTGTTTGTTGCACAAAAATTTACTCAAATAAGCCAAAGGGTGGCCCTCTTGAACCAATACAGCCCCTAGACCAGAGTAGCAAGCATCTGTCTCCACTATAAAAATTAGAGAAATCGGGCAGATGTAAAACTGGGGCTGAAGATATAGCTTTCTTCAATTCATTAAAGGCTAACTCAGTGTCTGCATCCCAATAAAATTGACCCTTGTTTGTGAGATTTGTTAAAGGCTTAGCAATCACCCCATAATTTCTTATGAATTTTATGTAGTACCCAGTCAACCCCAAAAATCCCCTTAATGCCTTCACAGTCTTGGGGATAGGCCAAGCCTGCATTGCCTGAATTTTGTTTGGATCAGTTGCCACTCCTTGCCCACTAATAATATGCCCTAGATACTCCACTTCTCTCTGCCCAAAACTGCACTTTGAAGACTTTGCAAACAACTGATTCTCCTTCAAGGTGTCTAGTACTTTCTCCAGATGTATCAGATGATCTGTCATATTCTTGCTATAAACCAGAATATCATCAAAAAATACTAGCACAAAGTGCCTAAGATAAGGTCTGAAGACTTGATTCATAAATGACTGAAAGGTTGTAGGAGCATTTGTAAGTCCAAAGGGCATCACTTTGAACTCATATAACCCAGATACTGTCACAAATGTTGTTTTCCCAATATCAGAAGGGTGAAGCCTAATCTGATGATAACCTGCTCTCAAATCTATTTTTGAGAAAATTGTAGCACCCCCAAGTTCATCCAATAAGTCATCAATCAAAGGAATATGAAAGTTGTCCTTGATAGTAAGGGAGTTCAACCTCCTATAAACTACACAAAACCTCCAAGTATTATCCTTCTTTTTGACAAGAAGTACTGGGGATGAAAAAGGACTGTTGCTAGGTTGAATGATGCCACTACTCAACATTTATTGCACCATCTTTTCAATTTCCATCCTTTGAAGGTAAGGATATCTGTGGGGATGTAACTTAAAAGCTTATGTCCCTGGTTTGAGTGTAATCTTGTGATCATGTCCCCTGTATGGTGGTAGCTCCTTGGGAGTATCAAAAACACTCCTATATTCTGTTAATAGAGGATGTAATGCTTCATCACTTTTGCACTCCTTACCAATCTCCATCTCTGGATTAAGCAAAGACATCCAAAAACTGTTGCTTTACCCTTCTGAAAGAGTTTCTTATGTTGTGTCCCAGACATCATTTTCAGTGTTGCATCCTGTCTTACTCCCTCCAGAATCACTTCCCCTTGTTGCCCTTGGAACCTTATCTTTTGTTGTGAAAAATCAAAAGTAATAGGCCCCAGTTGTCTCAAAAAATCAAGTCCTATCACCATATCACAACCTCCCAATTCTAACAGTCTCATTGGTGCAGTAAATTTGCACCCCCCCATATACCAAGCAAACCTTGCACATTTAGTATTGCAAGTGATCCTATTTCCATCTGCCACAGTCACTACCATTAGAGATGTAAACTCAATGATGCATCCCAACCGTCTAGCAGTACTAGGATCCAAGAAACTGTGTGTGTTTCTTGTGTCAACCAATATAGTAAGGTGTTGCTTTCCAGTTCACTAGTCCCCTGTACCTTAATGGTATCTGGTGCCACCTGTCCAGCCAAGGCATTTATGGATATATGATATTCCCCTTGATCATCCTCCTCTTCCTGTAACATCACCTCCTCTTCCTCAATACACTCCTCACACATGATCACAAATAGTTTCTTGCATTTATGCCCCAACTGAAATGGTTCATCACAGTTAAAGCAAATGTTCTTCTTCCTTCTAGCATCTAATTCCTCAGGTGATAATTTCTTGATGAGAGGAAATTTATCTTGATTATTTGTTGCTGCTGAATCAAACTCCATCACTAGATCCACCTCTCCACATGCCAGGATTTGTGTAGCTTGAAAACTTAGAGGATTTATGAGTCTTCCCTGCGTCCCCTACTCTAACTTCTTGTTTTCTGGCCAGTTGCATGGCTTCTATCAAGGTCTTTGGCTGCAACAGTTCCAAAATCT
>JABTTQ020002113.1:0-50000 GCA_016081115.2 Rehmannia glutinosa
TCTGAAAGAATAGATGATGTTCTCAGCAGAAGCACTGTTAAAGAAACATGTTCTTGGCGTGGATGGAAGCTAATAAGATATATCCTGATGCCAGACAATTGACTTATGATGGAGCTCCTACAAAATTTACGTGGAAACCAGACATTAAGAAGTGGATGTTGAGACAACGAGGAAATACCATCAGGCGCGTTTACGCCGTACCACCTAGTTGTGGTGACATGTACTATTTGAGGTGTCTTATAAACGTTGTCCGTGGTGCCACATGTCATAATGATTACAAGAAGGTCAAAGGTGTTCAACATGATTCTTATCGCGAAGCATGCTATGCTCTGGGTTTGTTAGAAAATGATAAAAAGTATATTGACAACATCACTAAAGCTGATCACTGGGCAAGTGCAGATACTCTTCGAAGTTTGTTTGCATCATTGTTATCATCGAATTCTTTGAGCATGCCTAATGTGGTATGGGAAAAATATTGGATATATGTTTCGAATGATATTCTATATAAACGACGACAACTTATGCAACATCAAGGTATTAAATCCACTATTATATAATATATTTTATTTGTTTAATTTGTTAAATTCGTATATATGTTGTTTGCAGGTTTCGGTTAGATTTTTTGTATTTATGAAGCTTTTATATTTCTTCTTTTCACAGAGAGTTGTTGCAGAGTGAGGACCAAATCAAGAATCTGACACTGTCTGAAATTGAAAAATTATTGCGCAGTCGTGGCAGGAGCCTACGTGAGTTCGATATGATGCCATTTTCAGATGTTGACAACGTTGATATCAGCCAAAATAGATTGATATACGATGAATTGCGATATGATCGTAAGGATATGGCCATAGAACACAATAGCTTTCTTCCAAACATGACTGATGAACAACGTGACGTGTATTCCAAAATAATGCATGAAGTTCAACGAATGAAGGTCGTGTATTCTTTGTATATGGGTATGGAGGTACTGGTAAAACATAACTGTGGAGGGCTTTATCTTCTGGGTTGAGATCAAAAGGACATATTGTACTTAATGTAGCGTTTAGCGGCACAACATCTCTTCTCTTACTCGGTGCAAGGACTGCACATTCTCGCTTTGTTATTCCCATTAATCCAAATGAAGAATCAACATGAGAAATCAAAATGGGAAGTTCGCTTGCAGAATTGTTTGTTTGTTGTAAACTCATAATATGGGATGGGGCTCCAATGATGAATAAGTATTGCTTCCACGCGGTGGATAAAAAAATAGGAGACCTGATACAGTTCGACAACCCACATAGTCTTTAGGTCCCATTTGATTTGGAGGGAAAATAGTCGTGTTCGGTGGAGACTTCAGATAAATATTGCTTATTGTACCCAAGGAAAGTCGGCAAGATATTGTGAATGCCATGATAAATTCATCGTATTTGTGGAAAGATTGTACGGTTTTTAGACTCACTAAGAACATGCGACTTCAAAGTGTCGGTGAAACCAATTATTATGCCAATTTGAAGAGATTTCCTGAATGGATTGTAAGCATTGGAGATGGAAAAATTGCAGGAGCGAATGATGGTTGTGTCACAATTGATATTCTTGAAGATATTTTGCTCAAATCATCTGGTGATCCAATTTCGACTATTGTCGAAAATACCTATCCAATGTTTAAAGATGCCACCGATGATCCGACCTACTTGAAGGACAAAGCTATCTTAGCACCGACCTTTGATGTCATTGAGTCTATAAATCAATATATGGCATCCTTGAACTCATCAGGGGTCATTCTTATTTGAGTTCGATAGCACTTGCAAGTCGATGCAAATGTTGACTTTTTGTATGATCTGCGCACACGCTGGAATTCTTAAATGGAATAAGATGTTCGGCGTTCCTAATAATGAATTGCATTAAAAGGTTGGGACTCCAATTATGCTACTGAGGAACATAGACCATTCTGTTCGGTTATGTAATGGCACAAGGTTGGTGATTACGAGGCTTAGCGCATATGTACTTGAATCTATAATTCTCACGGGAACCAATGTCGGTCATAAAATTTTGATTCCACGAATGATACTAACCCCGTATGATCTCATAATTCCCTTCAAGTTCCAGCGAAGACAGTTTCCTCTGATCGTTTCGTATGCCATGACAATAAACAAAAGCCAAAGACAATCTCTCTCGCATGTCAATCTTTACCTATAGAATCCGGTTTTCAGTCATGGCCAATTATATGTTGCTGTTTCTCGAGTAACCAATCCCAAAGGGTTGAAAATATTAGTTTGTGGTGATGATACATCAAATGACGGACAAACGAATAATGTTGTGTATAAAGAAGTATTCCAAAATTTGTAATTTTCATTTATAGTGATGTAACATGAAATTTTCATATATGTATTCACATGTTTTATATTACATGTATATTGTGCATTTCATAAACGTTAATTTTGTGAGACCCCAAATTTTTCAATCATAGACGACACGTTCGCGGGTATTATTATTATTATTATTATTATTATTATTATTATTATTATTATTATTATTATTTTTCTTTTTTTCCGATACTGTATTAAATATTCCGATAATTTATTTTTATATTTACTATTTATTTTGCGATTCGTATTATGATCGGTTATCTATTTCATCTTAAATGATCTTTGAAAACTATCTACTAGTAAATTAGTATTTTAAAAAATACAATACCTTTGTCTTGAAAGATCATTTAGTAAACATTATATTTTTGAAACAATAGTACTTGAGATTTACCTTATACAAAAATACAACTTTTATATTGAAATAGCAAGTGTCTCATACTTGATTTTGTCAACTTACTTATTACTTGATTTAACTAATTTATACTTGAAATTATTTTTATTTTAGGGTGCTTGTTAATGAACACTTATTTTCACTTCTTTAACCATTGTCGATTTCTTTCGACTTTTAACGTGGGCTTTCAACCGATTCAACTTGTTCTTGAGCGACTAGCTAATAAAACTCTTTTAGCATAATATATTTAGTTTTATTTTAAAATTCGAAATTTAAAGTTTATATATTTTCAAAATAATTTTATAATTTAATTAATTGCTTAATTGGTATTTGTGGCTTGTACTATTTTGACTATTTTACCGCATCACTTTGATGGGTAAATATTAATAATAAATATATTTCGTATGTAATTTTATTTTATTACTTGTGATCATGACCATTTACTAATTCTATTCGTATTTATGATCACTTGATTGATCATTATTACTATTTTTGTATTTATTAGTCACCTTAGAATTTTAAGAGACTATTTATTTTAGAGACTTTTACCTTATAGAATTAAGAATTTGATTTAGTATAAGTGATTTTGAGACTTATAAGTGATCAAGGAAACCACTAATTATTTTGGAGATTGATATTATTCATCTATTATCATCAAATTTGGGACAAAAAAAAAAATGGAATTACCACTATAACCCTATAGTGGACGGCCAACATGAGAATTTTGGTGTAGAAATACCACCCAACTCTTGTACACTTATACCTTATATTAGTCATCTTATGTATAATTACACCATTAACACAAACCTTATACACATTATCTTATACCTCAATTTTATATCATTAAATTTCCCCAACTTATTCTATTGTTCCAACATTCTCCTTAATTTTCTCCCAACCCATACTTTGACCAATTCCTTTGTCTCCATGCAAGAGACAACATTCAAGCCTTGAAAAATTTCTCATCTCTCTCTTCCTCATGTTACACGGCCATTAGGCCAAGATGTACAAAAAAATTATCTCATTTTTTTCACCAACACATCACTTCAAGTCTTGTATTTTCTCCACATTCTCTCTAAAATTCTCCAATTTCTCTCTATATTTTCTTCTTCTTCTTTCTTCAAAAAATTATCAAAATTTCAAGAAAACCCCTTCAACACCTTCATAAATTTGAATTATACTACTCCAAAGGTAGGAAATTTCATCTTCAATCCATTTTTGATATCACCTAGCTCATCCTCTTCACCTTCTAATTAAGTTTTAAATTTTGTTTGAGGTATACTTAGAAGACCATTTGAAGATTAGAGACTTGACATCATCTTGAAGAAGAACTCAAGGTTGTGAAGAGAATTGGACTACAAGGTAAGATTTGGACACTAGAGCCCTTTTCTCTTCTTCTTCCTATTTTCTTCAAATTTTAACACCCCTTTTTCATTTTTGAGAAATAGGGGCTGACCTTAGGTGATTTTAGAAGTGAACCAAAAATCCCAAATTTGAAGCTTCAACTAGCTTCAAATCACCTACTACACAAGGTAAAGTGTAGTATTTCCAATTTTCTTACCTTCTTCTTTTTCTTCTTAATCTTTCACTCATTTTCCTAACTCAAAATTTTTGATATTTCTTGACTTAGGGGCTGACCTAAGTGATCTCAAACCAAGTTGTGAAATTATCCCTTTTATTTCACAATTTTCCAAATTTAAGGTGGTGGAAAAATCCTTTCAACTTCTAGGTGCTTTTGTTAAATGCATGTAGTGTTTTGATCATGAGCACTTGAGATATGTATATTTATGTATTGCATGTTAAATTCATGTATGAAGTGGTGAAATTTCTCAAATGTTGCTCAAAAATGCCTTTTATTGAAATTTAGGTGCATGCATGTACAATTTAATGTTCTATTTGATGAATTCTTGTATGAAATGAACATGCATGTGTATGATCCTTGAAATCAATATTTGTATGACTTATAACCTGGACAAGTCGAGCATAATTGATTAAATTTCAATTTTTGGACTTAAAATGCAAAAATGGAAAGTTGGTGGACTTAATTGCAAGAAAATAAAACTTAAGTGACCCCTCTGCAATTTTCAAATTCTGGAACTGTACTCAGGTTCAAAAATGACTTTTGGATATTTTAATAAAGTTTTAAGAGTTTTAAGATAAATAAAATCAACCTTTAAAAGTCCAAGGACTAGATTGTAAAATTTTAGAAGTTTAAGGGCTACTTTGCAATTTCTGAAACTGTACCAGACCTTACTTTCAAAATTTGAAAATTTTCACTCTTAAGGGACTGAAAATGACATATTTTAAAGGTATTCCAAAAATCCAAGTGTTTAGAGCTTGGAAAGTAATTTTACTAAAATTGAGGGACTAAATTGTAAAAGATTAAACTTGAGGACCCAAATGAAATTTCCAGGACTTATACAATACATGTACCTGGAATTACTAATTTAACTATAATTTAATTATATTTTGGACCCAAGGTTCAAATTTCATAACAATTGGACCCCTAAAAGCCTTAAAGGCAATTATTTCAAAATGGGACAAAAATGAGATTTTCAAAAGTTAAAGGACCTACACTTATTTCTTTTAAAAACTGCTTTTGTTCCAATATCCTACTGACCTTAGTGACATTTTCCAACTGGAATCACATTAAAAGCCCTTCCGATTCGTGAGTTCCAATTATTTTAAACTAAGGGCCCGAAATGACAATTTTTACAAATTTGGGGCCAATGTGAGAATTTTATAAAAACTCGACCTCAAAATATTAAAAACCTGAATCTTTGAATAATTTAGAAATTTTAGGAACTGACCTCATAATATTTCAAGGTCGGGATATTTATTTATTCAATTTTTAACCCTAAAAGTATTAATTTTTACACAACGGGGCTAATTGTAAATTTGTTTTTTATCAAGGACCTAACTCAAATTATTTTCCTTTTACTAAAACATCCCTGGATCCTCTGACTTTAATTATTAATTAAAATATTTTATTTTCTCAAAAACCCCTTGACTTATCGGATCGTCTTGACCGATTAATACCCGATCGCGGGGCGACTTCCTCGTCTTGCGATTTTAAATCAATAACGGGACTTATGTTCCACCTAATTTTTCAAGATATCGAAGATTGCTTATCCTCCCGATAATTATCTTCATCCCAATAACTCCATTAACGCCATAATTGCCACTCGCGTTTTTCGAAAATTTTCCTGAACTGCTTCCCTAAATCAATAATACTCGACTGCCTGGTTGACTACCTGAACTTGATATTACTTTCCTGCCTGAGTCAACTTGGTGTGTCAAGCTCACAGTCAGAATGGATACGTCGGGGATAGAACCGGCAGCTCGGCTGCTATTCCAGTCTCCGGCCCCATCGTCCTAATCCCGCAACTGAGGGATGGAGTTTGTCCAAGGGAAGCGGGTCGTAGTACTTGAGGTATAATCATGATTATGACAAATCCGAGCCTTGCTAGCTCCACTATGGATTTTGTCTTTGCCTATGGAGCGATAAGGTGACAGGTCTTGGACCATCTTACTCGGGGAGTTACAAGGAAGAACGAAGGAATCACTGTCTGATCCACACGATTCCTGAGTTAATTAGACCCGTTTGGTTGGTGCTACAAATCCATACACAACCGCTACTTGTATTGCATTGGTTGGCGTTACAAATCCGTACGCAACTATTAATTGTCTTGCATAGGATTGGCGTTACATTCCGTACGCAATCCTACCTGTCTTGCCTGAATCACATAGTGCCTATGTGACCACGAACTGTTTTCTTAAACTGTATAAGTATATTACTTACATATTTTATCACGACGCTTGTGGATGTGTGTGAATTCATGCATCATATCTCACGCGTTTTCATGTTGTTTCTCGTATTAACTATATATCGCCACACTTGCACACGATCACCCCATCCACCGAGATTTATGTCTCATCCCCTCCTCGTTTTCTAACCTTTAGATGAAGACTTCGTTGAAGATGTTGAACCAACCACGGACCGAGCTCCGTACTCGCTTGTTGGACTTACTATCTTTTATTGTTGATGTCATTTGGACTTGTTTCTTTTATTTTTGTTGGACTCTTTTATTCTCTTTCATTAGGTCAGAATCGAAGGGCGTAGGACCCTTTGACAATTAAGTTGTTATCTTTAGTTGATTTTGGGGATGTAATTTGGATGTTTGTTGGACTGTAAGTTGTAACTCGTACTTGCTCTTTATTTCTGCTGCTATTGACTCTGTTTTATTGGGTTTTCGTTGATATTCGTCTAGACTGTTTGGTTTATTTATATTTAAGTTGTGGATCATCGTATATATAATTACAAACATGTTTCCAAATTTATTTTCCCGCCTATTTGCACTTGCTAAAAACTAAATTAGATATTTGTTTAATGAAAAAGCAAAATTGATATATATATATATATCAAATATCTTTGTAATTATATCATTAATTTTGTCATTCTTAATTATGGTATGCATTGACATTTTAATTTAGCTATGTCTAACTAGAATTAAATACTATTCACCCAAATATTGGAATTGTTTTTGGAAAAAGGAAAGCTAGTTTGTTTTCCGAAATTATTGTAATTATAAAATTTATGTATGACTAATCAATATTAAATATTGTATTAAAAAAATCAAATAGATATGAATGAAAATATAAGCAAATTAGCATTATTCACTATAATATTATCTCATTTTTTTATGATTAACCAAAACCTTAATTGTAATGAAATTATATATTTTCGAAAATAGTATTTTAGAATAGTAATTTGGTATTACAATATACATTTTTAATATTTTAATTTGTTATTATATTTATAGATAAATTTAAATTAAATTTATTTTCATAGTTTCAACTTAAACAAAATATCTTAGAATAATTCGAATAAATAAACTCTGAATTATTTTATATATTTTAAAATTTTGATATAACTCAAATACTTAATATATAATTCATAATATATGATGAAAAAAGATTATAATGCTATTTTAAAACTGAAAAAAATATGTACAGAGTGTACTAAATTTTAAAATATATTAATGAGTCATTATATTTGAAAATCATATATTTTAATTGTATTGTAACATAATCTTTAAAGTACAAACTTCAAATTGTATTATTATATTTATAAATAAAGTTAAATTTAATTTATTTTTAATAATGTATAAATAATATCGTATGTATAAAGTGTAATATAATATTGTTATTGATATTTAAAATAAATAAAAGATCCTAAAAATATGTGTTCATAACATATTTTTAAAATAGAGTATAATGTAATTTTGAAAATTAATAAAAATTCATCGGTTTCGCTGTTAAATTATTTAAACGTAAAATTTTAATTAATATTTTTTAATGACATACATATTTTTTATTATTGTAAAATTATTAGATAAAATGATGAATACTTTTAAAATATACTAAAAATTTAAATTAGGTCCACAAAGTCAGACGGCCCGATCAGACCGGTCATTTCATGGGGTGAAGTGGGTCAAACTAATCTAAAAAATAGTTTAGATGGAGTTTTGGCCTGAGCCAACCCAAATTTTCTCTTTGACCCAGTGGGCCAGCTCAGACTGACTCATTTGACAACTCTGCTTATTATTAGGATAGTCAGTGCATCGCATGGGAACCTCATCTAGTTATATATAATATAATACAAACTAATGTAGATGAAATCATCATCCAACCTTACGTGCGGAAAATACAATAATAATAATTATTTAACTCAAATGAAGTGATGGCAACTCTCGGTATATTATATTGTTACTTGAATGAAGGAAAATCATATGTAACATTAGAAATGGTTTATAGTTTTGGCCAGTTTAATATTTATTATAAATTTTATTATTTGATTTTTAGTATTATTGAATTTAACCATCGCAATTTTACAAACATAATGTTTCTTATAAGTTAATATTTATGAATATCGTATACGTCTTGAACCTAATTGATCATATTTAGTGCATGCAATATGTAATAATGATCAAAAGTTAATTTTTGATCATGTTCTGTTGAAAAACTATCAAGCTATTCTTGCAAGTTGATTTTTTAGTGTAATATATTTGTTTAAAATTTTATTTTAGATCACTGTTGAAAACTATCTAGGGAAGAAAAAATCCTCTTATCGAATGTACCTGACTTCATATATATAGTTTCTTTTGTCGAATAATACCAATTAAAAGTTGACAATATGTCTTATTTTCTTAGTAAACCCAAAATCACATAGATACACATTGTAATCATTCAGCATGACAATATATAAAAAAATATTCTCACATATTATATATGAATACAATGTGATGATACCCGAGCCGAGCTGTGAGAAATTAATCCAAGTCATCAGTCCAACACACATTCGAGTAAGCGACCTGCGAGTGACGTCAGCAATAGTGCGCGACAACACGTCACGAACTAGGCTCGCCCATTACCGAGCTCAACCGCAACACGGCCGCCGAGCCCCGAGCCCAAATTTCGGCGGAAAACGCATGCGCGACAGATTCATAGAAGTAATCACTTGCCCATACTTAACACTTTATTGGTATCAGAAACTGCCACATGTCAGAAAGTTATAAAGAGAAGTCGACAAGTGGCAAGATTTGACTGACATGCACAGTTAGAGAGGGACATGTGTCTTTCTTTAATTATTTTACTAATTAATGAATAGTTAGTGAAAAGATGACTATTGTAAACCCACTTACTCAAAGGGGTATAAAAGTCTGAAAAAGAGAAAAGAGAAGAGAGGCAATTTTGTAACAAACTATAAGAAAGACCGACCCCAATAATCCGGCTCGGCAGAATATAAAAAAGGCATAATTAGCCAGAAATAAACATACGTTACGCACATTTTCATTTCCACGTGTTAAACCTTTTACATATTTCTGCTTGTTGACCAAAACGCACGTCAACAAATTGGCGCTAGAAGGAGGGCCCGTATTGGTCGATCCCGAGTTCGATCAAAAGCAAGTGAAATAAAAACCAGGTAAAGTTTAACGCTTAACCTTTTCATAATAGACAAAAATGAGTCAATCACGAGAAATGCCCGTTTGATCAAGAGCAACATTTGAACAACCAACCTGGCCGACTACGAATGGCCAAAATATGCTCCAAACGGAAGCAGAGAGCACTACCTTATTTCCTTTTGCTCACTAATTGCCAACCCAACTTTTGTACCAAGAAATGAACCAACTTATATCACAAACTCTCGCTACCACAAACTCTCAAGCACCTCCTCCATTCCTTGCAAATACTAACCCACTCAACCCACAACTAAATGTTAACATTAATCCTCAAATTCCCGAACTTCCTCATCACGAAGCCCAAGAAGCCAGTTCAGGTAATGAACAACAGGTCCGTCGTAAAGTAAGGCGGCAAGCAAGAAGATGAGGAGGAGCAAAGTCGTATAGCGAGTCATTTCCGGAGCAAACGCGACATCGTCATGCCCACTCGGTGTTCGCCGGACGGACGACCGAGTTGATCCTTTTCGCCCGGCTCGATCGATAAGTTCCCGGCTCGAGGTTTTCGGATGAGCGGGAGCGGCTCAGGGTCAATCGGTCCAAGGCCCTAGCTTATGGCGAGAACGTGATGTAGAAATACACCGCTGCGTGCGTCGTCTCGAACAATTGGAAGGCGGTCCGGATGGCGAAACAGTCTCAAGACCGCCCCAAGTAATGAGCGGCCACTGTTCCGTCGCCATTTTCCCTTGGAATTCGGGCGACCCGTTACCGTCAAAGTTGAAAATCCCCAGTGTCGGTCTCTATAATGGGAAACCGACCCGACCACTCACGTTCACAAGTACTTAGCATGGATGGAACTATACGATCCAAGCGATGCCATCCTCTGCAGGCCTTCCCCCGACTTTGGGCGACCGAGCCCATCGTTGGTTTAGGACCGCCCACGGGGGATCCATCCAGGCATGGGGGGATCGGCCTCGCCTTTACGACACATTTCTTAATGTCCAAAGTCCGAGCCGCACCTAAAGACTCCTCGTAAACATCAAACAAGGGAAGGACGAGCCCTTGAAAAGTTATATTTCTCGGTTCAATAAACAAGTTCGAGAGATGGAACCGGTGTAGGTCGGATGACGCCATTTTGATCGCAGACCCATGGCCGGACTAGCCCCGAGACTTGGTTCAATTACTCCATCCACGAATCGGGGGCGACCTCGCATCAAGAATTTCGGTCCGCGCGAACGCCATATTTGTGCGGAAGAAGCCATGGCAAGTAACCGCCCGAGCACCGACAAGGGGGCGTAAGAAAGGACGGAAGGAAAGAACCTAGAGTTGGGCGGGAGTCGGGATTCGGCCGTTCTCGGAAAAACTCGACCACCGGATTTAGGGCTCGCCAAGAGGCGAGCCAAGTCGCCGTGTTGAGGAGTACTTTGACCCACACTCCATCACCATATGGAATGAAGTACTGGTCCGAATTTGTTGCCTCCGGCTCGGCCTTTGAAAATTGAGCCGTCAAAAATTAGATTCGCGTCGATTCTCGTGCCTATCATAAATCGATAGGTCACGATCGACGAGTGCCGAGATCTAATTAGGGAAATTATGCGTGTTGTTCGGGCAGGCTGTCTTAAAAGGTACGTTCATGAGCTACCGCCCCCCCCAAGCATTGGCTCAAGGTGTCAACCCGGAGCGCGTAATCAATCGGCTCTCTCCGCCGCCACCCCGATCGAAAACCAGGGGAGGGAGATCCTCATGATGTCGAGTGTCGGTCGAATCAATACTAACACAAGAGAGGATAGACGCTCCAACAGAAAAGAAAAGGCGATGTTAGGCAGCAACCAATGCCGAAAGACAAGTTCGGGTGGCGGAAATCAAGGAAGGCCAACCCACCGGCCACTTTGTGTTCTCGGATGCGGATGCCGACCAGGTGGTCCATCCTCATTCTCGACCTCCGGTCATTCACGCACCGATTTTGGGTATTCCGGTTCACAGAATTTTAATCGACACCGGAAGCTATTCGTCAGTCATTTATGTCCGAGCATTTCGAAGATTAAACGTGGATGATAGTTATATCCGTCCATGCAACGATAGCATTCTGGGGTTTGGAGGAGGAAGGATAGCCCCGCTCGGGGAAGTTGATTTGCCCATCCAAATGGGACAAGGTTTGCATAAACGGATTTTGTCATGACAACATTCAAAATAATCAATGCCGACTCGGAGTACAATGCTATCATTGGGAGGCCATTGCTTTATCATATAAAAGCAGCCGTTTCAATATATCATTTTTGTATAAAATTCCCAACATCTGATGGCGAAGCTATACATAAAGGGAATCAAAGGGAGTCACGAGAGTGCTCTCTTAAACTCCGACCGGTGGAGATTAACGTGGCGGAACAAGGACAAACCAGTGGAACCACACAAGACAATCCCCTGCCCAAGGAGGAGTCCGAGCGGAAAGTGGTGATCGTTCGGAGGATAATCCGGTCGTCGGCCTAGGGAAGGAGCCAATGATGGAAGAAGGCGAGCCGGCAATCGAGAACGAGCGGCGGCCGAAGACGAATTGCCCCGCAAACCAAGGAGGGCAAAGCAAGAAAAGAAAAGAGCGGAACCAGAGAAAACGGTTGATACAATCAATGTCGGAAGGCCAAGCGAGGGGCGCCAACTACGTATTGGTCATGATCTCCCTAAGAACCATATCAAGCGAGCTATTCGAGTTTTTGGGAAATAATCTTGACGTCTTCGCATGGACTCATGCGGACATGCCTGGAATTGACCCTAAGTATGCGTGCCACCGCCTCAATATTGATCTAACGTTCCGCCCTGATCATCCGAAAAGCGCAAACTCGGCCCCGACAGACAGGCAAAGACTCGAGATCGAGGTTAACAAGCTACTAGACAATCAATTCATCCGGGAATCCCTCTATCCCGATGGGTCGCCAATCTGTTTTGGTAAACAAAAGCAATGGCCGATGGCGCCTATTCGTGGATTTTACCGACCTCAACAAAGCATGCCCTAAGGACGCTTATCCATTGCCAAATATCGATTACATGGTGGATGCCACGGCGGAGACACGAGCCGATGAGCTTCATGGATGCATACTCGGGTTACAACCAAATACGGATGCACCAGGAAGATGAAGAAAATACCTCATTCTTCTCTCGCCGAGGAATTCATCATTACAAGATGATGCCCTTTGGATTGAAGAATCTTTGGTGCGACCTATCAAAGGTTAGTAAATAAGATGTTTGAGAAAATGATAGGTCACACTATGGAAGTCTATGTAGATGACATGTTGGTAAAATCACTGTACATGTCCGATCATCTAAACGATCTTAATAAAATGTTTGCTGTTTTGAGAGAGTACAAGATGATGTTAAACCCGAGAAAGTGCACATTTGGGGTCGGCTCGGGTAAATTTTTGGGGTATATGGTCAGCCAAAGGGGAATCAAAGCTAACCCAGACAAAATAAAAGCCATCACCGACCTAGAATCCCCAAACTCTGTAAAAAAGGTACAAAGTCTAACAGGCCGATTGGCCGCCCTTAACCGATTTGTTTCTCGGTCCACATACAAGTGCAAGCCTTTCTTTGAAATTATAAAGAAAATCAAAAATTTCGAGTGGACCAAGCAAGCACAGATTGCCTTTGAATCCCTCAAACAGCACCTCTCTTCAATCCCTATATTGCAAAAACCGACCCAAGGGGAGGACTTGTATTTGTACTTGGCAGTATCCGAATACGCCATCAGCTCGGTGTTAATCAGGCTAGATTGCTCTATTCAACATCCAGTTTATTACACCAGTCAAGCGTTACATGACGCCGAGCTCCGGTACCCACCAATGGAAAAGTTGGCTTATTCATTAATCACCGCGGCGCGGAAACTCCGTCCATATTTCCTAGAACACAAGATTATAGTATTGACGAACTACCTGAAACAAGTATTACACCGACCTGATACTTCTGGTCGGATGATTAAGTGGGCCGTCGAACTCAGTCAATTTGACATTATATACGAACCACGCACCGCAATAAAAGGACAAGTTTTAGCCGATTTTGTGGCCGAATTCACATCTTCCATACGATTGGAAGTTATGGAAGACCAAGAATGGAAATTATTCATTGACGGCTCTTCCACTGCAGGCCGAGCAGGGGGCGGAATCGTGATAATCGATCCAAATGAAAAATGCTCTTTGCTCGGCCGCACGATTTCGATTTCCGCAACGAACAACGGCCGAATATGAGGCGCTCCTGGCAGGCTTAGATATGGCAGCCTCTATGGGCCTAAAACAACTATTGGTGCACAACGATTCTCAGTTGGTCGTTCATCAAATCAACGGCGAAGAGTACGGCTTAAAGAGCAAAAAATTGCACAATATTTGGATTTGGTCAAGAAAAGATTATCACACTTTAAAACAAAAGTCTTACACGTGCCCCGAGCCGAGAACATGCAAGCGGATGCCTTAGCTCGGCTCGGCTCAGCCGATCCGGGCGGATGCCATCACGGATGTCACCGTCACACAACCGTCTCGCCCCGTCACTTGGTGCAAAGAAAATATATACAACCGAAACCGCCGAATGCAGGACTTGGATGACCCCAATCATTTAGTATTTAGAGAAAGGAGTTCAACCCGAAAACAAAGCGAGGCCGAACACTACGAACTCAAGCGGCTCGGTTTACACTAGTAGACGGCATCCTATAAAAACGAGGATACTCCATCCCACTCCTACGCTTTGCGCTTTGCGAGACGGATGCAGATTATGCACTCCGAGAGGTTCATGAGGGAATATGCGGCAACCACGCTGGGGCCAAACGTTGGCCTATAAATTAATACGGCAAGGATACTACTGGCCATCCCTAAGAAAGGACGCAACCGACCTCGTCAAAAGATGTGAGAGGTGCCAAAGAGTTTGCACCACAGTCGATATCATCATGAACAACTTACTTCCGTATTTAGCCCATGGCCGTTTGCCAAATGGGGAATGGACCTCATCGGACCACTCCCCACCGCGGCAAAGGGGCGTCAAGTATGCCATTGTGGCGGTGGATTATTTCACAAAATGGGTCGGGCGGAGCCTCCGCAAAAATAGATGAAGAAAATATTGTGAGCTTTGTATGGAAATCTATTATCTGTGAGATTCGGGATACCACATTCGATTGTTACAGACAATGGGAAACAGTTCGACAACCGAAGGTTTCGAAATTTTTGTGAAGGTTTCCGCATAAAAACTATTTCTCAACTCCATACCACCCCCAGTTGAATGGACAAGTTGAGGCCGTTAATAAAATACTCAAGTATACCTTGAAGGCGAGATTGGAGGAGTCTAAAGGCAATTGGCCGGGAGGAACTACCCGGTGTACTATGGTCATACTGAGAACGACACATCGAGCGGCCACCGGAGAAACACCTTTTTCTTTAGCTTATGGAGCCGAGGCGGTGATTCTGTTGAGATTGGAGCCCCTACCTTTAATTGCAAATTTTGAAGAAGCGTAATGAGGCGCGCTCCGAGCCGAGCTAGACTCTTTCGAAGAAAAAGGTGCGATCGAGATGAAAATGCAGTGTATAAACAAAGGAGTGAAAGGTACTACAATTCGAAAGTAAAGGAAAGAAGATTTCGGTCGGCGATCTTGTATTGAAAAAGATAACAGGCATTCAACCCAGCCCATTGAAGCCGACCTGGAAGGGCCCATTTCGGGTCAGCCACGTCTTATCTGGTGGGGCGTACCAGCTAGAATATTTGAGTGGAGAAAATTTATGCATCCATGGAATGTAGCATACCTGAAACGGTATTATCAATAAAGATCTCGGTTTATGATCCAGATAGGAGCCCAAGGAATTATCCTTTCATCTGATATTTCGTGAGCTCTTTAAAGAGAAACGAAGTTTTACTCACCTCGGCTATGTGCCGAGGACAGTAAAAATCGCCTCGGCTTAAGCTGAAGGCCGAAACATCATCTTAGGTACGTCCTTTGCACGATGAAAAAAGGGCAACATACCCACCCACAAAACGGATCTATCCGTACAAATAAAGACTTGGTTACGCACCGAGCACAAAACAAAGACTTGGTTATGCACCGAGCACAAAACAAAGACTCGGTTACGCACCGAGCACAATATAAAGACTTGGTTATGCACCAAGCACAAAACAAAGACTCGGTTACGCACCGAGCACAATATAAAGACTTGGTTATGCACCAAGCACAATACAAAGACTCGGTTACGCACCGAGCACAATACAAAGACTCGGTTACGCACCGAGCACAATACAAAGACTCGGTTACGCACCGAGCACAAAACAAAGACTCGGCTACGCACCGAGCACAATAAAGACTTGGTTACGTACCGAGCACAATACCAAGACTTGGTTACGCACCGAGCACGAATCAAAAACTTGGTTACACACCAAGCGCAAATCAAAGATTCGATGTACACACCGGACGCCAAACAAAGACTCGGTTCATACACGAAGTTTCAAATACAAAATGGACAGGTTTATATACCGAGTACAAGACTTAATTAAGGCGAGCAAAGCCTCTTATTCAGAAGCACTGGGAACCGAGCCCCGTACTTGGGAATATAAAAGGAAAAATAAGACAGGCAACAATCTTACAAAAAGGAAAAGAGCCGAGCATCTACAAGAAGCTTGAAACACATATACAGGTGAGAAAAATAACAATTCATTTCTACTTCAAAAGTATTTACATAAGGGAGGCTGGAGCCCATTACATCTTGAGGCACGAAGCCAAATTACCTACATAGGGGTACATATGAAAGTATCAAGACTGAGCAGGGGGCGGAATTTCGACGGCACCACTAGAGGCGACTTCTTCCACATCCGGAGGAGGAGAGCCTGCGCATTAGGAACCTCTCGCAAAATTCGGCCGAAGGGTATCGAGGTCGGCCTCCGGAGGGCCGAGATCTTCCTCAAGTCGAGCAACAAGACGCCCGCCCCTTAAATAAATCAAGAATTTCTCGGAGGCTGGTCGCATGGCCGCAGGTTAACATGAATGCGTACTCCTCGGAGTCTTTGTAAGCTTTAACGGCCTCTCTACGAACTTCCTCAGTTTGCCGACGGGCGGTTTCTTCAGCCTCCTTGCGCACATCGGCTAGACGCCTCTCCATTTCCTCGGCCCGGGCAGTGGCAGCACGTTCCAGCTCGGCGACCTTAGCTCGGAGCTCTTCTTCTACCCTGCGGGCCTGATCTCGCTCCGCCTCGGCCCTCGCTGCAGTTTCTTTCTCAGAGTTGGCCCGAGCCGTAGCCTCTTCAGTTTGGGTCTTTAGTGATTCTTGTACCCCTTGAAGGGTAGCATAGGCTTCCTGCAGATCTCCGTGCCGCCTTTCCAGATTGGCATATTTTTTCTCCAGCTCACGGGTTCCTCCGATTGCATGCCATAAAAGCCCAATCATCCGCCCAGACATCCCCATGGCGTACTGAATTTGTTCTTCAAAGCCGAGTTTAAAGCGAATTGCTCGATGCCTTTTGTCCAGGCACGAGCCGGACACTCATCGCGCCCGACCCGCCTCGGTAGAACTCTCGACTGCTCCTCCGTCGGCGTGGCGCATCGAACAAATTCCACAAACCACCGAGGGCGTAGTCCAATCATCCCCTCGCAATAATCATCTCTCACCTGACTTGGAGGGATGAAGTGACCTTCCCGGCCGAGGTCATCCGAGAAAGTTCGCAGACCTCCCCTTCCGGCACATTCGGGATGCTCCGACGCCATTTGACCAACCCCCCTTGATCGGCCCGGTCTCCTCCATCACAATCCCTCATCTTCTCCTTTGAAGAGGAGGTTGCACCGCCTCTGGCACCCCATCAGCAGGACGTTTACCGGCCCGGATATCTTCTCTCCGAGCCGCCTCCGCTTCTGCAGGTTGATCGGCAGCCGCCCGAGTTCGCCGTGCGGCCGTATTCCTCACGCTGCGAAGACGTGCACGCAAATCCAAGCCACGCCCTGCACAAAGCGACCACCGTTAGAAGATCAAAAGAAAACAAAAGATATTTCAAAAGGAAATGTGAAAAATACAATGTTTACCTCGAACGGTAAAATGCACTCGGCGGCCCCGAGTGTGGTTCGCCCCTACGGGCGCAGATGGTGGTCCGCTACAGGACTAGTCGTCATAGGAGACGCGCGCAATCGCCCGATCCTCGCGGCCGTGTTCCCCTGGAGAATGGGGCCGCACTTCTTCATTACCGGGAGGATTCTGTTGAGGCTCTCTCTCGACCTCCACCTCCCGCTCGGCCGCCTCGTCCCGAGCCGCCCCTCGGCCGGGCTCGGCGGGCGAGAGCGGGCCTTAAACTACCAAGTGCGGCCAAGTTGGCCTCGGTAGCCAACCTTTCAATCCGCTGTCTATGATTCCCGGGCTCGTATGTTCTCGGTCTTGGAATAAAGGTGGCGGCAGAGGCCCTTTGATGCCCGTTCCCTATAAAGGTGAAAAGAAAAGACAATTACGAAAAGGAAACGATAAATAGCAAAAGCGAGAGAAAGGAGAAAGGATATAGACTTACGATAACCAAAAACAAAATCGAAGGAGGATAAAGGGTCTTCCCTTCCTTCCCGTCCTCCACGCGAGCTTGCCACTCGCCGCTCACCCTGAGCCATTTTTCTTTCCGATCCTTCAACGATGAAGGAAAACCTTCTACTAAACTATCCGGATACCCCGGGCCGGGTCTGTACATAATACCATCCGGACGGTTGACCTTTTGATGAAGGAGTTGCTCGCATGATTTAAAAGTTTATTTATTTCTTTGAACTTGGCGAGGGTACTTCTCAGGTGGAACATCACCAAGAGGCCAATAATCCGCCCCACGTAATGGGATGCACTTGGGTCGGGTGCATACCCCACTTGCAAAGCCACCGTGTGAGAAAAACCGGCGCGGCGGGAACCGCGATCCGAATAGAAGGGCTGGCGGTATGAATACCCACGCAACCCACATGCGGGTACCGGGGACCTCGGTCGCCCGTCCGACTTAAATGAATACCATTTGGAATACGATACCTTCGGCGGAGCTCTCCCATCTCCGGATCATCGCATGCTTGGGATATCATTTATGTCGCTCGGCGTCACCGAGTGCTCAACACGAAGGCGAGGGCCTCCTTGCTTGCCGGCCGTCGCCATTACGATGACCCATAGGACCTTGTGGCCTCTCCGCCTCGAATCACCGGAGGGTTCGTTTACCCGCTCCACATTGTCACGCTCCGGCTCCGATGGGTCCATATTTTCCTCTTCTTTCGGGTGATCGTCTAGAATCAACACTTGGCGATTCTTCGCTTCGGAACTTGCTTGTGCCGATCCGGGCTGATACACCGTTCCTCTCTAAAGACGGTCAGTCCGTGGCGTCGGATTAAAGATAGTATGAGTCCGCCCCAAAGACGCTCCGCCGTGGAGAATCCAGGAGAAGATATCTCGAATAATGCTCGGGCTATGAGATGGAGATCGCCGTCTTTGGTGAGAAAGAAACAGAAGGTTCGGAGGGGAGGATCTTCAATTTCAACCTCTACACTATAACTACGACTCCTACTATCCTCAAAAGAAGTAATTTATAGGTAAAGGGAGAGTATTTCGAAAAAAATACCTAAGTTCAAGTCTACGAACTTGGGAAGCCGACCGAAATTTCGCTCGGTTTTAGTTACTTTAGCTCAATGGTTAATGGTTGCGAAAGTGAATAATGGGGAAACAAAGGTATTTATAGATAGGGTTCCTCGATAAACGAGACGTTTATTCAAAAAAGACACACCTTTTAAAAACTCAAAAGCCGTCAAACATGTCAGAAAACGTCGCGTCCCCACGCCCGCTGACAGAACTGACATACCTTTTCGGTTCTGCGCAAGATTGGTCCAACCACAAGATGCCACGTGTATGCATCATTATGGCAACCCAATTAATGCGCCGTTTCAAGCATTAATCACTACGCCGACAGTGCCAGGAAAGAACAAAACCTTTGAGAAATCCGTTTCCCCATTAAATGTTCATCATTAGCATTAAAGTTTAACTCCGACTTCAGAAATTCTTCTCTCGGAATCAAACTTGGGGGCCTTTGATGATACCCGAGCCGAGATGTGAGAAATTAATCCAAGTCATCAGTCCAACACACATCCGAGTAAGCGACCTGCGAGTGACGTCAACAATAGTGCGCGACAACACGTCACGAACTAGGCTCGCCCATTACCGAGCCCAACCGCAACACGGCCGCCGAGCCCCGAGCCCAAATTTCGGCGGAAAACGCATGCGCGACAGATTCATAGAAGTAATCACTTGCCCATACTTAACACTTTATTAGTATCAGAAACTGCCACATGTCAGAAAGTTATAAAGAGAAGTCGACAAGTGGCAAGATTTGACTGACATGCACAGTTAGAGAGGGACATGTGTCTTTCTTTAATTATTTTACTAATTAATGAATAGTTAGTGAAAAGATGACTATTGTAAACCCACTTACTCAAAGGGGTATAAAAGTCTGAAAAAGAGAAAAGAGAAGAGAGGCAATTTTGTAACAAACTATAAGAAAGACCGACCCCAATAATCCGGCTCGGCAGAATATAAAAAAAGGCATAATTAGCCAGAAATAAACATACGTTACGCACGTTTTCATTTCCACGTGTTAAACCTTTTACATATTTCTGCTTGTTGACCAAAACGCACGTCAACACAATGTTCAAATTATCTTTATAATCAACTCAATAATATTGTTAGGTTTATATTTTGATAGTTTGGTCTCAGTCCCACATGAAAGTTGACGAGACAAAACATGAAAAAATATGAATTTCATTTGTAGCCTGTAGGGATGAATCCATAAACCTTTTACAACGGGGGCACAAAATAAGTACAATATAAACTAGATATTATGCCAATTGGACATTGGTTTACATTTTTTTTTACTTTTGTGTTCCTAGAGTTAAGTTTTTGGACATATATACGTTTTTACCTATTTATATGTTATTTCTTGTCTCTTTGTAGTTTCTATTGTTTCTTGATTATTCTATGTTGTTTTGGTGATGTTTCTATTGTTTCTTGGTTGTTTCTATGTTGTTTCAGTATTATATCGATGTTTCAATGTATTGAATTAAAAACTGGATTGTGTTGTTTCTATTTTGATATTCTTGTTGTTTCTATATTGTTTAAAGGTATTTTATTTCAATATATGTTGTTTATGGTTGTGCTTCTTGGTTGTTTTTGGGGTTTCGAGTATAAGATTAGTTTTTTTAAATAAATTTTATTTTAGTTAAATTTTTTTAGCAGAAACATATTCGAAATAACTTCACAAAAAAGTCCACAGAAAAATACGCGAGCGTAAAAAGGTATTTTTTTTCCAATAATGTAAAATTATTTTTCATGTGAACTACATCAAGATTAAATAAGCATATTTATAAACTGCATCAAAAGAGTTAAGGGGCCACAATTATTGTTTTCTAGCCTAATTAATAGTTTGAAAACAAATAATAAATAAGAAAAGAAAAAATATTATTAAGGGTGCACGTGCCCGTATCGGGGCTATGCGTCCGCGTATGTTCATTTGTATAAATAATTCAATAATGACAAAAGTAACTGTGAAATATCTATACATCAAATTTTTGATGGTTTGTTCTAGATACAATATTGATACTAAAAGGATAGGAGATCTAGCATTTGTTAAATGATAAGATTTGGGAAGATAGAGAGTTTAGAAATAAATACGACAACATTTAAAATGTATTAGTATAATTTATATAAAAAGTGTGAAAATGTTATATTGAAATTTTTGTTTTACTTTTTATCAGCACAAATTTCTTCACCAAAGAATAGTTTTGATCACATGTCTAGAGCCGTCAAAATGGGCCGACCCAACGTAGGGGGTGGGATAGGTGTTTAGAGGCCCGCCAAAAGGTCGGTCTAAACAGGGTAGCCTGCCACGGGCCGTAATATTTCTTATAAAAGTGCATGTAATATTTCTTTAAAATATGTATTTATCATCCATTATTTTATTTAACTAATTAAAATTAATAATATGTAATTTTTTTTTATTTTTGTTGGCGGGCCGACCCGTCTAGCCCGCAGCCCGCGGTAGGTTTGGTTTGGCCAACATATTTCCAGCCCGCCATAATAGCGGGCCGGCCTGCCCTGTCCCGCCAACTGGCGGGCTTTTTCGGCCCGCACGCTGGCTCGCCCCACCAACCCGTTTTGACAGCTCTACATATGTCCCTATTAGAGGAACCGTGTTTTGATACAATCAAAAATATGAGAAGGTTGTTGGAATAAACTTGATTTGATCCAAATTATTTTGGGCTTTAGATATATTTGTTTAGGGTTTTTGACACAATTGCCCACTTTTCGGAGATAATGATGTCTTATATCCTTATGGAGATCATGTTTTATCCATCAAATGAGCTTCTATAGACTTTCTCCTATCAATTTTCCTTACACTTTGGAACTTTAAGCTTTCTATTCAAAGGCATGATAATTTTATTCAATGCGCACTTTGATACATATATTTATGATATTTTTTTATCGTGCTAATAGTCTTTTTGATGATTCCAAAGGCGGAGAAAAATAGAATGAGCTCATAAGCTTATGATTAGATCAATGGAGCTAAAAAAATCTATAAGTTGCGGATAAAAAACTATAAGCTGTGGATAAATTTTGGACTAATGGCTTTATAATGAACTTTTATGTATGACTAATGACTTATTTTTGATAGGGGGAGCTTTTAATCTCTTTATCTTGATGTCATATTTGCAAAAGCCGAGCTTTTAGGTTTTAATTGATTGCTTATATGCCTACTTTTGTTTAGCATGTTAATAAGGGGTGCTTTTATAAAATATTTTGAAAAATCTTTGTTCTTATACTTATAATTTTCATCTTTAAAAGTGCTGCTTAAAAATAATTATTTTTGACCGAAAAACGTACTTTGTTTTTATAATCGATCTCCTAAAATTGTTTTTGTTTGTTAGATAAAGTTTTTATCGTAATTTTGATAATTTCATATAATTGAGTTTTATACCAAAACAATGTCCCCAAATGTTATCCAGATACTTTAAAATGATTTAAATGATGTTTACTAATTTTTTGGAGTATTTCTTGAACTTTATTTTTGATAAAAATCGGACAACACCTCTATTTTGATGTCAACCAGTCGCCCTAGAGGGCAACCCGTGCCTGAAAGTCGAAACTTGCAATAGAACAAAATAGAGAGGTTTTGGGAGGAGGCCGACCGCTTGACCGGTGGTTGAACATGTGGGCTTTCAATTTTTGTTTCTGACTCGAGGTGGAACGGTCGAACCAAAGGGTGACCAGTCAAACCCCTGGTCGACTAGTCCAATCCCTTGTTCGACTGGTCCACTCCCAGAGCAACCCGAGTTTAAACATTTCAAACGTCTTTTTCATATTAGAGGTCAGCCGATCGACCTAAGGTTTTATCAGTAGAAACTATCTGTGCAGGAGACAACTTTTTATGAAATTGTGGGATTGATTTATAACAACTATTTTCTTCAATTGATTTGAATTTTTATTTACAGATTTCAATCTCCTAGGAGGACCCTATGCTGGTA
Organism: Rehmannia glutinosa; assembly: GCA_016081115.2. NCBI lineage: Eukaryota > Viridiplantae > Streptophyta > Magnoliopsida > Lamiales > Orobanchaceae > Rehmannia > Rehmannia glutinosa. The sequence continues at coordinate 23,212 of JABTTQ020002113.1, forward strand.
TTCATGTCAAGATGCTCTCCTATAAATACTTGAAGGCTTGAAGGATTAATAAACAACACAAGTACACAAAGCAACAAGAAAACCTGCAAATTCTCTTATTCTTCATTGTCAACATTCTTGTTGTATTTAGCCTAAGTCTTACATTTGCACATCTTGAGTATTAGTCTTCTTTCTTGATTACACTTGCACTTCAAAGTTTTATACTTCATTTGAGGTGTAATCTTGAATTGGTTTAAATCATCCAAAACAAGACATCCTTGTTAGTGTTCTTGTGGTAAGAACACACTTGGTTGATTCTAGGTGTTGAAGAGTGTGGTGCTCTTCATTGTTGTAAGAAGATTGTGGTAATCTTCATAGGTGGTGTTGTAAGAAGAGTGTAATACTCTTCAAGGTAAATGTTCTAATAGTTATGTATCTATTAATAAACTTTTTCCTCTTCGAAATCCATTCGAACATACCGGGCGGTAGAGCACGTAGTCCCTAGATGGGGGTGAAGCTCTATAAATCATCGTGTGTTGTTTATACTTCTGCACTTTTATTTGTTCGTCATCTTCATATTCGAAAAAAAGGGCGCAAGTCCGAAAATCGAGAAATTCTATTCACCCCCTTCTAGATTTTCGTAGCCACTTGGACTAACAATAAGTTCATGTGCAATTAGTATAGTTCAAACTTAGTTGGATACTAATTACTGTCACATTTTCATAATTTCTTTATTGACTTATGATTAATAAAGATAAAATATATTGCTGCCACAATTAAAGTCAAATATATTTTTTTACGTGTTTTTTTGGATGATTTGGAGTTGAAGCACCAGAAGTTAAAATAGATGAAGTTTTTTTCTTGGACTTGTGTATTTGGGCCCATATTATGTCTCGGCTATCCGGTTAACAGAGACATTATAATATTTACAAAAAAGTTATCTTTATGATTTTTTCATCAGATCTGAAACACACACCAATAAATATTTTTCAACATTTAGAACGCCTAAAATATAATATTAAGTTGTACAATCACAACATGTAACAAATCGTGAGGTGTTGAAATTACTAATTAAGGCAATCAATATAAAATTATTTTTCACAACTATATGGTTGATGACACCGAGAAAGCCGAAGCAAATCAGTCCATGTGGCCATTCAGCCCATGTACATGTGGGACCCGCAGAACAACACGGGCCGAGCTGATGACGTCAGCAACCGACCTGATGACGTGGCAATGATGACGTGGCGCGAGTTGGGCTCGGCTCCCTCCGAGCCCGATTATGGCGGAAAATTTATGGCGGGAAATTTAAAGGATAACTATCCGGTTAAAGAAAGCTAAGTGCACCATTAGCACAAGTAAGCTGACACTTGTCAGCTTAACAACCAGATGAGTCGACAAGTGACAAACACTTGGCCAACATGCGTGCTTAGGGAAGGACAAGTGTCCCTTTGAAATTATTTTAGTATTAAGTGAAATAGGGATTATTAAAAACCCACTAATGAGATATGCATAAATAGGCCTCATTTATGAGGAAAAAGAAAAGAAAGAAATAATAGAGAAAAACGCTTGTAAAAGTACGACGGTAAAGGAAAATTGACCAGAAGCTTTCAACTCGATATATTATATAAAAAGGCCAAATTAGCCCTGAATTAAAGTATATTCCCATTTCCACGTATTACATTTCTATGTACTTTTACTTGTTGACCTAAACGCACATCAACAAATTGGCGCTAGAAGGAGGGCCGTTTAGGTCCAGTCCGAATTCCCAGCTAGTTAAGTCACGAGAGGTCAGGTAAATTTATCATTAACTCCCTCGAAAAGGACAGAATGAGTCAGCAATCATGAAACGCTCGTTGTTAAGTTGGTATTTTATCAACTTAATAATGTATTTTAGACTAGGATTTTATATTAATTTTGGATGTTTTAGAGTCGCTAGAGTCCATTTTATTTCATTCGAGTGTCATTGAAGAGTTAATACTGATTTTGGTAGCCGAAAATTGATGAAAAAACAATAAAAACGTGTTTGGGTGGAAGAAATCGCATTTGAAGAAGAAGAAAAAGAGGAAAATCGCACTTTTGGGCTTTAGTCGGCTTAGCGCTAGTGACTGAGACCCCGCAGTGCCACTTGTGGGGTGAAAATCGGAGGCGAGGTTTTGAAGTGGCGCTGTAGCTTCCGTCCTTAGCGCCCCGCTAGACTAGGCGATTGAAAATAAGCTGCAGCGCCCATTTTTAGCGCCCAGTCCGGGTGGAAAAAATTGAGACGGGCGCCCATTGCCGTGTCTTTAATAGCGCCCAGTCGCCTGGGGGATATTACAATGTAACTTATTCCTTTTCTTGGACTTTTGTGGGGGTATAAATACAAGTCTTGGGGCGTGAAATTGAGGATCTTGGACCATTTGGAAGACAACAAAACAACAAGAAGACAAGGAAGAAGAATAGAAACATCTTGGGACAAGCTTGGAGAACAAGATTGAAGGCCTCTTATCATCTAGAAATAGAGAAGATCCTCAACTCTTGTTCTTATTTTGTTACTTTCTCCATATTTTGTAAGATGTATTGTTGTATTCTTATGGATTCATTTTCTTTAATCATGAGCTAAACTCTATAATTCTAGAGGGATGATGTAATCTATGTTTGAACTTATGTTTTGAAATTGTGGTTTGTCAATCTAGATCTATCAATTTATTTGTGCTATTTGGATCTATTGCTTCTAAATTACTTGATCAATAATTTAGAGTGTTTGGTGTATTTGATTTGACACTTGAGAGAGGTAATTGAATACATGACCTTGGAATAGCATAACCTAGGATTGCATAGAATTGAGAGATTTGTGAATCCTTTGAAGTCATTTATCAAGATTCATAGTTTTTATTGAGATTTTAATTAATGATGTTTATAGAGATATTGATTTCCCAATTGAATCTAAAATTATTTTGCACTTGAGAGAGGGAATGATTATTGTAGAAATCTTGACTTATAAATTGGTAATTGATGATTGATAAACCATATTGACAACATAAGGGATAACTAGATTCATCATACCTCTAGAATTCATTTAATCATTTGGATAAACTCATTGATATTTTCATATTCTTGATTTATTTTTGGTATTTTTAGTATAATCAACTCCATCAAATATTGAATTTCTAAATGCAGTTAGACTACTATATTATAGTACTTAGCAATAATTCGATAATTATTCCTGTGGATTCGACAACCTTACTTCTCTATATTAAAACTTGACACCGTAGACTTGCGGTTAGAAAAATATCTAACAAGTTTTTGGTAGATTGTCGGGAATAATTCATCTTATTTGCGCTAATATTATTACTTAGTGGTTTTACTTTAATTTAGATTGGGTTTTTTTTTGTTACAATAGGGTCATTGTCATTTTTGTGTTTTTTTGTTGATGCGAAAAATAAAAGTGCTAATTTAATCTTATTTGATCAGAAATTGAAAGAACGCTTCGAAAGATTAGAGCCGCACGAAGAATCGAATTCACAAAAAAATGGGAATCGGTGATGATGAAGACCGCATACCTATTGTTGCACCACGGAAAGGGCCATTCGGGACTATTTTCGACCAACCACGAATCAAAACTATTCGGGCATTGTTCGCCAACCTATCAATGCGAATAATTTTGAATTGAAGCCGCCCTAATAAACATGGTGCAACAAAATCAGTTTTGGGGTAGTGCCGTAGAAGCGACCGAATGCTCATTTGGCTATTTTTCTTGAGATATGTGACACTATCAAAATGAATGGGGTTCGATGAAGATATTCGGTTGAGGTTATTTCCGTTTTCACTTCGTGATAAAGCTAGACAGTGGCTTCAAACCTTTCTACCTGGAAGTATCACTAGTTGGAATGATCTCACTAAAAAATTCATGGCAAAATTCTTTCCACCTAGCAAGACACTTCAACTGAAAAGTGAGATTGCTCAATTTCATCAACTCGACTTTGAGCCACTCTACGAAGCTTGGGAGCGATTCAAAGAATTATTGAGAAGGTGTCCACAACACGGGTGCAGATTGGCAAAAAGTTCAAGTATTTCTACAATGGTATGAATGGGCATTCAAGAACTATTATAGATCTTTGCGCAATGGGAGGTACATTGATGGCTAAAACTCCAAGTGAAGCCATGCTTTTACTCGAAGAAATGGCTGCCAATAGTTATCAATGGCCTTCAAAGATCTACGCCAAGAAAAGTTGCGGTGTTCTTGAACTTGATACTATGTCCGCATTGACCTCTTAAATTTCCGCTTTGTCAAAGCAAATCGCTACTCTAAACTCGGGTGGAAAACAACAACCAGGAAGCGATCATGGAGATAAGTCAAGAAATTGTGAATCCCGATCACGAGCAAGCGAATTATGTGAACAATCGGGGTTTCAACAATTGAGGGAATCAATTACCGACGCATTATCATCCAGGGACTTCGCAATCATGAAAATTTCTTATAGCAATACGAGAAATGTGTTGCAACCACCTCAGGGATATCGAATCAAGCAAGTACGCAGTACACATGTGGGAGAACAAAAGCCATCTTTGGAGGAATTACTTAGTTCATTCCTTGTAGAATCAAGAGCAAGGGTGAACAAAGCCGATTCTACCAAATTCTCTTCCTTTTCCACAGAGATTTCAGAAGAAAAAGTTGGACGCTCAATTTTCCAAGTTTTTGGAAATATTCAAGAAAATTCACATCAACATCCCTTTTGCCGATTCACTTGAGCAAATGCCAAACTATGCAAAATTCATGAAGGATGTGATGCCGAGAAAGAGAAGGTTGGAGGCATACGAGACGGTCAATCTCACAGAAGGGTGTAGCGCCATTTTCCAAACAAAGCTACCACAAAAATTAAGAGATCCGGGGAGTTTCACTATCCCTTGCACTATTGGTGATTCTTATTTTAAAAAAGCTCTTTGTGATTTAGGTACTAGCATTAATCTTATGCCGTTGTCTGTTTTCAGTAAACTTGGCCTTGGAAAAATAACGCCGTCCACCATCACATTGCAATTAGCCGATAGATCACTCACCTACCCAAGAGGAGTGATTGAAGATGTGTTGATCAAAATAGATAAATTCATATTTTCGGCGGACTTTGTGGTGTTGGATATGGAGGAAGATTATAAAATGCCATTGATTCTTGGAAGACCTTTTCTAGCAACGGGACAAGCTCTAATTGATGTGCAACGAGGAGAGTTGACATTACGGGTAAATGATGATGAGGTACTATTTAACATTTATAAAGCAATGAAATTTCAAGAAGAACCTCACACATGTCATTTTATTGATAAGATCGAACAATGTGATCAAACGGAAGTTATAAACAAGATTTAAAAGATCCGTTAGAACATTGTTTGATTAATTCAATAATGAAATGTGATGAGGAAGATAGTGATGATATTGATTTGCTTGAGTTTATTCTTTCTCTTGAGGCTAAAGAAATTGTAAAAGAAAAACAAAAGGAAGCGTTAGAAAATGCCAATATTGAAAATATTCCGAAAGGTACTTTAGAACTAAAGGAACTTCCGGAACATCTTCAATATGCATTTTTGGGAAAAGATAAAACTTACCCGGTAATTGTTTCGCTTCATTATCTTCATTCGAATTAGATAAGTTGTTGCATGTGCTTCGTGAACATAAGTCGGCTTTGGGTTGGTATATTTCGATCGAAGGTATAAGTCCTTCCATTGTAATGCACAAAATTTTAATGGAAGAATCTTATAAACCATCTATTGAACATCAAAGACGACTTAATCCCACAATGAAAGAAGTTGTGAGAAATGAGGTTTTAAAGTGGTCAAGGCGGTATTATTTATGCCATTTCGATAGTTCATGGGTGAGTCCTAGACAAAGGTTGTTCCTAAAAAGGGAGGTATGACAGTTGTGAAAAATGATAACAATGAATTAATTTCTACACGAACTGTCACAGGATGGCGAGTATGTATTGATTATAGGAAATTGAATAAAGCTACTCGTAAGGATCATTTTCCCCTCCCCTTTATTGATCAAATGTTGGACAGGTTGGCAGGTTACGAATACTATTGTTTTCTTGATGGCTATTCAGGGTACAATCAAATCGCCATTGCCCCCGAAGATCAAGAAAAGACTACTTTTACATGTCCATATGGTACTTTTGCATTTCGCAGGATGCCATTTGGATTATGTAATGCACCTGCTACTTTTCAGAGGTGTATGATGGCGATTTTTCATGGTATGGCTAAGGAAATCATGGAGATTTTTATGGACGATTTTTCTGTTTTTGGTACTTCTTTTGACCATTGTTTGCATAACTTATCTCTGGTTTTGCAACGTTGTGAGGAAACTAATCTTGTACTTAATTGGGAAAAATGTCACTTTATGGTCAAAGAAGGGATTGTACTTGGGCATCGTATTTCTTGTACAGGTTTGGAAGTTGACAGGGCAAAAGTTGTGGCTATTGAAAAGCTACCCCCACCTTCAAATGTGAAAGGCATAAGAAGCTTCTTAGGGCATGCAGGATTTTATAGGAGATTTATAAAAGATTTTTCAAAAATTGTTAAACCACTTTGTAATCTCCTTGAAAAAGATGCTATCTTTTGCTTTGATGAGTTGTGTTTGCGAGGCATTTGAGCAGGATAAAAAAGGCACTCGTTTGGCTCCAATTATGATAGTGCGGATTGGACTCAACCATTTGAGCTTATGTGCGATGCAAGTGATTATGCAGTAGGTGTTGTTCATGGCCAAAGGCGAGACAGAATTTTTAAAGCTATTTACTACGCAAGCAGGACCATGGACAACGCCCAACAAAACTACACCACCACAGAAAAAGAGATGTTCGCGGTAGTTTTTGCATTTGATAAATTCCGAGCTTACTTGGTGGGTACAAAGGTGATTGTTTATACGGATCATGCAGCAATCCGATATCTTTTCTCCAAAAAGGATGCAAAACCTCGGTTAATTCGATGGATTTTGCTCTTGCAAGAATTTGATATTGAGATTAAGGATAAAAAAGGAAGTGAAAATGTGGTTGCCGACCATCTATCCCTCCTTGAGCAACCTCACGAGGTGATTGAGAGTCCAATAAAAGAATCATTTCCTGATGAACAAATTATGCGTGCCGAGACATCATTACCTTGGTACGCAGATTTTGTTAATTACCTCGCGGGAGGAGTTTTGCCACCGGACTTGACTTCACACCAAAAGAAAAAATTCCTACATGATGTTAAGTCTTATTTGTGGGATGATCCGTTACTGTTCAAACGATGCGCTGACTCTATCATTCGCTTGTGTTCCTAAGGAAGAAATTGGAGAGATTCTTCAATATTGTCATTCCTCATCTTATGGGGGACATTTCGGGCCAACCCGAACAGCTGCAAAGGTACTACAATCTGGTTTTTATTGGCCAACATTATTCAAAGATTGTTATGCTTTTGTAAAGACTTGTGATAGATGCCAAATGGTTGGTAATATTTCAAGGCGTCATGAGCTTCCTTTGACAAACATAATGGAGGTGGAGTTGTTTGATGTATGGGGTATTGACTTTATGGGGCCATTTCCTGCGTCCTATGGAAATTTGTACATTTTGCTTGCAGTTGATTACGTCTCCAAGTGGGTTGAGGCGATTGCTACACCAACGAATGATGCTAAGGTAGTACTCAAATTCTTGCACAAGCATATTTTCACCCGGTTTGGTACTCCTCGAGCTATTGTAAGTGATGAAGGTACGCATTTTTGTAATAAATTATTTAATAACCTTCTTGCTAAATTTGGTGTGCGTCATAAGATTGCGCTTGGTTACCATCCTCAATCTAATGGTCAAGTTTGAAATTTCCAATCGTGAAGTGAAACAAATTCTTGAAAAACGGTGAGTTTTAATCGAAAGGATTGGGCACAAAAGCTTGATGATGCTTTGTGGGCTTATCGCGACGCTTATAAAACACCCATTGGTATGTCACCATATCGATTGGTGTTTGGTAAAGCATGCCATTTGCCGGTTGAACTTGAGCATCGAGCTTATTGGGCAATTAAGAAGTTGAATTTTAACTTGAAAAAGGCCGGTGAAAACCGATTACTTCAATTGAGCGAAATGGAAGAATTTCGTCATGAATCATATGAAAATGCCAAAATGTATAAAGAAAAAACAAAAAAATGGCATGATCAAATGATTTTGCGGCGTGAATTCTTACCCGACCAACAAATGTTATTGTTCAATTCGAGATTGAAACTATTTCGGAAAACGAAATCACGATGGTCGGGCCATTTGTGGTGGAACATGTGTTTCCCTATGGTGCCGTCGAGTTGAGAGGAAACGATGGGAATTCATTCCAAGTGAACGGACAACGATTGAAACATTATTTTGGAAATGAAACAAGGAAGGTTTTAAATCTTCCACTTGGTGATGACATTTCGTGAGCCCGAGTAGTCAAGTCGGCTAACGACTATAAATTTAGCGCTTCTTGGGAGGCAACCCAAGTGATTTTGTGTGATTGCATTTTATTGTGATTTTATTTTCTTTAATTTTGGCTTATTTTTATTTATTTGGATTTGGTGTGATTTTTTTTTATTTTTATTTGTGTGAATTAAATTTTGTGTGGTTTTAATTTGTTTTTATTAACTTTTATATTTATATATATATATAAAAAAAGGGGTTAGTGACTACACGATTAATCATGTGACAGTCACGAAAGTGCAAAAATAAGGCAAGACGCAAATTCTGCGCGTGGCGGCTGCTTGATCAGGATCTTAGGCGTTGCGGCGCGGCCATCGCCCAAGGTCTTTGGTCTTTAAGTCTTTGAACGTGAATTCTTCCTTTCACTTCTTTCTCAACAAAACACATCCCCTCATCCTCTCCCATCTTATCTACACATAAGCACACACAAACCCTCAATCTTGCACCACTCAATGGAGCACTTAAGCATCTTAATCCTCATCTTCATCCTCTCTATCATCTAGGTAAGGTGGTTTAATTTGTACATCCCTTTTTTCCCAATTATTAACCTAATATGAAGAACATGTCAATATTCCTTTCAATTTCCAAATTCATGTTTAATTGTTGGATAAATTGTTGGGATATATGATTGATGTATGTTAGAATTAGGTTGGTATTGATGATTGGGCATGAATTATTCTATGAATTTGGTATTAATCTCTTGTCATCACTATGCTCACAAGGTGTTTGTCAAAATGCTCCAATGAAAAATCTTACACATATGCATTCCATTCTTGTCTTCATTGTTATTCAAGTACAATTTGATCATTAATTGATGACACGGATGCATATTTTGGGATATTGTGAGAATTCCTAACCCCTAATCCATATTGCTTGTTTCTACGTGTTGTCTTGGTTATTTACTCTTCCAGGATATTAGCGATCAATTAAATGGGGAAGTCAAATAAAAAACAAAAGCAAAAAAAAAAGCAAAGCAGTACCTCCAAGGAATATGATACTAGCCGTTTCACAAGCTTAGAGGTACAAAATCTTTTTTTTGATAAATTAAGCACAAAGAGCATAACCGCGGAGCGGGGGTTGCAACCGAGTTCGAGTGATGGTGATCTTGCACAAATGATAAACCAAAGGCGATGGAAAAAATTATGTGCTCAACCCGGACCGTATGCACCAAATGTGGTTCGAGAATTCTTTGCAAATGCGAATGTCACACTCGATAACCCTAACGAGATTTATGTGCGTGGTGACTACGTGTATATTGATCCATCAGAAATACAACAATATTATGAATTACCTGAGGTGGATCACTCACCTTATACCGAGTTCATTTCTCAGCCACCGGATTTAGAGATGATTTGTCGTGCTCTTTGCCGCCTTGGAGTGCAGTGCGCCCAACAAAGGTCTCTGGCGGATCCCTTGCCTTCTCCCACACTACGTTGAGTCGGTACGGACGTGCTTGGTTTCATTTCATATGTCACAATTTAATGCCGACCAAGCATATCAGCGATGTCACGAAGCATCGAGCTTATCTGTTATACGCGATTGTTACCGATATCGATTCGATCCGATAATTATCGCACAATCCATTCGCTACACTATCCGACATTGTAAATCCGGGGATTGATTATGCCGACTTTGATTTGTGGTCCGTGTAAAAACGAGAAAATTACGTGGGACAAGAACGAACCATTGGAGCGGCCTAAAGGGCCTATTGATTCTACCATTATTGCTTATGACGAATGGGCGGGCGGTGTACCTAACCCGGCGGTGCGGGCTATATACTTGATCCGATTTTGTCCTTCCACCCGTTGAGCACGAGGCTCGGCCCGATCACACGATGTTGGTGCTACATCCTGGTCCGTGGCGGGTCATTTCGTCACACGAGCTCTCATCATGATGACGACCCCGGATGCATTAATGCGTGAGGTACAAGAGTTGCGAAGGGCTCATCGCCGCTTAGCCATTTGTAGCTTTTGTAGGCCGAGCAACGTCATCGAGCTGCGAGGAAGAGTATATTAATGAGCACTGTGAGTTCTTGCTCAAATTTATGGCCGACGCACCCACAATTCCAATTTCCGACACCACCACCACCGGGTCCTATTGCTCATCTTCCACCCCACGATTCTGATAGGGATTCCGATGCGGAGTCCTAATCACTTTGGCTACCAGGAAAGTTTTTCTCACTCTCCATTGGGGACAATGTTCATTTTAAGTTTGGGGGAGTGTAATCTGTTTTAATCTGTTTTTGTGCTTCATTTTGTGTCTTTTGAGTGATTAAAAAAAAAAATCGAGTCTTGTCGTTTGTAAAACTGTGAAACTGCATGACTAAGTGAATTTGTCGAATATGAGTTTAAGTCAAGAGAGCATGTGTTTAAGCGTGATTTATTCTTCTTTCCATTAATTCCATCTATGTGCTTAACTGTTGATTTACTTGGAGATGAATTATGCGTGAGTGTTTCCTTTATGATCCCACTTTGGATTCTAGAACTTGTCGATCACTAGTCGAGGCGAAATCCTAGGTGAAGTAACATTAAGGAAATGATTTAGGCCATCTTTGAACAAGCCAGAGCCTAAAAGCCTACCTTTGTAGTATATTTTCCCTAGTGTCCCCCTTTGAGCCGTATAAACCCGTTTCTTTGGCAAACCATCTAATACCCTGAGCCTAAATGTGAATATCCTAATTACCCATCACTCATACACACAAAGTATAGAAAAATATTGGAAGTTGAGGAGGGTATGATGAGAAGGGTGTGAACTTAATTGAATGAAGTTGCCCGAGAAAATAAAATATGAAACCCCATGTACGCAAAAGAATAAGTTTGGGGGTTCCAAAAAAAAAATGAGAAAAATCAGCGGATTGAAGGTTCATAAACATTGGGGATGTCAAAAAGTGAAGGGTAGGGCTAATTGATGATTCAAAGTGCTAATTGTGTGTTTGGGTGATTTGAGCCACTTTTTCCTATATTTTCCTACCTTACCCTAAGCCCACATTACAAGCTTTAAAAGTCCTATTGATCCTTGTGTTACATTAGCCTACATTAGTGGAGATTAGTGTGAAAGACAAGCCTATGGAGTCCGGTAAGCATCTCATCTCTATATTCAAAAAGTGGATCATTTTGAAAACACTTGATTGTGTGAATCTATTTGAATAATGTAAACGGAGTTGGCATGTACATTCCACACTTTTGATCACAATGTTAAAACGCATGCTTGATTGATAGTGAAATGAGTATTGAGACAAATGTTATTGGTTGTGAAGTTTTGCGATTGTTTATGTCATTGTTGTCTGTAGTTTTATTTTAGAGTTTGTTTGAGGACAAACAATAATTTAAGTTTGGGGGTATTTGTTAAGTTGGTATTTTATCAACTTAATAATGTATTTTAGACTAGGATTTTATATTAATTTTGGATGTTTTAGAGTCGCTAGAGTCCATTTTATTTCATTTAGTGTCATTGAAGAGTTAATCTGATTTTGGTAGCGAAAATTGATGAAAACAATAAAAACGTGTTTGGGTGGAAGAAATCGCATTTGAAGAAGAAGAAAAAGAGGAAAATCGCACTTTTGGGCTTTAGTCGGCTTAGCGGCTGCGGCTAGAGACCCTTATTTGCTTGTGTGAGGGGTGAAAAACTGGCAAAGCGATGCGAGGTTTTGAAGTGGTAAGGCTGGCAGCCCCGTCCTTAGCGCCTTAGCAGCCTAGGCGATTCGAAAAATGGCGAATGCCGATGCCCCATTTTTAGCGCCCCTTGTGGGTGGAAAAAATTGAGATGGGCGCCTTGCAGTCGTCTTGTGTAGCGCCTTGGCAGCCTACGGGCGGATATTACAATGTAACTTATTTCTTTTCTTGGACTTTTGTGGGGGTATAAATACAAGTCTTGGGGCGTGAAATTGGGGATCTTGGACCATTTGGAAGACAACAAAACAGCAAGAAGACAAGGAAGAAGAATAGAAACATCTTGGGACAAGCTTGGAGAACAAGATTGAAGGCTCTTATCATCTAGAAATAGAGAAGATCCCTCAACTCTTGTTCTTATTTTGTTACTTTGTCCATATTTTGTAAGATGTATTGTTGTATTCTTATGGATTCATTTTCTTTAATCATGAGCTAAACTCTATAATTCTAGAGGGATGATGTAATCTATGTTTGAACTTATGTTTTGAAATTGTGGTTTGTCAATCTAGATCTATCAATTTATTTGTGCTATTTGGATCTATTGCTTCTAAATTACTTGATCAATAATTTAGAGTGTTTGGTGTATTTGATTTGACACTTGAGAGAGGTAATTGAATACATGACCTTGGAATAGCATAACCTAGGATTGCATAGAATTGAGAGATTTTTGAATCCTTTGAAGTCATTTATCAAGATTCATAGTTTTTATTGAGATTTTAATTGGTGATGTTTTTAGAGATATTGATTTCCCAATTGAATCTAAAATCATTTGGCACTTGAGAGAGGGAATGATTATTGTAGAAATCTTGACTTATAAATTGGTAATTGATGATTGATAAACCATATTGACAACATAAGGGATAACTAGATTCATCATACCTCTAGAATTCATTTAATCATTTGGATAAACTCATTGATATTTTCATATTCTTGATTTAATTTTGGTATTTTTAGTATAATCAACTCCATCAAATATTGAATTTCTAAATAAAGTTAGACTACTATATTATAGTACTTAGCAATAATTCGATAATTATTCCCTGTGGATTCGACAACCTTACTTCTCTATATTAAAACTTGACACCGTAGACTCGCGGTTAGAAAAATATCTAACACTCGTATAACTGAGGATCCACCTGTAAATCACCAAACTGGCCAAACTACCAATGGCCAGAATGTACCCTCGACTGAAGCAGGGAGCACGACTTTGTTTCCTTTTGCTCAGCTCATCGCAAACCCCACTTTTGTCCAACAAATGAATCAACTTATCTCCCAAACACTTGCAACTACTAACATGCAAATACAGCCTCCACCTCCTGTAAATACTCACCCACTTAACCCCCCAGTAAATGTTAATGTTAATCCTCAAGTCCTTGCGCCTCCCCGTGATGAAGGCCAAGAGGCCAGTTCTAGCAATGAACATCACGGTCGCCGTGATAGAAGACGACCGCACGACGATATAGAAGAGCAGAGTCACGTGGAGGAGTCCCACCCGGAGCCCGAACGCCACCGCCGCACCCGCTCCGTGTTTGCGGGATGGCTGGGGCTCGATCCTCTTTGCTCCACCCGATCGATAAGCTCCAGGCTCGGTTTTTGGATGAAAGAGAGCGGGAAGGGCCAACCAAACTCGGGGTCTAGTTATTTGGAGGAACGAGAGGCAAAAATCCTGCGTCTCTGCGCCGATTAACGAGGTGGAGGACGGTCTTGAAGAAGCCCGATAGCACCAAAGGCCGCACCCAGGTAACAAGTCGTCCTTCCGTTGTATCACTTTTTGCTCCCAACATTCATCCAACTCCTCTACCACCAAAGCTAAAAATTCCACAAGTCAGCCTATACAATGGCGAGACCGACCCGACAACCCACATCCACAAATACTTGGCGTGGATGGAACTTTATAGTCCTAGTGATGCAATTCTATGTAAAGCGTTCCCGTTAACACTGGGTAACCGAGCCCACCGTTGGTTTCGGACCCTGTCACAAGGGTCCATTCGGTCTTGGGGCAACCTGGCGCCCGCATTTACAGCACATTTTCTTATTTCCAAAGTCCGAGCCGCACCGAAAGATTCCATTGTAATTATTAAGTAGGAAAAAGATGAACCTCTAAAAATCTACATAGCTCGGTTTAATAAATAGGTCCGAGAAATGGAACCGGTCTCAGATGACGCTATTTTGATTGCGGCCATGGCCGGCCTTGCTCCCGAGACATGGTTCAATTATTCTATCCATGAATCGGGGGCGACTTCATATCAGAAATTTCTTATCCGTGCGGAGCGCCATATCTGCGTGGAAGAAGCCATGGCCAGTCAACCTCCCGAGCAAAAGGCAGGGGGAGTGAAGAAAGATGGAAAGAAGGAGTCCGCCTCAGGATCGAGATCGGGGTTCAGGCCTTTTTTGGAGAACCCGACCACTAGATATAAGGCGCAACAGGATGTACGGGCTGAGATTGCCGCGCTACGGAGTGCTCTGACCCACACTCATTCAGCGATATAGAACGAGATACAGGGTCTTAATTTTTTGCCACTGGCTCGGCCTTTGAGGCTGGAGCCCGCAAAGTTGGATGCTCAAAGATACTGCGCCTATCACAAGTCGATAGGCCATGACACGGATGAGTGCCGAGACCTCATCAGAGAAATAATGCGCATCGTTCAAAGGGGCGGTCTGAAGAGGTACATCCACGAGTTTCCGCCACCACCAGCGCTCGCTCCGGGTGTGAATCCGGAGCGATTGACGAATCTAACTCACCTACCGTTGCCGCTGAATGAGAATCAAGGGAGGGAGATTCTGATGATGTCTGGCGTTAATAGAATCAATACCAATGCATCTGAGGATAGCCGCTCGAACCGGAAAAGAAGGGCAAATATTAGACAAGCCGCCCACGCAGAAAGACAGGTTCGGGTGGCGGAAATTAGAGAAAACCAACCGACGGGTCGCTTTGTATTCTCGGACATGGATGCCGACCAGGTGGTCCACCTCATTCCAACCCCTGGTCATCACAACACCTATTCTGGGCTTCCCGGTCCACAGGATTCTAATTGACTTAGGAAGCTATTCGTCGGTCATTTATGTCCGAGCTTTCAGGAGGCTGAACGTGGACGACAACTATATTCGCCCATGTAACGATAGTATTTTGGGTTTTGGAGGAGTAAGGATTATCCAGCTCGGGAAAGTTGACCTGCCCATCTAGATAGGACAGGGGATACACAAACTGGCCGTCATTACCACGTTCAAAATTATCAATGCTGATTCTGAGTATAACGTGATTATTGGAAGGCTGCTACTTTACCACTTAAAAGCAGCCGTTTCAATATACCATTTTTGTGTGAAATGTGCAACCCCGGATGGAGAAGCCATCCACAAAGGGAATCAGAGGGAGTCCCGGGAGTGCTCTTTTAAGCTCTGACCTGCAGAGATTAATTTGGTAGAAAAGGGAGAAACTAGCGGGACAGCGAAGGACGACCTAGAGGAAAAAGATGAGCCCGAGCGGGAGGAGATGGTTGTTTCAGAAAATAATCCAGGAAGACGACCAGGAAAAGAACCAGTGGTAGAAGATGGGGAAAAACCAATGATTGAGGGAGGTGAATAGATTATCTCCATCTTTTCGATTATGCCCTCTTTTTCGAATCAAATACGCCAAGACAAGAATAAAGGTGTGGAAAGTAAACAACACACGTCGATTTATAGAGCTTCACCCCACCCAGGGACTACGTGCTCTACCACCCCAGTATATCTGGGATGAGTTTCGAAAAATAAAAAGAATTTTATTAATTACCACAATTAATACAAATTCAACTTACAACAACACCTTGAAGAGCACCACACTCTTCTTCAACACCACCTTTGGAGATTACCACAATCTCCCTTTGAAGATTACCACAATCTTCCTTCAACGGCACCTATGAAGATCACCACAATCTTCAATCTTGAAGAATACCAAATTCTTCAACACCTCAAGAGCACCACACTCTTGAAACACATATCACCTAGATCACCCAAGTGTATTCTTTCCACAAGAATACTCACAAGGATGTCTTGTGTTGAATGAAGACCAAAATTAAGATTACAACTCAATAATGAATAATACAATTTGAGTACAAGTGTAATCAAGAAATGAAAGCATAGACCTCAAGATGTGAAAGTGATAAGCTAGGCAAATTACAACAAGAATGATAACAATGAAGAGCTAAAGACTTTGCTTGAATGTATCTTGTTGTGTTGTATCTCAAGTGTTGTGTTGGTTGCTCCAAAACTTCCTCTATTTATAGGAGATGATTGATTAAGCATAGGCTCCTCTAGGGGATTGAAAATCTACAGAAAAATACAATTAAAATCAAGAATATAGCTGTTAGAAATCAATCCCACAAAATAAGGAAAGGTTGTCTGCTGCACAACGGTTAGAAATTTGCTGTCAAACTTGAGGGCGTCCGGTCGCGCACAAGAGACGTTTGAAAAATACACTGAAAAATAACATAGGGCGACCGATCCAGGGGGTCTTCGACCGGTCAACCCCTACCTCAGCCGGTCGTCCTCCCTCAAAAATCAAGTCAGGGTGTTCTGTTCAAAAACCAAACCCAGGTACCGGTCGACAGGGGTGTCGACCGGTCGACGCCACCGGTCGACACCCTAGTCGACCTGGTCAAATTCCTTCTGTCTCATTTTTTTTGTTCCAAAAAGCATCTTCAGGTACGGGTTGCCCTATATGGCGACCGATCGACCAAGGGACAGAAATGTTGTCCAATTTTTGTCGAAAATAAACCTCAAGAAATACTCCGAAAATTTAGTAAAAACATTTTAAACTGATCGTGAGTATTTAGACAACATTTAGGAACCTTGTTTTGATGTAAAAACTTATTAACATAAAATCATTAAAAGTGTTGTCCAATTTTATCTAAAATAAAACTTGAAGAAATACTCCGAATAAATAATAAAAAAAATATTTCAAATCATTTAGGAGTATTTAGACAACAATTAAAAAATTTGTTTTGGTGTAAAAATAAAATCATCAAAATTAAGATAAAAACATGTATCAAACAATCTCCCCCTTTTTTATGATTACAAACCAAAACAATTTTTAGAAATATTAGGAGGACAATTTTTTAAAATGATTTTCCAGTAAAAACATCTAACCGTTTAGAAGTGACCAAAATTTCCAAAGTAACATAAGCAACCAAAAGGGAGTAAATATTATCCAAGTATAGCACAAGCTCCCCCTATCAACAAGCACATCAAAAGCAATCAACCACAAGCTAAAAGCTTAGCTTTTCCATATTGATCTTAAGTACAAGAGCTTATAAGCTCCCCCTGTGAACAAAACATCACTAGACAAGTATATAAGTCCATCATGAAACAATTGGACTAAGTATAGTCCACAACTTATGGCTTTAAGAAGCCATATGTAGGTCCCAAGGGGTGTGAGTGTAAGGTTTAGAAGGGGGGGGTTGAATAAACCTTACCAACTTTTCGATTTAGTCCTTTTAAAAATATTAAGAGTTAATACTTCACAGCTGAGTCCTTGATGGACAACTAAGTTAGTTAATCAGCAGAGTTAGTCACTCAACAGACTGACCGAGTTTGTTGATAGAATAACTCATTTGTTTTGACTAAAGACTTAACTTGATTTGTGATATGTTTTATTGGAAGACTTAACACCCTTGAATTTGATTAAGTTTGTTTTAATACTTGGTTTTAGCACTCGAGTTGATTATCAATTGGATAGCAAATTTATCAAAGCACATATAAAAATAAGATGCGAGAAATTAAAGTCTTTGAAATGTAAATGACACAATAAGTTTTTATAGAGGTTCGAAAATGGGGTAATTCTTCTACTCCTCTCTTCTCCAACTCCTGGGAGGAATCCACTAAGTATTAATCAATATACGAGTGGTTAACGGTCAGATACAAGTCTTGATCACGGTGACTTGATCCTTTGGGACTCGATCGGAGATGCCTTGTCACACGGTGGCTTCTCGTGCGACTCGGCTTCTTCACAGGCGTTGCTTGCTTGCTACTACATCCCACTTGCTTAAGTTCCTTGGATTTGATAACGAAGCCCTCCAAATAGCTTAAGCCTGGTTCGACCTTGAACCTTTCTACAATCCTTCATGGAATGTAGACCCCTTGATTCTTCAAATGTTTCCTCTTCAACTGATTGAAGTTGTCTTTCCTACACAGGTGAGTGTTGGATTTATTTCCTTCGTAATGTGGGCTTGAGGATTGATCTTGAATGACTTGAGAGTATTCTTGGTTCTGATTCAAATGTTAGCTTGAATGTTCGTGGTTCAGTCGGTAACCTTCTCTCGAGTGATTCCTCGGCCTTTTATAGTGATCTTTAAAAAATCGCCCGTTGAAGAGATAGGCTTATTTTTGAAAGTCACTTGTGGCCGTTGGCTTGTCTTGTTGCAATCCTTGGAATTTACGTTTCCTCGTATGAACGATTCTTGACTTTTTAGAGTTCGACACGGTGCAATGCTTCCCATTGGTTTATTCCTTTTTTGCATGTCGGGGGTGAGCACTTCAAGAAAGATAGTATGGAAGTATTACTTGTTTAAGTAATTCTCTTAATTTCGTGCAACGGATCTCTTTCGATTATCTCGACTTGACCGCATTTCCTTGCCTTCCCAGGTGACTTAGAGTCGACTTCCAATCATTGGATGACTCTTCTGTCACTTCAACTTGAGACTTGGCTATCTTGAGTTGACTTGATCGATCACTTCACTTAGTGCATCTTAGTTGTAGCTTGATCGAGTTCTGTATTCTCTTCTTTGCCACACTCATTTGCCTCACGGTGAGTCTTCATTTTAGTCTCCGTTATCTTCTTGCATG
The DNA here is from genome assembly GCA_016081115.2 of Rehmannia glutinosa. NCBI lineage: Eukaryota > Viridiplantae > Streptophyta > Magnoliopsida > Lamiales > Orobanchaceae > Rehmannia > Rehmannia glutinosa. The sequence continues at coordinate 42,113 of JABTTQ020002113.1, forward strand.
TTCGAGGCATAGCCGACTTGACTCACTCTACCGGCCCTATCTATTACAATGCAATTTATAACAAGAATGGGGTGCCAACTTCCTATTCTAAGTTCTACATGGCATTCATCAAAATCTACAAAATAATTTCCCAACAATTTCCCCTTTTTGATGATGCCAAAACTTAAAACATTCATACAATAATTAAACAAAGCAAAGATACATACGGACAAATGTAGAGTCACGAGAATGTATGCTTAGAATCGATCTTTTATTGATCATAACATTCTTTTTCTTTACATAGTTTGTTTACAAAGTGTATCGATCGAGCTTGAACCAAAAGAAAATGTATCGAGAGCTTAAATGGAACTTAAAGTAACCATCTTTGTTCTATATCTACACAAGTATAGAAATTGTACAATTTTATTCAATGTACGAAGACTTTTGTTAGAGATTTTTCTTACCGCAAGTCTACGGTGTCAAGTTTTAATATAGTGATATGAGTAGGGTTGTCGTATCCACGGGGAATGCGTGTATAAGTACCAAGTATAAATTACCTATGCTATATTTTGAGATCAATAATAGGTGGATATCGCAATTTATAAATAAAAATAACTAGATATAACTAATCAAAATATAAACATCTAAATCTATGGGAGAATGAATTCTAGAGGTGTGATGAATCTAGTTTTCCTTATATTATCAATATGGTATATCAATCACAAATTACCAATTTATAAGTCAAGATTTCTACAATAATCATTTCCTCTCTCGAGTGCCAAATGATTTTAGATCACAATTGGGAAATCAATATCTCTATAAAAATCACCAATTGAAATCTCAATAAAAACTATGAATCTTGGTTGATGACTTCAAAGGATTCACAAATCTCTCAATTCTATGAAATCTAGGTTATGCTATTTCAAGGTCATGTATTCAATTACCTCTCTCAAGTGTCAAATCAAATACACCAAACACTCTAAATTATTGATCAAGTAATTTAGAAGCAATAAATCCAAATAGCTCAAATAGATTGGGAAATCTAGATTGACAAACCACAATATCAAAACATAAGTTCAAACATAGATTACATCATCCCTCTAGAATTATAAAGTTTAGCTCATGATGAAAATACAAATACCCATAATCAAATGAGAATGCATCTCAAATGATATATAAGAAACAACAAAGAAAGAATTAAGAAGGAATTAAAGAGATTAAAGAAGAATCTTATCTATTTCTAGATGATAAATGTCTTCAATCTTCTTCCCCAACTCTTTCCTTGTGTCTTGGTGGTGTTGATTTTCATCCCCAAGTGTCCTCCATGCCCTAGTTCAAGTCTACCATGTATCTATTTATAGTATCCTCCTTTTAGATCCAAAAATCGGACATTTCTTGTTTTGTACGCCCACGGGCACTGCAGCGCTCGAAAATGGGCGCTGCAGCGCCAAAACCTAGACTACCCATTTTTGGTACCGGCGGCTGGCGGCAAGGAGGGTCTTATTGCGGCAGCGCGTAGAACACTCTAGCTGCAGCGCGCCTGCTTTCTGCACTGTAGCGCCATCCAAACGTCCGAATTTGCTTTGGGTGTCTTCATTAGCGTTGTAGCGTTCTCTCTTAGCTTTCCATAGCCACTTGAATCAGCTCAATATCAATTTTGTAGAGAGAGTTATGACCAAATTACTAAACCCTACTAGTGCTAGAAATTCCAGACGCGTTTGGACGTTTCTTCAAATCAATCTTTCGTTGTTTGATCATTCTTGCTTCTTTTGACACACGACTCATTAAAATGATTCTAGACTCAATATAATTGTCCCTCAACATGGCTTGGCCACTCAAATGACTCGAAACAATAGAAATTAATACCTAACCTATGAGATATAACAAAAACGACTCAAAATACTCAAAAACAACCCAAAACTCTAGTGTCGAAAGCCCAAATCAATGGTATAAAACCAACTGAACAAATACCCCCAAACTTAGACTATTGCTTGTCCTCAAGCAATTACAACTCTAAAATGAAAAATACAAGACACAACAATACAAACAAACTGCAAAACTTCACAACCAATATCATTTGTCTCATTACTCATTTCACTATCAATCAAGCATGTGTTTTGACATTGTGATCAAATGAGTTGAATGTTCATGCCAATTTCGTTTACATTATTCAAATAGATCCATGAAATCAAGTGTTATCAAAATGATCCACTTCTAATTATCAAGAAATAATGTTTACCGGATTCCATAAGCTTGTCATTCACACTAATCTCCACTAATGTAGGCTAACGTAACACAAGGATCAATAGGACTTTCAAGGCTTGTAATATGGGCTTAGGGTAAGGTAGGAAAATATAGGATTAAGTAGCTCAACTCACCCAAACACACAATTATCATTTCGAATCACCAATTGCCAAACAAAATAGCTACCTTCACTTTTGAAATTGTCCACTGGTCTCCTTTTATGAGCCTAAACTCACTGAATTTTTTTTTCCGAAACCCCCAAACTTATTCTTTTGCATATTTTTACACATGGGGTTCATATTTTCTTTTTCTCGGCAATTTCATGCAAGTGAACACATACCTTACTTATCATATCCTCCTCAACCTTCAACATTTTGTGTGTATGAGCGATGGGTAATTAGAATTTTCACATGTAGGCTCAAGGTATAAGATTTGTTGCCAAAGAACGGGTTTAACAGGCTCAAAGGGGACATTAGTGAAAATATATAATATAAAGGTAGGCATTTTTGGCTCTAGCTTGTTCAAAGATGGCCTAAATCATTTCCTTAATGTTACTTCACCTAGGATTTCGCCTCGACTAGTGATCAGACAAGTTCTAGAATCCGGTGGGATCATACAAGAAACACTCAACTTCATAAATCATTTTCAAATAAATCAACCAAAGTATGCATGTAGATGGAATTAATGGAACGAAGCATAGATTACCGCTCAAACACATGCTCTTTTGACCGTTTAACTCATATTCGACAAATTCACTTCGTCATGCAGTTCTATAGTTCAACAAATGACTCGACTCGACTCAACTCAAAGCAAATATACAAGACACAAAAAAAACACGAAGAAAGTAGGATCACAAACTGAAAAAGGTATTAAAACTCCCCCAAACTTAATATAACCATTGTCCTCAATGGAAGAGGTGCAACTCCTCGTCGGAATCGTGGGGTGAAAGAGAAGCAACATGGCCAATTGGTAGCACTCCATAGGGTCGATGGCTTTTTTCTTGCCTTTCTATGATTTAGGAGGCACAATACCAACCTGTCAAACAAAACCAAACGTGGAAACGAGCAATGGGGTAAAGTACCATAATATCATGTGAAGACCATGGGAGCTACATCAATGTTATATAATTGTGATCGACATGTGAACTCCTCCAAGCAATCAACCAAGAAGGGTATGCAAAAGTGATAAATTTCTCATTGAGGCATTTTATCAAACACATGGTGGGCATAAATCAAGGTAAATGATGTATATGCAATTATATATCAAATTATGCCAAAATTTCAATGCATCCAAATACTATCACAATAAGCACCTTTTGCACATAATTTCACAAGAATCGCGTAATGAGCATGCAAGAGGGATAGGGGTGAGATGCAACATGACTACTTCTAATAAAACACAAACATTCTAACTAATCAAACTATTCTAAGTTCTACATGGCATTCATCAAAATCTACAAAATAATTTCCCAACAATTTCCCCCTTTTTGATGATGCCAAAACTTAAAACATTCATACAATAATTAAACAACAAAGATACATACAGACAAATGTAGAGTCACAGAATGTATGCTTAGAATCGATCTTTTATTGATCATAACATTCTTGTTCTTTACATAGCTGTTTACAAAGTGTATCAGAGCTTGAACCAAAACAAAATGTATCAGAGCTTAAATGGAACTTAAAGTAACCATGCTGTTCTATATCTACACAAGTATAGAAATTGTACAATTTTATTCGATGTACAGAAGACTTACTGTTAGAGAATTTTCTTACCGCAAGTCTACGGTGCCAAGTTTTAATATAGTGATATGAGTAGGGTTGTCGTATCCACAGGGAATGCGTGTATAAGTACCAAGTATAAATTACCTATGCTATATTTGACAGATCAATAATAGGTGGATATCACAATTTATAAATAAAAATAACTAGATATAACTAATCAAAATATAAACATCTAAATCTATGGGAGAATGAATTCTAGAGGTGTGATGAATCTAGTTTTCCCTTATATTATCAATATGGTATATCAATCACAAATTACCAATTTATAAGTCAAGATTTCTACAATAATCATTTCCTCTCTCTAGTGCCAAATGATTTTAGATCACAATTGGGAAATCAATATCTCTATAAAAATCACCAATTGAAATCTCAATAAAAACTATGAATCTTGGTTGATGACTTCAAAGGATTCACAAATCTCTCAATTCTATGAAATCCTAGGTTATGCTATTTCAAGGTCATGTATTCAATTACCTCTCTCAAGTGTCAAATCAAATACACCAAACACTCTAAATTATTGATCAAGCAATTTAGAAACAATAAATTCAAATAGCACAAATAGATTGGGAAATCTAGATTGACAAACCACAATATCAAAACATAAGTTCAAACATAGATTACATCATCCCTCTAGAATTATAAAGTTTAGCTCATGATGAAAATACAAATACCCATAATCAAATGAGAATGCATCTCAAATGATATATAAGAAACAACAAAGAAGGAATTAAGAAGGAATTAAAGAGATTAAAGAAGAATCTTATCTATTTCTAGATGATAAATGTCTTCAATCTTCTTCCCCAACTCTTTCCTTGTGTCTTGGTGGTGTTGGTTTTCATCCCCAAGTGTCCTCCATGCCCTAGTTCAAGCCTACCATGTATCTATTTATAGTATCCTCCTTTTAGATCCAAAAATCGGAAATTTCTTGTTTTGTCCGCCCATGGGCGCTGCAACGCTCGAAAATGGGTGCTGTAGCGCCAAAACACAAACCTAGACTGCCCATTTTTTGTACCGGGCGCTGCAGTGCCAAGGAGGGTCTTGTGCTGCAGCCGCGTAGAGAACACTCTGGGGCTGCATTTCCGTTTTGGGCATTTGTGGCACCGCTGTTGCTCTGCAGCGCCTCTTTTTCGCGCTGTAGAACGTTCGAATTTGCTTTGGGTGTCTTCATAAGAATTGTATGTCTCTCTCTTAGCTTTCCATAGCCACTTGAATCAGCTCAATATCAATTTGGTAGAGAGAGTTATGACCAAAATACTAAAACCCCGATCTTTAGAAATTCTCGATGCGTTTGGGCGTTTCTTCAAATCAATCTTTCGTTGTTTGATCATGCTTGCTTCTTTTGACACACGACTCATTAAAATGATTCTAGACTCAATATAATTTGCCCTCAACATGGCTTGGCCACTCAAATGACTCGAAACAATAGAAATTAATTCCTAACTTATGAGATATAACAAAAACGACTCAAAATACTCAAAAACAACACAAAACTCTAGTGTCGAAAGCCCAAATCAATGGTATAAAACCAACTGAACACTTACATAGAATGTATTTACATAGTAAAATACATGAAGGGTGGACAACAACACTTCATCTTCTTGCCTCATTCTTTCATCTCCTATATCATCTCTTTCGACCTCTTTCTCTTCTTCTCATCTTGGATGCCTTCTTTTTTTCTCATACGGCTTAAAAGGCAGCTTCATCTCTTCTCGGTCTTTCTTGTCTTTCCTCCCATAGCTGAGTTTGTCTCTTATTTTCCTCTTCAATTCTCTTCACATACTCAGCATTATTCTTAGCCACTTGCAGGTTGGCTATTTCGTCAAATCCAGCCCAATAGATCCCTCCTTTCTTTCCTGGATCTATATACTCAATGTTTTTGGGCGAGAGATCGAGGTCTAAAACCTCTTCCTCCACCATCGCTTCTTCCTCCGCCTGCCTGGGGCGTGTATTGTACTGGGGCCTTCTTTTTCCCAGCTGAGTGACTAGCAGAGTGACTGCCAGCAGTCTGCTGCCTGTCAGCTTCTTCACATAGTTTGAGACCCGTTTGAGACCCTTTTCCCAGTACAAATCCCATGCTTGAGCCATGGACATGTTTGCAAAGTAACCTTCAGATGCGAGCGTCTTGAATTCATCAACAGATCTTGGCTCGGTTCTGGCATCTGAAATGGCATAGGTGTCTCTGTCTGTTGGAATGCCTCCATGTTGTTTCAGAATATCCATAACTCGGGTCACCTCTCCATCTTTTCAATCTCAGCAAATAAGGCTTTGAAAACTTCCCGAACTTCAGTTGTCACCTCTGTTTCAGCTGATGGCCAAGCAGCATCAAAGTCATAGTCATTTGGAACAATGGTGTACGATGGAATAACAGGATCAGTCGTGGAAGCGCTCGCGATCTCTAGGCGATTCTCGGGAGGTCGGTACCTCTAGATATAAGGGAAATGATTCTACAAAAGGATCATCACGGGCAATCGAATCTGTTCAATGATAATTGGTGCTCGTGAAGTCCCCTGTGGAGTTGAACTGCTGCGGCTTGGGGAGCTGCGCGTGATGGACTCTGTTTGTTGTGGTCATTGTGAAGTCGATCCGGCTTGCTCGGCCTCGATTGTCTTAACAACCCGTCGAGTCTCGGTGGTTTTTCCAAATGAGTTGGTCGGTCTCGACCATATCGAGCGTCATCGGACGATGATGAGATTTCCATGGGTAGCTCATCATCAAAGTTGAATGTTTGGCGAGTAGTCTTGAGGTCGACTTACTCGTGGTTGGAACATCCTCTCGGTGAGTCTTTTGGATCCGCAATAGGGGATGACTCGGCTTCATCTTCACCTTCGGATCCCGGAAAAGTTACATCAGATTATCCCCGGGAACCGTGAAGAACACTTATCTCCTTTTTCGATGGATCAATGATAGCGGGAGGGATGTTCGTGCTTGATCTCTTTACCCCGGGAAGTCTCAACCTCCTGTTGGCCTTTATTACCTCCTGCAGTCTCAATCGCGAGACTGGACGGTCCCTTCGACGGTGTCACTGTCTTGGGGTCTCGAGGTGGCATCCACTGAGTCTCAACTCCATGGATTGCACTTTCATTGCCTAGAGTGTTAACTCCCGGGGGCGTTCCTTCTCGTGCCTCGATCGCATCAGCGAGTGTGTCATTGGCCTGCAGAGCGATTGGCGCCTCACTGAGACAATCGCAATCTATGCGAGCCTCGTTGATGACAAGTTCTTTGTGTATTCTGTTGTTGTTCCTTCTCCACTTCGCCTCCGAGATTTGTTGTGGAGTCAGTGCAGCATCCTCCGACCTTTGCGCAGTGGAGGAGTTTCCCCCCGGCACGGGGTGAGTGACTTGGAATGGGGTCACTCGTCTCCGGGCTCCCGGCTGTTCCCATTGAGTATTCGACCATTGGGGCGGTGGTAAGACACCTTCATTAGGGGCTGGCTCGACCGGGGTCCCCACAATCCCGATTTCATTGCCAATTCCCTTAATACCTTCCTCCGAATGAGTGGGGAAGTGGTGGCGCGACAATGATGGCAATATCGCACCACTCCCATAGGATCTATCTCCATTTGTGATTTGGATGACTCCCTGGTCCCTCCATCATTCTTTGCTCATGTAGGATTCTGGATTCTGCATTGCTTGCTTTGCATTTGCAACTCTTCGTGGGCAAAGAACAGGTCCAGATCCTCATCACTTTTTGATAGAATGTCGAGGTGAGGATGTGTATGTTACGTGGTGCGGTGAGAGGCGAGATCTTTGGCCTTCTCACGTGCCTCACCTTCTTACGCTAATCTTTCTTTCTCCTTCTCTTTAAAGATATTTAGAATGTCCAAACAATTTTCTTCATCAAGAGCTTGCACCACATTGGTCAATCCGAGGAAGTTCATCGAT